>VZSF01006840.1:0-260573 GCA_013398295.1 Chionis minor | reverse complement strand
GAAGCGGAGGGTGCCGAAGTTGGCCCGGCGGGGGAGGCCGGCGGAGCGGAGCCGGGCAGGGAGGCAGCGGAGCCCGGAGTGGCGAGCAGCTGGTGCTCGCTGGAACAAACAACTTGCCACTCAAGCCCGGCCCGGCGCGCCTGCGCGCAGCCCCGCCGCATGCCGGGCCTTGGAGTCCCGCCGCCGGCGCCGGCACGGGCAGCGGGACCGGCACGGGCAGCGGGCGGGGGACCGACCCCACGGGACGGGACGGGACGGGACGGTCCGTCCTGCCCTGCCCTGGGGAGGGGGCCCGGCCAGCCCCCTCCCACCGCACCACCTCTGCCTTCAGGTGTGATTTTGACCACTCATTAAAAAAAAAACAAAAACCAAAACCAAACCAAACTCAACCAACCAACCAACACCCCCACCATAAACAAAAAACAACCAACCAACCAACACCCCCACCATAAACAAAAAACAACCAAACAGAAACAAACAAAAAATCAACCAACCAACCAACCAAAACCAGCCCAACCAAACAAAAACAGTCCAACCAAACAATAAATAAATACATACCCCAGACCAAAGTCAAGGCAACTGGTTACAAATCCACTGGCCTTTTTGGTCACCTGGGTGGGTTTAAATTCTCCTCGCGCCTCTGGTGCACCTCGGGCAGGGCAGGGCAGGCACACGGGGGAAATCTTTCACACCCTAAAACCAGCAGAAAAGTGAACTTCAGAAGTTTTCATTAACAATAGGGCAATACTCGAATCTTACCCAGTTTACTTTTCTACCCGGCAGATAGGGAGCGCTCGTTTAGTTCCCTGTGCAGCACAAATAAAGTGGAAAACCCCCTCCATTTGCACTTAAGTATTACAGCAGTAAAATTGCTGCTGTTACAAACGTCAAAACAGCCTGGTGTGTGTGACAGCTGGCAATGCTGCAAGGGCGAACGGCCTGTTCATCCCAGCCCTCGCCTCGCTCCCCAAGAGGGAGGCTGAAATGGAGGGACCTTCAAACCAGCACCCCAGAGATGGGGGCTGCTCCGTGCCCCGGAGCACCACAGGGCCAGCGCCACGACAGTGGCCCCAGCCACACTGTTTGTGAGCACCAGCCCCTCTGCACAGAGCCCCACTGAGACAACGCAGACCGAAACGGGAATTAACAGTTCAGGCTTGGGGTACGCTGCAAACAGGGCTTGAGCCATAAACCTGAGTTTAGCCCCTGCGCAGGGCTCCCTCTGACTTCGCATCACACCGCTTCTGCCACGAACAACAACAACAAAAACACCACCCAGATCACTATGGCACTTCTCAGTAGAAGATCTCACATAGGCTCTATAAAGACCGTCATTAGAACTCCTTCTATTCTACGGATGGGGAAACTGAGGCATAAAATGTGTCCAAGGGCACAAGATCAGAGCTCAGTCAGCCAAGCCCCACTCCAGACCATTCCTCTTCCCTATACAGGAGGAGGAGCTCCTGCAGTTGTCAATTAAGCTTTTAGTGCCTGTGCTCTTGTGGCAGAAATCCTCAAATCCAGCTCTGGATACAAGCTTCTGAAACTAGGATTTCCAACCCCTTTCTATTCTGTCAGTTCCCACTGGATGGCTGTATTTCTCCCCTGGATGCGTGTGTTCTTCCTCTGCGTCTGTGGCCGTACTTCTGAAAGGCTGTCTTATTTTTGTTATATCCCCAAAGGAAAAACTTGAAATTAGCGGCATCCATATCGATAGTTGAAGTAATTCAGAGGAAAGGCAACCAAGATAAAATGTCAAATCTCTACTTAATTTTTTAAAAGCCTTTAAAAACCGAGGAGTTGTTTCCTTCGTTGCCTTGCACAGAAGTTCAGATGACTGTAGGCGTTGCGTTTTAGGAAGCTGAAGAGAGTTTTTAATCTGCCAGTTCAAGGTCTTGGTCTTCAAAGTTCTGAATGTATCGGCACCCAGCTACAAAAAGTGCCTGCACCTGCATCTACAAATCACAGAGATATCTGTGTTCCCCTGGGACAATGCAGACCACAGCGTCCAGAAGGAAGCAGCCAGGGACAAAACGTGCACCGTCAAGGTTGCTGTGAGCTTCCAGAGGAAATCAGGCAAATGTAGCCTGAATCACTTTTAGGAAATGCTGCAAAACTTTCCTCTTTTAAAAGATTTTTCCATCATAATCACAGCAACATTCACAACATCAACTCTTCCCCTTCCCACTTACAGAAAAAGTATGCTGCCCCCAAGCAGAGCTTTCTCAACCCAGAGAGGCCAGACACTCCAGGAAGGCCACCAGGGATTATGCTATTACCAGCCTAATTACCACAGAAAACGTGTACACGAAACAATGAGAGATGGTAGAACAGACCCAAAGGTAAAATCAGTGGGGACCTTTTGAAGCAAGCAAATCAGCAGAGACTTTGTTCTGCCTGCAGGGAAGGAGAAAAGAGGCCCTGAGTTAGTCATCTGGATTTACTAAAAAAAGAAGAATCAAGCAAACAAGCAAAAAAAAAAATCCCCCCAAACCCACAAAACACAAAAATACTTCTTCATTTTGTAAGTTTACATCTGGTGCTCTCCAAAATTGCAATTTCTTTCCTGGGTCTGATCAGCTGCTGTAGTTTTCCAAGTCTTTCAAAGAAGGCCTGAAGGCCTCTCAGCTGGAAACGCGGACCTCGTGGCTACGTGAACCTTTGCATAGTTGACCGTAGGAAGCATTAGGAAAATATAAAGCCTTACCAACACCCAACCCAATTTTCTACATTTGAAAAATATGCCTGGCTCAGCACAGGCAAATTTTTCAAGAGCAGGCAACCTGGCAATTAGCCAAAACACTATTAAGTGCCCCCTCCTCCAGCTGTCATTAGTATTCACATCTCTCTCTCCCTTGTTGCCAGGTATACCTGTGAGATTCCATGCAGGGAGCAGCCTAGAATGTGTTGTTATTATATATAACATGCTATAATATCTTTTGATTATTGCAGTTCCAGGTTTTCCATATTTTTGCAGCTCGAAACAACTCAATTGGCCCAGCCACAGAGCAAGGGACCTGTTGTGCAAGATGATGTAACCACAGTTTATTGTTAAAACCAAACCCCATTCCCTGCCCACACAGCTTCCAATGTCAGTTACCGCAGCACACGCTGGGCAGATAGAACAAAGAAACGGGGAGAACGGACAAGAAAACAGGAAGATGAGATAGCAGCAAAACAAGTCTCAGTGTGAGGACCAGGCACCGTGAGTCACCTCCTGCCTGGATGGAGAGCAGAGCACTCCACAAGCAGATGAGATTTCTCTAGGTCAAATACCACCCGTAACGCTAAGTGAAACTTGAGTTTGGAAGCCTTGAGGCTAGAGGTGGTGGGATTTCCCTGGCAGAAGAATGCAGACTTGGCCCGATGGGCAGTTTTCAGGTGTCTCAGCTTCTGGTCATGGTCACAAGGATCTTCATAGTGGCAGAGCAGGGCAGGAGCCAGCTCCTGTTTGCCCTGGGGCTCTGTTTGGAAGTGAGGTCCTCAGAAGGAATACAGGGTTTTATGAAAAACCTGAGTTCAAGAAGATAGTCTGTATTTTTGCCTTGAACAGCAAGCAGCCAAGGTGCAGCCAAGTAGAGGTCACCAGCAGCCCTTTGGGAGACTCTAGCTCTTACAAGTTTGACTTTTGTCTGAATGCAAAATTTCTCGTACAGCACACTACAGTCCTACACCCAAGTCTCTGCGTGCAGATTGCTTCCAAACCAAACTGAAACATTCAACAACCGCCAGTGTCTCAGGAAGAAGTCGTCTAAAAATATGTAGAAACAGTTTAGGTGCAAGGAATGTAATTATGCACTGTGACGAACAGTTCATGAAGATCAGCACTATACACAGAGGAAAAACAAAGGAGAATTTCCAATCACGTGCGTCATCATGTTTTATGCAGTTACTCCAAACTACAGCAGTGCATTTCAGTATTATTTTATTTAGATGGTGGAAGGAAGTTCTTAAATCATTTGTGGTCTCTTCTGATACCATAAAAAAGCCCCAAATTGTCCTATTCAGTTCTCAAAGATGAAGCTATGGTAGCCTTTTACAGATGTATTTTAACACGCAATATCTAAATTTTTGGCAATAAAGCCTCATTTTAAAAAAATAATTAAATTCTCTCATGTGATTTGTATGAAATTGCACTGCTGCAAATCTAACATTGCTCTGCTGTTGGCAGAATTACCATCTTCTTTCAAAAACATCTGAAGTTCAACAGCATCTTGACCTCTGACTAGGGGTTATAGCAGCTTCTAAGATCTAAAATAGCAGATAATACAAGTCCTAATGTGAATGATGTAATGGCAATACCCTGGATAAATATGCCCAAGGCAAGATGAATCCAGTGTCACGGTTGTTTATACTAGCATTTGCTTTTCTGCAGTAGACAGAGCATATGAAGTTCTTAGCACGTCTATAGCTCTGGTGTGAAACCAGGGTCAGTGAACATTTCTGGGGTCCCTTTCAGACTCTGTACATAAGGGACACAACAATCTGTTCCAGTTTCTAAGCTCAGAGAGTACTTTTTGAATGCAGACTCTGTTTAAAGCTTTGAGGACTGGAGGTATCTTCAGGTCATTTGCTGGTTTTGACCAAAAGTGAGGCCATCACATTTCTTAACAGCCTTAACCAGTTTATTCTGAGATGGAAGTTACTAAGTAACTATAATTATCCTGGAAATCCTTGCTTAAGTTAAACAGGCCTTTTTGACCCAAGGGAGGGTAATGCTTCTTTAGAGAAACAGGTAAACAAAGGCACAGAAAGGCAGGCAGGGAACCAAGGTCACACCATTAGTTATTATCATTTTTGGATGTACAATTCATAAGCCACTAGGTGATGAGACCTCTATGAAGTTGTCTGAGGCAGACAGACAGGATGGGTTTACAAGCTGATATCTTAACACTTCAGTGACAAATAGTCTCTCCTTTAAAAAGCAGTTCTTTAAGAATAATCATGTGTAAAATATAAAAAAAAAAAGCAAGCTTCCCAAATGATAGCTTCTGGGCTTGCTTGTGAAAAATTACCCATTTGTTTAATTGAAAAGAGCGATTTATCAAGCTAATTTCCTTCTAGCAACCAGAGACCTTTCAAAACTTGATTGCAGTTAATGTGCCAGTGTTTCAAAGCATTTTATTCAACTATCAAATAAGCTAATGAAGACCTTTAATTTACTGTTGAAGTAGAGAGTGGGCTGAGGAGGTCAGACATTTCATGCTCCCAGGGCAGCAGAGGTGCAGATGAGACTCTGCTGTTGCATCAGCTCCTCAGAGAGACCCAGGTGTCCTGCAGGAGGGCTGGGGGTGGCCAAACCAGTAAGAGGATGTGCAGAGGCAGCTGCCGCTCCGGGTACGAGCCATGTTACCCTTAATGTGAATAGCAGCAAAGAGCTCCAGTTTAACATTCACAAGCCAGCTTGCAAATGGAGATTGTACAACTAAACACCTTGGTTAGGAAGGACAAAACCTCACCTCTTGGTTCCCCCATCTATGCTCCATGCTTTGGTGACACCTGGCAGAACAGAAAACAATGTGACTCCCAGTGCTGGGCTGGGGAAAGGGAGCTGGTACAGAGTCTCTGGAGAGAAGAGAAATAGTGTGTGCCTGTCATGTATAGCTGGACGTAGCCACTACCAACTGCAGTACCAACCAGACGCACCAAAACTCAGTACACCACGAAGTGGCAGCCTAACACTGTCCCCATCTGAGGCGAGCAAAATTTGCTCAGTCTTGGCCTGTGAGGAGTCAAGCATAAATATTTGGTCTTGGTATTTTGCTCCAATTCCTTGTTCTCTTAGCTAGTGGCTGGCAAAGCTTGTCCACATCCTTGGAGATCCAATGGCTACAGTCACTCCTGGGAATCCCTCATTCTCAGTTAATACCTAGATGCATTAATAAGTTGCACCTATGACTTTACTGGAAACGTTCAAAGTCCGGGAGGGAAAATGATTATTAATAAAAAAGAAGAAAAGTAGTGCATGTGTTGCTGAACTGAAACATCACATGAGAGAGAAGCTGGAAGTTTCCTAGCCAAGATGCTGTTCACACTGGTTTACTGATCAGGTGAGCTACTCAAACCTGTTTGTTGCAATAAGCATTATTGAAACAGACTCAGTTCAGCCCACCAGCTCTGCACAAAGCCAGGTGAAATAACTGAAGTCATGTCCACTTCATGAAGGCTGAAAATCATTGTTGATGCAAAACTGAGACAGCACAGCTCAGGATGCAGGAGAGATGTCTTCGCAGCTACTAGGAGGCGTTAAAGATGACCTCATCTTCTCATTTGGTTCTGACACTGAAATAGGCAATTGAAGAAAACATCACCCCTCCTCCTGCCAGTCTCCTAAAGATCAACACATCTGCAAACACATTCTGCAAACCTAAGGGAAGAAAGCCAGATTGTAGCCTGCCTTATCTCTTCTGACTTGCTAAATGTATTTCAGGCCTCAAGCATCACATGACTGTATATAACGTGTGGATACAATAACTAATGTGGCTTTCATAACGGATCAGCAGGGATCAGCAATGTTGAACAAACACCCTTATTTGCAAAAGCACCTTCCCAGTCCACGAAGCAGGTGACCTTGTCTCCCAAAGGTTACAGTGCAAAGTTAATGATCCGCAAATTAAGGATTAGAAACTCATGTGAAATTTATCCACAGCTTCCCCTTAACCTCACCGTTTTGCGCTGAATCAAACAAACTAGAAACCCAGTACAATAAAAGAGGCCGGCTACTGACAGCACAGGAGGCAATGGACAGTGCATTTTCTGCATGAAGGCACCTGCTGGTGGGGACAAGATTTCATGAGAAAGCATAGATCAGTGTTTTGTTGAATGTCCTTTGTTATACCTGCAACTGAAGAACACAACACATCTCCCACACAGTCCTACCTAGTCACATGTTATACCAGGTAGGACTCCACAGCAACCTGGGGACTCCTAAACACCAGGTCAAAGTATAAGCTATTAACATTTTCCAGAACAGTTTTCTACACACTGGAAAGTTCCAACTGTACAGGATGAAATCCTGTATGCTCTGCTGGACTAGAGGATTCAGGTATATATAAGATTTAATTTTGGATGAAATGAAAAAATTGCTCGCACATTGCCTCTCACATTCTCAATAAATTACATCCCATATCTTGACAGTGACAAAGCCTGATTTGCTCATGTACTTTTAGGGTAACCTTATGTGCACAGAAGGCAGTACACTACTGACCATTCCATGCCTCTCTTACAACTGGTGTAGCTAAGTTGGGCTCTCTGGGTTTTGTGATTTCCATTTGAAGACCCCTTGAATCTCTTGGTCAGTATAACCTCTGGATAAGTCCTGGGGCTTTTTTGACTTTGTGGGCCTGTGAACACCACGCTCTTTCCTCGCTAGGGAGTTTTTGGCTGTGGCAATGCATTTACCACTGTTGGAGCTGGCTTTAGAAGTTGCACCCTGCCCTAAGGGACTAATTCCTACACATTTGCTGTGCTAGTCAAAGCATTTGTCTGGCTACAGGACTGACAGGGAGCTCCTGTGACAGAAATTCAGCAAAGAGGAAACAGTGAATATTTTAAATCCACTCTAACGCCTGCTCCCTTTAAGAGAAGCTGAGGCAAGCTGGCAGGAAGCCCAGTTAGGCAGGCAGCTTTGCTGAGACAAAGCAAGGCCTGTTGGTCATTTCTCCGTAAGAGGTGGAGGGCCTGAGCCGACATGTCCAGGTCTCTCTTGGCACGAGCTCCAACAAGGAAGCAGCCTGGTCTCTCTAACAGCCTCCGTTTCCTTCAGCGCATTGTCAGCATCCATTCCCTCCTGTTTGTCTTCTTCAGAAGGGTCTTTTTTTTTTTTTTAAATGCAATTACTTTGATACAAATGAGCCCTCCTGGAGTGATTTGGAAGATAAAGCCCAGTTGTTCCCATGGTCTCTAACATGGGGCCTTCCTTCAAGTATCTCAACCCTTTTGATTCCAGACAGCACATTCCAGCAAATGCTGGAAAATACCCTCCTCCTCCTGCCTCTCATACCAGGATAAGATTTTTAACCCATTGTTATCCTTTGAAAACAGGATACCGCCGCATGTACAACTACTCTCACGCACTCCACAGCGTTTAATACTAGAGAGACCGCAAAACCAAAATGAAGGATGTACTAAAGAGACACAAAAATAACTGCACAATTAGGAAATGTACACACATTTGCCTACACAAGGCCTGTTTCTCTAACACTTGGGAGTCATGTATAATTGCTTCAGGCTCCAATTTGCAAGTGCAAAAATAATGGAAATGTCATATCTATCAACAGTGTACCTCTGCAGAGAACTCAAAATGTGTTTTCCCATCTTCAGATTGTGTGTTCCACCATGGTGACCAGGGAATACTTTTTACTTGGTTTATACACCGTATTTGTAGATGCTGCAAGGGAGGAGTTGCTGAAATAAATTCAGCGATGAACATAATGAGCTGCAGAACTGGACCATCTTGCCTTGAATCCTGTTTCTGACAGTAGCAAATGCTGGTGGCAGAATGCAAGAATAAGACATTTTTGTAGCCTCTTCTGCTGCACCCTGTCTAACGTCTAACAGGTATAAAACCTCACATTCGTCTAAGCCACTCGGTAGACCTTGAGCCTTTATTTTTGAGAGCAAAATTTTAGTAGTAGTAATCTGAGCAGCCTGAGGAACTCAAACTGAATTGGGGAACAAAGAGTCTTTAAGACAGCAGGGAAAAAAGCACAGAGATATTTTAAAATGGAACATTACAAACACTGAAAATAAGCAAACTAAAGAAATGGAACAGCAAGACACACAGGGGAACAAGTGGAAGAGGCAGAGTCAACTGCATTTAACTGCATAGAAAGTTTGCTTTATATACATTTCCACTCCTAGGCTTAAATCATGGCTTTCCTCTGCCACTGGCCCCAATAAAAAAACAGCAACAACAACATGAAGAATGTTCCAGCTTTGGGAATCAAGGGAGAAATTCAGGCACTACATTCTATAATATAGTCACACATATCCCCTTCCCAACTGCTTTCTTTCCCCTGCTATAACCACCCATGTCTTTGTCTGGAGAGCTGACAGGTTTAAATAGAGCATATAAAACTGGCTGTTTTCAAGACCCCATTTTTGCCTGTATCAGACAGCATGTAACAAGACTTTTTTTACACTCAGTCACTTTTTCAAATTTCAGTTTTGATTACTTCAGGGCTGTGTTTCACACTATGCTGTTATTTATTTTAATGAACTCTGCCTACTCTATGATTTGGTTCAAACTAGGAGATCTTTGGAGCTGTTATGCTACACACAAATTCAGGATGATACAGCAAAGTAACCTAAATGGAATGAGGCCAAACAACATGTAATCATGTCTAAGAGGGAGGGAGGGTAGGGAGTGCAGAGGGGGATGGGTGGGGAGAGGTGGAGATGCAATAAACACCATGCGCAGAAAACCAATGCTTCTTACTATACATGAGGCCTGACAAACAAATGGGAGACAGGGGAGAGCAGGATCTGGCAGTCAGGTCAATGGACAGTGAAAGGATTTCCTGAACTGGCAGCTAATTTTTTTTCGTAGTGGCCTGTTTTCACAAGGGGGGAAACGTAGTTGTAGAGCAAGAACCCTAAAGTAAATTGCTCTTAGTTTTTTGGCATTGCTCTTCATGACTAGCAAAAAGCAGAGAAGGGAAAAAAAACCCAAATGGAGTTACACCAAGAAGAGAGACTCCAGACAGCTACCTGCTTCCTAATCTGCTTGTTACCTGAAGCCAAAGCCTTCTCAGTTCTTGGCTTTAACTACAGCCATCCTCAACTCTCTTTCCATTAAACTTAAATGCATTTCTGCTCTTCTTTCTCTAAGAGGAGTGAGTAGGCAGTGCTTTTGTGATCTCCTTCTTGGCCAGAGGTAGAAATGGGATAAACTTCTGAGGCAGAGATAACACTAAATGGGTCCACATGTTTGCAGAACAAATATATGAGTTGAAGATAAGCCAATATATTCACCAGAATATTTCACTGCTTTTGCTCCAGTAGGTTGAATGACAGAAAGGTGTCTGCACTGAAATAATTTGTCCCCAGAGAAAACGATAATGGAATAAAATAGTATACAGTATCTGTTTAACTTAGGAACATGGGGAAAGAAAAAAAAATTAAAAAAGAAAGAGAAGGAGATAATGAAGCCTAAGGAAGAGCAGAAGTTCTAGAGGCTTTTATTCCTTCCTCCTCATATACCAGCCACACTCATGGAAGCACTTAATGTTATTCTCCAAATTCTTGGACATGAACCTATAACTAAGCATACCAGAACTCCCCCTACTGAGGAGCTACCACAACCACAACTAAATATTTGGGGAATTTCTTTGGCAAAAGACTTTTCTGTTGGAAAGTGCTGATTTGTTGAAACCAAAGCTTTCTGTGGAAAAACATCGGCTTCAATGAAATATTAGCTGGGACGAGGTTCTTGTGCTCACAGTGCAATTGTTTGGCAAGACCAGGCAGATACAACATTCCTTCTGGGGTTCTTCTGCACTGCCCATATACTGCAGGGTCAGACAGACGAGCAGACAGACATAAAAACACAAACCAGAAAGGGACCTCTCTAGTGTGAAGGCCAGAAGAGGTGTTTCAACCTGGCCTTTCCCACTGGTCTACTACCACACGGTAAGGGGGCTGGTTCCTGTCTCAGTATCCTTCTTTAAAAGACAGACTTACACCCTTTGGTTTTCTCTTTCAAGAACAGCACAAGCGAAGAGAAAAAAACATTAAACTTTTCATGGAACAGCACTCTCTTCCCACTCTGTAGTTTTAACATAAATGATATCATTGCACTCACACTAGGGACTTGATAATTGTTTTGGCTGGAGAAAATTAAACAAACAAAAGCAAAACCTTGTAACTCTGTGTGATAGTGCTACATTTAGAAAGATTAAACACAAGGCTTAAAATGAAAGAAATCCTGCCTTGCTCTATACCCTTCAGCCTGATGATGTTTAAAAGCACTAAAAATGCCAGATTCTCTGTTTAAATGGTGTGGCTGCAGTAAGATTTTGTTTGAAAGAATCTAACCGCAGGAAGTTGGGGTTTTTTAGCCCGATGGAAAGCAGACAGGCTCCTTCTGGTTCTTGAATCTCATTCTATGCTATCAAGAGCAACTGCATTGTTTAACTCCCTTCTCAAACACCTCAGGCCCCATATATGCCATGGCCTTTTAAAACAGCTCAGCTACTTGGCAAATTCTTAGTTACCTCAACCTGGGTCTGCATCTGTCCATGCTGATGGCTGCATGAGGGCTGGTGCTGCATGTGCTCAGGGTTGAGGAGCTTGGTGGGCTGTGGTCTCTCTGCTGAAGGTAGGTGATGCGTGTTTCACTGCAGTTGTCCTGAGTCCAAAGAGAACTGTGCCTCTTCCTGATTCTGTGTTTCCAAGGCAGCATCATCAACTTATTTCAAGTTGCTATCAAACTTACACAAAATAATGGAAGAATTACCCTCTGGAAATATTCTTATGCCTAACAATAAAATATGCCATTTAAAAAAGTTTTTGGATGGACTTTTTTGGAAGCCACAAGCCATGAAAACCAGATGAAGACAAAGTCTTGCATGTACTGCTCACTGGAAGACAGTTGAGCATAAATTAATTGACATTCCAGCCAACAGTGAAGACCAGTTCACAAACAAGCTGTGAGCTCACAACCACCTTGACACAGTTAGGCTTAAAAGCTGAACCACAGCTGCTTCAAAAAACATGGCATTATCTCATCTTAAGTCCCTTTGTTGGTCCAAAATAAGCTTTGTTTGTGGATCAGTATTATGCGACCAACATTTTTATGTCCCTCATTTACTGTATGCAATCACTCTTGTGGCAACAAGTGATAATGCCCTGCACTTTAGGGTTTACTGATCTAAGCTCCACTCCAGATGGAACTTCCCAGGGAGAAAGCAACAATGACCCACACATTAGCCATATACAGAGGGTCAAGAAGAGTTAAACCATGCTGCTGTGCCATCAAACCTTTCCAAGAAATTATCAAAAGAAAGGTTAGCAGAGACACTTTGGTCTCAGGCAGTGTTTACACATCAGGTTTTTGAGCTGTAAAACTCAAGGGCTAGAAAAGACCAAGAAAATTCAACAGCCACTTGGTGAGAGGGTGGGGCTATTGGCCAAAGTGCGGGTCAATGGAAATCTGCTGTGACCAAACCAGTAAGTAATACAAAGATTGCCCCCATGTCACAGCTCCTATTAGGATATTGGCCTCCAGCATTCACATGACTGCATCTGACTGACAAGGCAGCCTTGATTCAATTAGCAATCTGTACAGACCCACCTTTACTACTATCGTGGACATAAGGTACATCTAGATAAGGAATAACAAATCTATCACCCCAAATACCATAAAAACATTATGTTCCTAACACGTAGATGTTGAGTATCTGATTGATGCCAGTCACTGATTTATTTTTTTCCTTCACAGTATTTTTTTCCTGAAAATGTGTCCCACTTGCTTACATAATCCAGTCTAAACACTTACAAGGTTTTAGAAAGTTATGGCTCAGCTATAGCTTTTTAACTAATAGGAGGAGAAAGATCCATAACATAATCCTGTAAGGCTCTATTCAATCACACTTCAAAATCAGATTTTGGCACACTTGTCATCTCTGTATTTAGAATCATTGACTCGTATTTACAGCCTTTTAAGTCTGTTTCTTCCCAACTTTCAGTCTAAACATTTCCTTGAAAACACAGAAATATCCATGAAAATTAGAAGATATGCATCAAACATGATCACAGCAAGCTTCATCTGATAGGCAAGAAGAATATTACAATTACACAGTTGTTCAACACACAGGCAAAGATTCTTTATCAGAAAGGTACTTGGCTAGTAACGCAGGATTGCCAGAGCCTCAAGTTCTCTGAACACAAATGGCTTGATAGTGAGGAGAAATACCATGTTTCAACCACTATTGCAAAGCTAGTGTTGTGTTTTGTTGAGTTTGTTTGTTTTTCTTTTAACTCATCACTCTAAAAAGAAAAAAGGAAGGTCTGTTGAAGTGCCTTTGTTGTAAGTTATAAAAAATGATTACAAATTTGTTTTTCTCTCCCCTGCCTGCCTCCCTCCCTCCCCCTTAAAGGAATTCTTTCTGGAGAGAATGGCATTGCTAAGATGTTGAAAAAACAGAATGCAGGCTGCCCCCCAGACACAGCATAGTCCATATATTACATCTGGTTTTATCTGCTCCAACAGCAGGTGGAAAAAATTTAGGCCCATGGGATAACGTTGTTGTCACTTCCATATTATGGTAATTTTTGTGCAAGTTCCTCTTTCTTGTACCATGTTTTGCCAATTTATAAATGACTTGCTTATTAACCCAGTTTGCCGTCATGGTATCGTAACTAATCTAAGGGCCAGTTCCTGCTATGCTAATCTATCACTTTGTGCAACAGCTGCATCTGAAATTGTATGAGAAATATAGATTTACTGCTGAGTAGCAGCAAGCAATCCTTAGTACTGAACTTGCGATCTTTATGAAGTTGGAATTCCCATGGGGTTTTGATTGAGGTAGGCAGAATTCACTTTTAAAGGTCAGACGTGAACAGAAACAGTGAGGGCAAACACTTGTAGGGACTCTCATGGTCCTCAGAATACTCCAGGAATGGTAAACACTAACATTAGGATGCCAGGAGTTAAAGTCCTTCTAGAAAGAGCAGAAATTTACTGTTGTTCTGCTCTGTTCCCTTATTTCCAACTAGATATTTTCCCATCCCTTAATTTTTTAGAATAGTATGAGAAACAGTCTTCCCAGCCAATATGAATGTGATACTTTAAAAATATTTTCCTCATTTAAATTAGAATGAAAGATTCAGCTTCATTTTATTGAAACTATTCATTTTGTCTTATCTTTTTCAATTTAAACTTCCATTTATGCATTTCAAACAGTACAGTTTATAAAAGAAATTGTTCAAAGCAGATGTTTCAACAATGTCAAAACGTTTCCTGTAAAAATGATTTTAAAAGACAGAATGTGATAGGATAGTCTCAGAACAAGCCCTCTCCTGAAAAAACATTTGATTTTAATGAATTATCATTTTACAACACAGACATTTCAATAAGAAATTTGTGATTAATTCCTTCCAATAACCTCTCAAGAAGGAACATCCTTTTACTATCTACGAGACTGGAATTACTGTGCAAGTGCACTGAAGAGTGCTAGAGACAGGTACGTGCTCAAAACCACCTGGGTCCTTCTCCATCCTGACTCACCGGGGTAATCACCAAGGAAGCACAGAGGAAAACGTTCCTCTCAGAATGACAACAGAACAATGCAATTGCCATGCCCTTGACAAATCAGGCCAGAACAAAGTAGGTTGCTTTATTTTCACTTGTCACTCCAATATCCTTTTGCACGTTTTTCAACAAGGAAGACAAGAAGAGTGCATTAAGTGGCTTTACTCATTCCACTCTGTCTTGTTCTGCATCTGTATTGACGATATATGCTGAATGGGTTAAATTAATTCTTCGGAGAATGGCTGTATCTGCAGTTATGTTCTCTTCCCAAGGATGTGAGCAGGGAGCATGTTCTGAATCTTGAGATTCCACTCATCAGTGGAGTACGCTGCCATTATAACAGTAAGCTGCCATGAAAACGATAGCTTCAATTGCATTTTCATGACGAAAAGTTTCCACTAAAGCTGATTTAACAATACATTATACTCTCTATTTTCCATGCTTATGCCAATGACTTGGAAAATTGTAAAATTTTGTACAAGAGAATAAGACAGACCTAATTGCAACCTCCAAGTCTCAGCACTGCAGTTTAGTTTCTTCCCTCTCCACCCCTGAAAATCTCAAGTCCACAAGAAGTAACGCTGCAACCAGCGCCCAGATGGAGAACTTATTACTCGCTCCTGCACTCATATGTTCCTTCTCCAAGCAGGTGGATAGAAGTGTCTCTACATGGCTTAAACTCTCTCTCTCTCAATATAGGCTTGCTAACTTTTATCATTTCTTATTATGCAGTAGGAAATAATATTGAAAAATCTTTGCAGAATACAGATACTATTAATTGATGAGTAAAGAAGGGAAAGAAAATCATGTTGGTAGCAACTATACGACTACGAAATCCCAAAACTTGGCCAGATGTACATTAACATAGGTTCTGCAGTTCACTGTTGAGCAGAAGTTTGTACAGTCAGATAACGAGTTGAACGTATTTAAAAGTTTCACCAATATAATTAAGTCAAAAAGTACCAAGGATACCTTTCAAACCTTGTGTATAAACACAATACCTTGTGTTTATAACCCTCATTCATCTCCAGAGAGATAGCTTTCTCCTCTCGTCCATGGCTAGCATACCTTGCAAACAAGATTCTTTTCACCTCTATACCTCGGAACAGACAAGGGGCTACTTATTATATTCCGCTGTGTTACTGTTCATTAAAAAGATAAGGGAAGAATGTTTGCCTGAGTGCACGAAATGGACAGATTAGGCCCCTAAGGCCACAGATAACAGCAGGAATACATTTGCTTCCATGATCTGCTTATTTTTTGTCCTAGAAAACACATTAGGAATACACTATTAAGAAAATGTCACATGCCCACTCATAATGAATGTAGAAGTTTGGCATTTCTTCAGGTCAGGTCTTAAAAACAATATAATTTAAATAACTGATTTTCCATTGTTGCTTTTTATAATTTCTCCAACCACAGTAAAAGAAATGACTGTTTCTAACACCATTCTTAAATTGGAGCAGGTCAGATTTCCTGCTCCTCCCAATTCCTGGACAAAAAAAATTTAAAAAAAACCCAAGCAAAAACCAACTCTGTGGTGATTTCTGATACAAACTAACAGTACAAGATACTGTTAAAAATTAAAACCAAGTGTTTTCCTGCATAACCATACATGTGTTTTTTTCTACTAATGCAAGTCACTATTGTGGGTCCAAACATACCACTTCGTGAAGTGGATCCATTTTGGAAAGATGTGAGTAGAGATGTAGATGGGTCAGCAGAGATGCCACGCAAGGCAAACACTCAGCCTTGTTCTAACAGATGTCAGCAGCATCGGAGGACTTTGGTAAGACCAAGAACTGCAGATTAGGTGTCTTTTTGGTATTAAAAGTTATGCACAAACATCTCTCTTCCAAGACGGATGACAGCATTTGCCTGCAGAGGGTCACTGTAGTTTTCCCCAAGCCCAGCAGGAGCTGCTAAATACTTCCAAGCAGGCCACAGAAAAATAAGGCAGGACTGGACCCAATAAACCCAAAACTATTTACTAATCACTCATCCTGTTACTTCCAATCTTGCCTCTCCCCTCATTTGCCTGGGGCCTGAGGCTCCTTTCATCAAACACTGAAGAGCAATAACCTAAATCAAGACAAAGGGAGTGAATGCTACCATTGAAAAGACAACGGGAGTAACACACACACACGAAAAATAAAAATCGCACACAAAGAAACACAGTTAGTTGGAAAACTGAAGACCAAATACTCTTCCTTTTCCTTGCTACAGAAAGCATATATCCCTCACAAATACCCCTACCAACAGAAACGCACTGTTGACCAGAGCCAATGTTCACAGGGAAATACTCTGCTCAGTGACCAGCCAGCAGGTCATATTCCTACCTCTGCGTTCAGCTTCAGCTGTCTACAAAGGGTAATGTCATCTTTATAAGTGAGGTACACACGGTCTCTGTAAATGCAGTTTCTAGTTAAAAAAACTAAAAAAAAAACCTAAAAAAAACACCACTAAAAAGCTCTGTCTTTCTTATATAAATCTAAGAAGTGTAAAATGCATGTCCCACCAACTAATCCTCATGAGAGCTCTGTTTAGAAGGAAATACAGTGCTCTGGCACTTTATTTATGTTGCTGGCTAAATCTACCGGGTACTATCAAGGCCAAGTTGTAATCTTCCTTAGAGATGCTACCCCTCCCTGGTAGGGCAGAACTCACTTAATTTCACTGGGACCAATATTTGGCTCTCAGAGCATAAACTACAAAGTAGCAGCCAGGCCACACTGCTACAGCTCACACAGCCAACAGCAAAAAAAGGAAATGAAGAAGCTAGTACTGCCAGTACTTTAGAGGGGGAATGAAAAGGTCAGCATTTCACAGATATGTTCTGCATATAGACACATGTGTATGTATTTGCAAGAAACTTGTTCCCTCCCCTTGGTGTGCTACATGCTGTTTTGTACACGCAGCCCTGGGTTTTCTGATTGCAAGCCTTGAGGAAGTACTATTGGAACAACCATCCTGGCTAGGATTGTTTGACTTGTCCATATTCTACTTTATTAAGCTCTGAGACACAAGTTTCACATCCAGAAAAAAAAAAGGGGGCCTCAGAAAAAGCTAATTTGGACCCCTGTTTTAGTGTCAGCACGCTTTGAGTGCCTAAATCTTGTGCTGTGCACACTTGTTTCTCTCACTTTCTACCAGAGGAGCAGTAAACTAGCATGAGGTCACCTACTGTATGTCATTGACATTTTTATAGTACTGGAATCAGGTGGACTTCTGCTGTTTCATCTTTATTCACTTGTTTGTTTTGTAATAACCAGTCTATTTTTAAAAACAGAATCATCCGTCCTGGATATTTGGCTGTGTCTGCATGCAGTACATGAATTAACCTTCAAATGTGCAAATTTAACTGCCTGCAATTTCTGCCGTCATCTTTCGTTACAGACCCTTTTAAACAAATAGGTTCTTTCCATGTCGGATGAGCTTCCCCAAAACTAGCAAAACCAACAACACGGGCATCAAACGTAATCACACGCTCTCTGCGGGCAGCAGAAAGGAAACACCAGAGGTAGAAGCCAAGAAGTGCAAAGAGCTTTGGCAGGTGAGCACTGCACCCGAGGCCGGGGAAGACGTGAGGGACCCTGCTGTCCTCCCTGGAGCTTTGCCAGGGCTGCTCCCCCTGTGCTGGCTCCAGAGCAGCCGCTCATCACCACTTTCATCTCAGCTCGAACTGGTGCTACAAACTGCTCAGTTCCTAGCTGCGGCTCAGGACTTGGCACACAAGTGGTTCTCCTGCCTTTCCAATGGATTAGCAGAAGCTTCTGGCCAAGAAGTGGTACACAACTAAGAGAGGTGATGTCCAAAACTGTGACAGTAAGAGTCATCTGCACTTATCTACCAGAGTGCTTAAGCATATGCTTACCATTAACCCCTTCTTAAAGTCTTCCTGATATTAAAGGGACTTGGCACATGCTTGAAGGCTCTGTTGAACACGTGAACTGAAGCATGTGCTTGAAAGCGGTCAGATGAACTGCAGTCTCAATAGATTGAAAAGTTATTTCTGAGACAGCAATGAAAGACAACAAATATCTTCCAGAAGGCTTAACAGAAAACCCTCAAAAATGGGATGCTTGGGGTCACCGTCAACATATCATAAACCCAGGATTTACTGGGATCATTATTTCATTAGAAATCAGTGCGTATATGCTGAGAAGGAAATAGGGCAAAGGGGTTTGTAGAACTTAAAGAATATTTTCTGGTATATAATACAAAATATTTCTATCTTGCATGCTTCACAGTTTTAGCTTTTTATTTTTGTTTAAAGTTCATTTATAATTTCCCCTACTTTAATAGTTTTTAGCATGTCTTTTCCTAATTTAAGATATGTTCGTTAAAGATGGAAAATACTTCTTACATACATAAACAAGCTGGATTTTCAAATTCAGTTTTGCAGAATTTCAAGAATGAAATATGTTGATTTATTTAAAGAGCTGCTTGGATACTGAAGGCACTAAGACCCTTCTATACCTTGGGGAAACTGAACTACACAGTTACTACAGAATAACTATCGCACAACACTCCTTTCAGTGCTGTTTAGTTATTCAGAGCAGCTCCAGACATAGTCCTGCAAAATAAAAGTCACTTTAATTTTAGATTAAGGAGTGAAAATCGGATAGCTATGCCACAACAGTTAATTCTGCAGCAGCTAAGCCACAAAGAATTTTCCCTGGTATAAAAGTATGCCCATTTAAGTAACTTCACTTTTTAAGGGAACAATTGTGAAATGGTCACAAAAATCAATGCTAGGGAAGAGCAAGGATGTATTTAGTACTCCTCTTCCAAGGATTTCATTGCATGAAGCTTCAGATGTGTATTGGCACTAAAGAATCAGAACAGTTATCGTATTTTCCACAATGCCTAGAAAATTTGGGATTCTCAGTTTCATTGAGGGTATTAGTAATTAGATTTTGTATGATTGTGCAGGAGTGAACACTGGTTCTCATTGTGATCTCATTGGTTTGTTATTTGGAATCACCAAATTTCATTGTAGCAGACGTTCAAGGTAACACATTTTAAAAAGTGAATAAATTAAAAGTTAAAGATAGCAATAACTACAAGTACACACAGAAACTACTCTCATTGTTTGTTTCCATTGTACAGAAGCTAAGTTAGTAGTTGTATTGTTTTTGTTGGTGTTGGCTTGAGTTTTGAAATCTATCAGATACATCTAGCATGTGTCAGTTTCAATGGAACTTGCGGCTTCCAAGTCTGGCTAGCTGAGAAAATGCAGCATGTTAATAGGGCGCCCATGGCCAGTGTAAGGGAAGATTTGCACCTCGTCTGATGTATTTGGTTTAATTTGAAAGACTTTTTTTCCCCCCTTTATGAGACTTTCAGCATTGCTGAAAGGTGCTGTGGAAGGCCGCTGCTAAGCTTTCTGTTCAGAAAAGCCCACCTGACCCTTCCGGCTCCCAAACAGTGCACATCAATTGTCTTATTCAGTGATTCCCTGCCCTTTACTATGGAGAAAGCATCTATTATCCAAGCAGTTTTCCGTTACCTTGGCTTCACTATGGTTGCTCAGGAGGCCCCCAAAAGACAAATGACTCCAACTACATGGTCTGAACTTGGGCACTGCAAACATCATCTTCTCAACCAAATCACTCATCTTCTAGCCAGCACTCCTGCCTGACCTTGAATTTGCCAAACTGCTCTTGGATTTGGGGACGAAACAGTGATTGCTTCTTTCCTTTATCATTTTCTATACCATTCGATAAATTTAACTATTTATCTGTGACATTAGTGTTGCACATTCTCCCTATTCCTCCTTCTTCCCTTTATAAATGGAGCATGACATCATATGGTATGGAATACCCCTGTGGTCAGTTGGGGTCAGCTTTCCCAGCTGTGTCTCCTCACAACTTTTTGTGCCTTCCCAGCCTACTCGCTGGTGGGGCTGTGTGAGGAGCAGAGGAAGCCTTGGCTGCTCAGGAACAACCAAAAACATGAGTGTACTATCAACAGTATTCCCATCCCAAACCCAAAACATAGCACTATACCAGCTGCTAGCAAGGAAGTCAACTCCATCCCTGCCAAAACCACAATACTGTCCAAAATCCGGGAAAGGAGAAGTCCTGTTCCCATACCCAAATGTATTAAAGCAACAGACCACTACTATCTCAGCTTCTAGACACAAATAGCATTGCCACATCCTCTGATGGGCCTGTCCCCGATTTGGTTTTAATTTGTTTAATTTAAAAACAGCAAATGGGCACTGGCACGTTTAAGCAAACTGCAGCAGAACCTGAGATAAATGTTCTGTTCATGACATGAGTAAAGAAATCAGTGTATTGATGAAAGATTATTCAGCTCAGGGACTACCCCAGAAGTATCAGCTGGACACATCAGCACCTGTCTGTGCCTGTCAGAGCTCAGGCACAGTTCCAGAAGCCTGAGACTATTTTTGCCATCTGCAATGCTTGTCTTCTTACACCGGCAGCACTTGGTCTGGGCTGAGACAGGCCTACACTTCTACTTCCTCCACTGGAGGTCTGGAGACAATACAGAGGAAACAGAAGGAAGGACTAAGAATTTTCAGTATTCCTGTATTTGTGCTGTGTAGTGTAACAAGCTGTTTGGTGGTGTGTCTCAGGCCACGTTGTGGAAAACAATTACCCTGAGCGAGTACAGATTCTCACACCTCTATGAGTAGATCATATCCATATTGATAGACTGATAGTAAGCCCCGACAGTAAAAAGAACAGGCTATATAACCAACATCTGCTGACCTGAAAATTTTTTTGAAGCTTACAAATAGCAACATCAGCAGACACTTCTGAAAATTTTCACAGGCCTCAGTGGTATTTTAATACACTGAGTTACACTGAACTTGGGCCTTGTAGCCTCCACCAAGTTTAAATGGATATCCCTTAATAGACTGAATGCGAAAACAATTAATTTCGCCTTTAATTTGCCAAACAGTGAGTGAGAGGACAGATTACGTATTGACTTTCCTTTACTCTTTATCTTTGAAAACTCAGGAGCACAGTGTGTGTGTGTGTGTCCCATTGCACCATACCTTGTTTAACCAGGGACTGCCTTAACACTGTCCTTCTGGTGGTCAGGAAATGCCAACCGCAAAGCAGAAACTGGGGCTTCATAGCCCGAATCTGCTATTTCTGACCGTACACAGCAAAACTTTATTGGGAAATGGCCCATTTGCTCTCCACTTGGGCAAGTAGTTTCTCATTCTAAAAAATAATTTTAACAAGCTAAATACTCAGCCTCATCTCTTAGTAAATTATATGGAACTACATCATGTTCAGTCCATAAACAGGGACATAAGAGGCCTAAGCATAACACATAGTAAGGCTCAAGATTTTAATTTTAGTATTTTGTACTAAAGAGTGAAAAGAGAAGCATCGTGTTCTCCAGGCTGTCCCTCTCCAAATGGGTATTACAAGAAAATAGCACTCAATTTTCAGTGTAAGACTCAGCTGCCCCTTCAAATGCTCAAGGCTGAAAACTGTGGCAGCTTCCATCTTCTTATCTGCTAGTGCTTCCTCCTCCTTATCAGGTGCTTACAGACAGCAATAGGATGATAGGGAAGCTGCTGCTGGTGCTGCATCAGAAAGCAAAAAGCAGCACAGATGCCTATAAAAATGCAACTAGATGAAGCCAAACTCCACTTCCCCACCTGCTCATATGAGGCCAACAAATCAAGGACCAGTTGAGTTCCACTTGCCTAAACCTTCACATTTAAATTGTTCTCCTGCCAGAATACACACATACAGGAAATTTGATTATCTCCCACTCCAAAAAAGGACAATAAAGCCCTTCAATACCTTTTCCCTTAATCAAAAGGACAGGTTACAAAAATACTTTAAGCAATATTCAACCCTGAGATGGTGCTTCCCTTTCTCCAATTTGTATAACATGCTTGTCAAAAAAGCTCATACATCACTTAAATTGCCACGGTGGTCATTACTGAAAAAATACAACCTGCACACGCAACATCGATGTCGTTCAGCATGTGACACGATCTCAGAAAACATGCACAGAAAGTTAACTGCATTTATATAAGTTCTATAAGCTCTAACTCTGAAAGGGAAATAAAGTTCCAAGAAACAAGATGTACGGAACTTCATGTGGATCTCATGGTCCTGGACAGCAATGGACTGTGGGAAGAAAAACCAACCAAACCCTACTCCCTGCCCCCGCTCTGCTTCCTCCCCCTCCCTGAAATCTGTCACATAAAGTATGTATTTTATGGTATGCCAGTGTACTAAAAAATATAAACTCAAAATCAGGCTTTTTCCTGACAGAAAAGCTGAAGTCATTCTTCAGTCATTCATGTGCTGAATTTAATCAGGAAGCATCCTGATTAAATCTGAGCACAATGGATCAATAGATGCTATGACAGCACAACTTAGAAATACACATCAGTTACTGAACAGCTGACCACTCCAGTTTTGCACCAAATTTAGATTTTTTTTTAATGTAAAAACCTCAGAGATGACTAATTAGGCAAAACAGCAATAAAAAAAAGCAGTATCTGCAGAAAGACAGGACTGTGCGAAGAATAGATTCATATAGATGTGCTTTTTTATTGAGAAAATGAATTTTCTGTTGATGAGGTAAAGTGGACTCCAGATAAAGATCTGCCCACATGCATGCTAACAGCGGGGGAAAAAACCCCAAATCTACCTTAGCCACATGTCTTGAGTGCACAGACATTTGCTGTAGATGCAAATATTTTTTGCTAACTTGCATGAAAAAAAGAGAGGTGAGCATAGGTTTTCTCCCTATAACAAAGTTTCAATTGGAAGCTGATCCCAATCCTTGCACATTTGCCAATCAAACAAGTACTTTCTTGTTTGTCTTTTCTAAGCAGTAAAGCCTGTCTTAAGCTGTGGAATTGGATCTTAAAAAACAGCATGTGCAGAGAGGAGCCCTACAAAGCCCACAGCCACTGCCCCAGTGTAACAGACAGGATGCACTCACACCGCATCCACGTGTCAGGGAAGGTTTTCACACTCTCAAGCTGCAAGGCTGGGTGGAAGAGATGGATAGAGAAGCCAAGTTCCCTGTGCTTCCACATCAATTATGCAGGAGTGCGTAAATTACTACCACAGCAGGCAGGCAGAAACCCTGGATTAGCATCCTAGGGTCCTGACAACCATCCTGATGCTGAGATTCTGACGATGTGCAAAGATTATGTGTGTTATCCATTATTTTACCGCTGACATGAAAAATATCACGATTTATTAAACACACCTATGCAGATTTTATGCATTTCCTGTGTGTCATGCAAACTAGCCTGAACTTTCTCTGGGAATGTGCTGTTTGGGTCAAAGAACACTTCATAGGGATTACGTGGAATAATCTCTTTGCATTCAAATCAGTGAGACTCTGGACAAAGTAAGGTAGAGTTCAAGGGATCTGGAAAACATCCAAACTAGTCCTTAATCCTTCTTAACTGAGGGGGGGGAAAGTTGGATATTCTACATTCTACATTCACTCTGATTTTATATTAAGATTGCCATGACAGCCTCTCATACCATTTTGATATGGAGTACATGCATAATCTCATGGGTGAGGCAAAAATGGTTTTCTAGGAGCATTGGCTGACTTGGGCAGTTTGCTGTACTGAGGTGCTGGGTGTTTGTCGGAACATCTTCCTTGGATGTACATGTGGTTCCCACTACTTCGGTTCTACTTCAGTTAGATCCTCAGGTAAATTCAGATGAAAACTCTCCTGGCAAATCAGCTTGCCAAAGCTTGTACAGACATTAATATACAGAGCAGAAGATAAAAAAAAAACCCTATTGCCTCTCTGCCCAGGCACTGATGATTCTGTGAGTCTCTACAGCTTAGAGCTAGGTTTTGTTTGGCACTAACAAAAAGGAAAGAGGCTATGTAACCATTAGTGTTTAGCAAGACCCTCAGAATCTTAGAAAAATACTGCTGTGGGTTCAGAAAACAACCACTAAGATTAACTATGAGATCACCATCATAGTAAAAATTACTTTAGCTTAAAAAAATTACTTTTCAGATCTAAGACTCAAATTCTACAAATTCTTTGTGCTCCCATGAAAACCTTTTCCTATAGATGTAGTTAAGATATTAAGTTTTCCCAGAGGATCATAAAGCAACTATTAAAAATAATCAGTCACGCAGGGCATCTCATTAAGAACTGAACTGACATAGATTTCAATTAGTCTCATTTCTAAATAACATAACAATAGACCTACTGGGGCAGACAGCAGGATCCGAAGTTTCCTTTGGCTATCTTTTACAGATTCTGAAAGAACCAAGAAAAAATATCCACCAGACATGAAGTTACTCAACTCATAAAACATACTGGCACGTTCTAACAACAAGGGAAAGACACAAGTTTGTATAGGTTGAGGTAAAGCTAGGCAGTGTAGGTCAGACATGATTTTTAGTAGATGCTTTACATCAACTTATCATGCCTCTTCTGAAAAACCTATCTGACTAGCCTGGCACCCTGACACGGCCTGGGAAACACAGGAAGAGAGGAAGTATCCTAAGTATCTTTCCAGCCTCCAGGGACCTGCAGCTGCGGGAACTTCCTAAACTAACAATGGTTTCTCATATAGAATAACTCTTGATTAGTGTTTCTCCGTCGTTTTTCTTGGTAATCCATGTAAATGTTTTTCCGTCCACAACATTCTGGCTGCTTGCTTTAAGGTTCATTAAGTTAGACTTAAATTCAGAGCAGGACTTGCCCCTTTTCCTGTTGAGGAATAATTCCGGTTAATAATTTGTTTTGTAAAGTTTTTGTCTTTGATGTCTTCCTGGAACCTGGAGAAGATCTTATCTCTGCCTGAGGATGATGCATTGACATTTGCCAGGAATTCCAGAACTAAACCTAGCAGACTCTCTGTGTAGAGGGGCAAGGATGAAGTCCAGCGATACTAATGAAGCAAAATGTTGGTTCATAAAGGTAGACAAATAGACCTGAAGTTCTTCTATTTAAATTGCCAATCTCACTCACGAGTCCCTTCCTGCCATTGTTCAATGTTTTTTTTCCTCTTCTCTATAACCTCCTTCATATAAAGAGGTCATGCCAATCCCGGCAAATGCAGAAGAACAGCTAAATTCCAGCCTTAAACCTCAAATTCACTTCTGTTCCCCAACCAGGAGCACAATTCAGAAAATGACTGTAATGCACTATTATTACCATTATTTTTTGTTATGAGACACATTAAAAACTTTTTAGATGCAAATTACCATAAGACAGCAATAGCCTAAGTGTTATCTGTAGCAGACTAATTCTCAGTATATCTGGAGGGACTTTCTCAGAATAATCAATGTATAGTGGTTTTGTAAGCAAGTTAATAAGCAAATTCATCAAACACAGCAATGTCTAGAAAATTTGCAATAAGGCACATGATACTTTATTTAGCCAAAATTTCTACTTTCTCAGTGCTTTGAAAAGAAGGTAGTGGTGTAACCCACTATTCAGTATGCACTGCTTCTTCCCTCTGTGCCTGATTCACAGATGATGGGAATGCACATTAGCTTCCTGCGAGAGAACATGTTATTTCATTTTAAACTATAAAGGTTCTTGCTCTTAATTCTAAGACATCTTTCAGTGACAAAGGTCACGACCACCACATCACAGATGAGCGGTGCAGTAGGAAAGAATGAATTGTGTAGTCGGATAAGGGCCAGAAGGTGCAAAAGCAAAGGTTACTAACCTAGAATTTTTAAGGAAACCTGCTTAATGTTCAATGTGCAATTTACAAGCTTCTGTGATACGCCCTTCACAAGAGCTAAGTAGACCTTTAATTTATCAGAATATGTGCTTGCCTTTTGGATGAAATACAGAACCAGAGGCTATTAAAAAAGACTATTCATTACAAGATTATTCACATTAGCAGCATTTCCCCTAATAGCATTAGTGATAATGGTCATGGTATTGACCCCGGGTTTGGTACAAGTTAGATGACTTACATTAGCAGGCACATATTTCACATTAATATGAATTATGAACTCCTGCTAGTGAACTAAAACACAATATCACAGGAACAAATGGTTGTAAACAACTGCTTGACCAGAGATGCCAATCCCTCTACAGTATTCTAAAGCAGCAAGAACAATTTTGGCATAGAGGCAAACGTCTGTTCAGTGACAAGTGCCACAGTTTTAGTACCTATAGCATTGTCTGGTAGGTTAGTCCAAAACAGGGTCGCATGTTTTCAAAGGTATGACTCAAACTCCACTGGTTTGTGCACCAAATGACTTAACAAGAAATGCTGAACTCTCATGTACACAGTACAAAGATTTTCCTGAAATCTCTACCTGTTTACAGCTAGCTGTGTCAATCTGCATCTGGCATCCAATCAGTGGGGTCAGCTAGTGTTTCTTACAGGGAGGACAACTTAATCACCTCTCTACCTTTTGCCCGCTTGCCAAATTCCTTGCATACATTAAGTCCACAAGGCCTCTTACTACTCACCTAAAAATCACACCACTAGCCTTAAACCACACCACTGTTACAACCCACAACATGTAGTCATTTGTAATGTTTGAGCTGAGCTGTTCCTACATATTTCTGTGCTAGGATTAAGTAAACTTCTAAAGTGTGCATTTATTAATGCATCAGATTGCCATATTAGCTGTCAGTGTAGCAAAACACTGGTGCAAGTTACCCTAACTGCTTGCTTACCATCATTTTGATGGCAGCACTATAGCTGTATGTTTTGCCAGGTAAAGCATTTTAGTAGCTTTAACTCCAAAGGAAGAGAACTTCTTCTGAAGGGAGCGAACCCGGGGCGAGATTCAGACATGATGAATAGGGAAGAAGGTGTACAGCTGTGTCTGATACCCCTTGACCACGTGTAATATATGCACAGTGCAGAGTGGGAAGGTACTACAGCCACTGAGGACAATGGAGAACAGTTAATATCTTCCTCATGTCTTAGTCCAAAAACCTCAGCACTTTCTCCATTTCCCCGCCCCCAACTTCATTTTGTTTATGTATATGCAAGATAACACACACTATTAAATATGTATTTTATCACGCAATTTAACTATTTGCAGCTGCCCTGAGTGTTTCGGAGGACAGAAAGCCTCAAGTGCAAATGGCACTCCATGCTCTAACTTTTCCATGCTGGCCAAGAAAAATGCAGAGATAAATTAATTTTTGGAAAGAGGTTACGCATTTATGTAGACACACTGTGTCCCTCATTAATCTAGGGAATAGCACATTCTACTTTGAAATTAGAATTATTTTGGAGGTGCTGGTATAGGACAAGCAAATGCTGTAGAATTACACACAATGAAGACATACAGCCATACTATTGGGTATCACCAGAAGACAAACCAACCCCTTTATCTTTGTCTATATTCAGTTCCTCAGTGCAGGGGGAAACACAATAAAAGGATCTGACAATATTGACCTTGCAAGGCAAGATCTTACCTATTATTTCTTTAAGCATACGTTAGTGCCCAAAGTGCAAATTAACAGAAAACTGGACTACTGATTTTAAGTACAAACCATTCATACGCTGCACCGAGACTAAACATGGGACACCAACAAGGTTTCTGTTCAATGATTTTTGAATATTGTTGAAAGCAGAATAACAAATTAAAAGCTAGAACAGATAGTGACTTTATTTGCTGGCAACCTTCCCCTCTTCCTTCTCCTCTTCCCTCTTTTTTTTCTTTTTAATCCTAGCTGGTTCTGATTCAGATGTTTAAAAAAATCATCTAACATTTGAAATAAGGAATATAGAGTTTAAATAAGCTGGTTTTAATTTCTTTTCATAATTCAGAATTTTTAAAACCAGACATGCAGATAAGGCATTTTTCCTTCCACTTCTTTGCAAAAAACCTTCCATATTGAACTATGCCAGTTTTCAAGTGAAAAATATCAGGCAAGCTTAGACATATTTTGATGTATATTCAAAACTCATTGTGTTTATCTTCATGTTGCAGAGCATCCTATACACAGCACTGTGGGAAACCTAGACTGGAAAGCATTTGTGCTTTCAGAATAAGCATTTCATGTGTTAAGTCTCACATTCCTTCAATTTACAGAGGAAACATTCACCTAAAGTAAACATCTCAACCACTGAATGCCATCTCTGAATTTTAAAATACTTATCAGCTTATAGGAAAGGATTTCCATGGAATAAGAACTTAGAAAGAGTGTCCGTACCATCAGAAGTAACATCCCCAAAAAAACTCCCACACCCCGTCATATTTGCAAACAGCAGACTGTATATTAATTAACACACATTATCTATACCTTGCTTTCTGATGTTACACCCTAAACAAGTTCATTGCTTCAGGATGATTAGGGTGTAATTTTCCATTTAAAAATACAAGATTCATGCACATACAACTTTGACATCCTTTACCCCCCAACACACCAAGCTTTGCCCAGAGCTGGGAGAACTCCAGCAGACTCATGCTGTTTTAGATAACCACAGTCAGTCAGATGCTGCAGGGCAGCCAAAAGCACAGCAGTGGAACTAAGAGTCACAAACCCCTATTTTGCAAGCCTCCACTTACAGATCCTCTGCACAGACATACATTCAGTGTCAAAGGGATTTGGACAGAGTGGAATATAGTTCATTGCATTCACTGAACACATGTATTGAAAATTCTCCTCTGCAAGACGCTTCACTGATATGTTTGGTCCTTGTATCCTCCAATTGAAAAAAAAAAGCATTTGGCTGTAAATCAACTCTTTGTTTTAAAGAGTTATTAAAATATTTTTTTCTTTCCTTTGAAGGCTACTTGCTTGCAAGATCAGGTGAGATTTTGCTAGGTAGTGAAGATGACTTCTAGCACAAAGCAGAGCTTTTCAGTTTTGCTTATACAATTTTTCTTGTATGCAGGCACCTACTTTAGAAGACACATTGATTTAGGAAGCAGTAAGTACCATTTGCCTATAATTAAAGACTGCCTGCATTGACCAATTGTGCATGCATGTAGAATACACAAAACAGATCACAGGGAGGAATGAAGAAAAAATGCCTGACCTATTGGCAGAACAAACAACTCACTTTCCTCAATTTCTCTGATGACACACTGTTTGCCTGGAACATACCAGTCATGCACGTTGCAATTAAATACAAGTTCTTGTAATCAACAAAATCATTAACAGAAGAGACCATCTCCTCCCATGCCCTGGGTCGTGGATGGTAGGTTTTAATTTACTAAATGAAAGACAATCTCACTGAGATGGAGACACTCATTTTGAGAGAGGCATGCCTTGGGCACCTGTGTTATCAGACAGCTTCTCTTGCCAAATGCAGCTGAAATCAAGAAGGTAAAGAACCCATCTCTCTCCCTCTCAGAGAACAGCTTGACCTCTCCCACCTGTAAGCTTTAATCAGCCCAAATGAACTGACCTCTGGTCTTCTCCAGTTTGTTTGAACAAGGCTGAACAACAACAAAATAATCACCTCCCTTAAAAAAACTGCAGTGTTGATGCAGAGAGAGGTGGAGCCACTTAAGAGGTTGCCCCCTTTGCTTCAGTGTTCTTATGAGTTAAATGATTACATTGAAGTCTGCCTGTCAGCTAGCAGTGTAGCCAGAAACACAAAGTGGAGCTCTAGCTCCCAGTTTTATTCTCCAACTTCCACACACTATATCATCACTGCAAGGAGTAACAAGGATTAATGTAGGGGCAAAAGGCTGTGCAAAGTAAGCGAAACATGGGATAGTGCAGCATAAACTTCAGTGAGATGTGAACAGGGAATTGCTTAAAGTGGGATACACCAAACTCAAGATGAGAAAATGGATGAGAAGTCTACAAAGGGAACACTAACATGACTAAATATTTTTAATGATAACTTACATACATTCAGAAGTAAGACTTACAGACAGAAACAGGAAGGCAAGAGATTCTATGCAACATACTGATCACCTGGATAAGAAATGCAATACCCTATTTACACGGATACAGTTCTCCTGAAGCAACAGAGCTGTGAGTTAATTGTGCAGAGTCTATTATCTTTCATCTCTTCTACAGTCTTTGCAAAACTCACCTAAGACTCCTTCTTTCAGGTCTTCTTTAAAGTCTTTGGGCTACTTCACCATACACACACTCTGAAATAAGAGTTATAAAGGTTTTTAGCTCAGCTACTAATGTCTTATTCTTAATGTTAGCATTAAATCAACCAACCCCCTCCATCCTCTTTAGCTTTCAGGTTGAAAAAAATTCCAGTTACATGAGGTTACAACCCCAAACATACAACAAAGCCCAGGAATTATTTTCTTAATTATTTCCTTATCCTACTATTTCTGGAAAAGTCATGGATGACCTGTAGCACCGCAGACACAGAGATATCTAACCTTGTGGCCTTATGTGTATCTCTGATGATCAGCTCTGTAACACTGACTCCTCATCACAAGTTTCTCTCTCCTCCTCCTCATTGGAGTATCCTGTGGAGCAAGTGGGGGGATGCATTCGCAGCTCCAGTTTCTTCTCCCATTAACATCTTCCCACCAAACTACTGTTTCTGCATGAACAGTAAGCAGAGGTGCACCTGAGAATACAAACGTGGGTAGACACACTGACACTCAGCAAGGTTGCTCTTCTGGCATGCAGAGTTAGTCTGAGGAGAAACACGGTTGTTTAATTCTTTACATGGGAACAGGGCTAAAGCCAGACATTTGCTACATTATTCATGAAAAAACAGGTGCAAACCCAAAGTATCGAATACAAAGTATCAAATACAAAACAAATACATCCTGCCACTGACATCCCTTTTATAAGGCAAGATAACCCATCTGACTGACATATCCACATCTACACCATTGGCTTTGATTCAGAAGGCTGTATGCTGAAGGGTGAGCCACTTACTCAGCTGTTGTTAGGCTACAGCTGATAATTCAAGTGCACTCGTAACAGAACATTTGTTGAATTCACCTCTGTGCTTTTCATGACTCTGAGATATGAGGCTTTTCCATTCATCAGGTTTGTCAGCTTATTTGGGCACAGCAGAGGCCAGGAGACTTATCTGTGCTCTACGCAGGGAAGCAAAGATCCATACTGCAGTGCACCCAGCCAATTTTCCTTTCTAGTTATCTGTGGAGAAAAATACACCACCTTCTGCACTGCCCTGAGCTGATGAGCCCCTACCAACTGCCCTAGTTGAAAGCAACCTGTCACTTTCATTACACAAGACACTTGAAAACATATTATTCCCTGGCAAAAGATGCATTACAGCAAGCATACGCTTACTCTGAGTAGAATGGTCTTTTTGTCTATTAAAAGTGATAGAAAGTATCCAGCAACCAGAATTTGGCTCTAAGTTTGACCTGCACATACTAAAGTGGCACAGTTCACTGCTGCCTACAAAGATTAAAATGACCAGATCCAACTGGCAATCATGAGATAAAGCTAGCTCATCCTCACTGTAAACACAGAAGCCTAAATGATCATTTCTTTGAACAATAAGAGCATGACCAACCAAATTCTTTACAAACCATTTTTTATTAGGTATACTCGTCTATATTATTTCAGGAGGATACAATAAGCAACATAATTACAGTGATAATCATAAGCATATTTAACTGCCATTTTGCAAAAAAGCATGTATTTTGTATTAGTAAGTAAATATTGGGTTGAGCTGCACTTTTGATTAAGATGAACCAAGACATAAGAAATCAAGTATTTGAACTATTTGCCTCATTCATTTTGATTTTCCAAAGGAGTTCTCAGATCTAATAAACTATTAACCACTAGCAGGAAACAAGCAGGTCAGAACAGAACAGGAAAGGAACCCCTTAATCTCTTCTGTCTTTGAAGAGATAAAGCTGTAGCCTATCACAATAGGTAGCTGGAGGAAAGAGCCCTATTTCTTAAGGAGATACTAATCTGGAAGCTAAGAAAGGATCCATCCTTCTGCAACCCTGAGTATACCGACTCTTATAAAATGCATCATGGCTTATGCCAAGGGACAGATTGCTAAAAAAAAATTAAGTGAAAAGCATGTCTAAGAATCACACAGGGAACAAAGCACTGGTTAAGTAAGTGGAGAAGAAAAGGGAGAACTTGAAATGGTGGCAGCTGAAAGAAGCTCAGCACAATATGCATGGAAAGAGTTTCTGGTCATTATGACCGGAATTACGACTCTGCAAATAAACAAGGTTGGTTAAATTTCTAATTACCCAAGTTAAAATGAGTAGTATTACCCTGTATCGGACACACTTCCTGGGGAAGCCCACAGCTATCATTTAATTAAGCATCATTTAGACTTCTGCAGAATTTGTGTCGACAGGATTCTCTACTGCATTACAGTACTTCACACCCAGGTAGCTCCAACGAGGTCAGGGGAGTTAAGACAACCGAACTCCGAGTAGTGGGAAGGAAATTTAGATGCACGGTCTTCATAATTTTCAAACAGCCATCCAATCACTCATCTATAGCTCATACCTTTACAACCTACTGAACTGATGAGAAAGATCTTTGAAGGCATTAGGCTCTCATTTGAATCAAGATCTTCATGCTATGCTTTCTTTAAGCAGAGAGTTTGCCTGTGTGTGGCTGAGCAAGAAGTGGATGACTTAAGTACCACCAATAAATATCCTTGCGCCTTCTGCAACAGACCTTGGTTTGCGTGCTCCTTGGTGGCGTGGAGTTTATATGGTACATGCCACTATCATTTTCCTCCCTACAGGACTTCAGGAAGTAGGAAGTGTGCATGATGAGCTAGTTAAAGAAAAAAAAAAGGCAGCAAAGTGCCACTGGAAAAAGTGAATAAGTAAAAGAACAAGCTCTGAGTCTTCCAATGTGTCCTTATCACTTTTCTTAAGATACCCAGAAACTGTCTTTCATTCAAAGTAGTAAACTATGTATTTTAAACTACATGAGCTAGCTGAGTCTGGTATTTGAAGAATGAGTCTGTTCAGCATAAGGAAATTACTGTGGAGAAATTAGTTAAAACATACTTGTAAATTGCTGACATTTAAAAAAGAAAGAGAAGAAACCGAAAGCAAACATCACAGATTTACTAGAATATTCCCCACGAGAAATAAAAAGGTGATTTATCAAATTTGGAATCCCTATGAAATTCTAAAGAAAGCTGCAATTAAAGAATTAATGATGTAGCACCCGTATTAGAAGCTGTCACATACAATGTAGTAATTAAGCAACTCAAAACTTTTCTTAGAAAGGTATAAACAAAACCATCCCTGTTTTACAGACAGGAAAGGAGTATGAAAATTAATCATTGTCATAACCTAAATATAAACTCCGAAGTATACGACTCCAAGTTTCATTCTCATTCCTTTGGATCATGCTTACTAGACCATTTCCATTAAATTTATTCTACATTCATGAAACAAACATAGAAGGGCAGAGAGCATGATTACTTTTTTTTTTTTAAAGCACAGTTTATGCTGCTGCCCTTTATCACATGCATAAGCAAGTCTCAAACAGGTAGCATCACTCCTAAAAAAAAAGTACAGATACTGGAAATTCTTCCAAAAAGCCCTATCTACAAAAGAGAGAAGGTTCCAGACTCTGGTTCTGTTCTTGCTGCAACATTGAGCAATCCTGACATTCAACACTGGGGAAAAGGATGCAGTTTTTGGGTGCCCAAAAGGTTATCCCTATTATTGTTCTTTGTATAGACATACACATTTCTTTTCACAGCGCAAGTGTCATATCCTAGCAATTAAACTTTTTAAAGAGAAAAACACTCCTTCAAATAAAGCAAGGGACTTGAAGAGTCCAGTTGTTACATATTCTGGTCAAGAAGCACTGACATTACAGATCTAGGCATAGAGCAAGTGTTTATATTCAGCCCCCTTAATCAAAATGTATCACTAAAGTTAAATTAAAATCAACAGGCACAAACAGAAGACCAAGTTGTGTCCTGATTTAGTCACTGATTAAAGAATTATATTTATCAACATGTGGCACATCTGGAAGAGTTACAGCTATGAACCGGATGGGGAGTAAATCAGGACAGAATTAGACCTCTCGAGACCACGGCTGTATGGCAGCCAGATGTGCTCTCTGTCAACAAACATAATCCCTTTCGAGTCATTGACTCCATCACCAGCAGAAGTGGCATTATTAGCCAACGCTGTGCATGAAGTTTCACTAATGTACTCCCTTGGTTTCAGGGATAAACATATGCATAATCCTGCACGGCACGAATCCCACACACTAAATAGGAGTCAGGCAGATTGGCCAGACCACCCAAACTGAAGGTCAAACAGTGCAACTTGTAAAATGTCCAGACAGCAAACCCTCTACTCGTACTGGTAAGCAGTCTACTTGCTTTCAGCTCACTGAGTCAGTGGGTAACTGCTTGCTGGAGGATTCACAGCTTCGCCTCAGAATAGCAGACATACTTTTACCTTAAGAAGCACAAAGCAATTGCCATAGTACATGTGACACTCAAGTACGGGCAAAACAGAGAACTCATAACTAGAAATACCACAACCATCTCAGAGAATTTCCTGATAGATACCCACATTCAGACTGTGGAAGGAATTTCCAGAGCCCCAATCATGTTCCATGTTTTGTGATTAGAATAGCAATGATTCTTCTCTGGAAGATGATGACAGATCAGACGACCCTGCAAGCTCTTTCCTAAGCTTGATATATGCTACTTCTAATTTTCAGTGGCTACATAACACATGGAAAGGAGGGCTAGAGTTTTACTACTCAACAGGTATGAAGAGCAGAACACCGAACTCAAACAAAAGTTCAGAGTCCAATCAAGATAATCAGCATTTCACTTATGTTACTGATGCCACCAGGACTATTTCTGGAGAACAATATCACCCTAGCCTGCCTAAGGATGACAAAACATGACTCATGGCAGCTTTATACAAGTATCAATTGCACTCTGAAACAAAGTAATACAATGCAAACCCCTTTTAATAAAGGGGAGCAAGTTTAAAGCTTCTTGATGGGCACTGCTATGTCAATGGAGGCAAGGACCCAGAATACCTTGCTAACTGATGAAGAAAAAAAGCAAGAATCAAATCAGTGAAATGAGTTAATGCTCCTCGGAAATGGCATTGAGGAGACATTTAGAAATATTTTTAAAGGTGTATTATGCTAAAGTGACCAGGATTTTCTACTGGGCCAGCAAAAAATTTATTGTATTCAGTTGTCTGGCTTTAGGGATGGGAGTTTCAGTGTAACAACTTAAAACATGATAGCTGCTCTTAGACACATGAAGGTTACCTAGGTAGCATCAGGGGTATATAAAGCCTTAGCTCATAAAAGGTCACCTCAGCAGTTCATACTAGATCCAAGGGAGAAAGGTGAATTATTCTCAAGTAGGTGAACAAAGCTGACAGTTTTATTTGGCAGAATTTATTGGACGAGATGAACAATTTCGTCCACTGATATAGAAGAACAACAGAGGAGGAACCTTTACTGTTAAAAAGCTGTGTGCATTCAACATTTCTTTAAGCGTTATATTTTTCTAGGTTTAAATCTAAAGAATTTTTACTGTTTTTCTTAACGGGAGAATTGTTCTTATGCTGTGTGTTGAAGTGTCTGTCATATTAATAAGTACTATAAAACTTCTTTCTAAAGCATGCCTGAAAATGGAGTTAAACATCCTAGCCCCAGGTTGAGCAAATAATGCATGAGCCTTTCCCAACAACCTTATGAAACAGCTGCACAATTTAACTGGTTTACAGACAGCTAATTACAGAGACAAGCACATTGGGGACTGGCCTACTCCTGATACAGTGTCTTCTCCCAGCTTTAAAAAGACATTTTCATGGAGCTTCACAAGTACAGTGAAATATTAGTGCTTGGTTTAGAACAAATTAGCAAGCTGCCAACCAATGCAAGCAGCATTGATTTACATAGCTTCCCCAGTAAAAGCTTTTCTTTTAATAGCTGGTATGAAATCCCAGGACTCTCTTTTAAATTCTGTAAGTTAAATACAGGTGTTTCATGTGCAGACAATAAAAGTCTACCCTGCTTTACATCTTCACTGCGCTATCAAGCTCTAGAACATTTTATACTATACAAATGACAAGATCACTCTGCCATACACAGAAGAAATGCAGAGGGATTATTAATCAGGAAAATCTTTAGCAATCCGATACATTCCTTGCTGCAGCTGTTTTCAGAATGGAAGTGATCATTACTCAGACTTGCCAGAATCCCTAAAGGGGCGGAAAGTCATTCACAGTTCAGCATTTTCTGCCTAGAGACTGTAGGAGTCATGGTAGGCATGGAAAAAATTAGCACATTAGAGAGATTACGTAGGAGCAGAATCCTCAACTGGATAAATAGGTAATTTTCACAGCATCTCCTTCCCTATTATGTAAGTGTTCCTAAAATAACTGAAATACTAGACTAATCATTTTTGTGGTGTCTACTACTGTAAACTGACCATTCATTTTAACTTACTTTTCTGCTATAAAATACAAAATTAAGGTTTAATGACTGGTGATATGACAATAGCTAAGGGGCAATGAAAAAAATCCCTTCCAGGGCTGCAGAAATGGCAATAAAGACTATAGAAATGCATAGGTATGTTCTTTCCTATAGAATTAGATCAGGTGATTAGTACAGGAGATAGCAGCACAGGAAGATCAAAAAAACACACCTAAAGAAATCACACCAGAGATCAAGAGTAATTGTGGGTGCCATGCTCAGTTTTGCTTCTCCCTCGTACTTAGCATGGAAAAACACCAGGAAAATACCATCACTATTTAGAGTACTTCCTCTGTGCACAACAGAAGCACCACTGGCCATCATGAAAGGAGCAGCTGACCTTCAGCTTCTAGCCTCAGGAAAACCTGTCTAATTGGTGCTGCAGGACTCCTCTGCAAGCTCCAGGCCTCCGACCAGTGCTCACTGTACAGCTTATGAGTTGTACCAGGGCTAGCAGCAGTCACATATGAAAAAAATTGGTTTCGCTAGGAACAACAGTGCTGATTAGCTTCATACACCACCTGTAATACTGGACATTTTAAAAAAAAAAAAATCCCCAATCTGAGAATTTGATATATAATTGGATTTCAAATAACAAAATTAGAGAGGAAAAAACCAGTAATAGTATCAACCCCAGTTAATTTCTTCCTGACTTGCACTTAAGCAGTATCAAGCAACTGAGCTGTTTATTTTCAAAAATGCACATGCTGTTTCATGGAATAAGATTATTAAAAGAAAATTAAAAGACCCTTGGGGTAGATGAATTTAGCCTGAAACTATCACAAGTTAGCCATATCCAGGAACCCTTTGTTTCAGGGACAAAAAACGTTTCTGACCTGAAGCAGCAAGCACAGCATCCTCTACCATCTCCGGCTCCCAGAGCCCCGCTCCCTCAAGCCAGGCCAGGGTACAGGCAGGGCAAAGCTGAGGGAATTTGTTTGTTTTAGGCTTTTTACTGGAGCAAGGTCTTAATCCTTGAATGTTCGCAAACTCCTGCTTAACAACGCAGCCTTACACCTTTTCTCTCCCCTAACAGCCATTTTGTTTTATTGGGGTTATTGAGGCAGGGTTACTTAAAAGTTTATTAAGACAAAGCCACACAGAGCATTAAAAAAATAAAAAAAAAATCAATGTGTTTATCTATAGCTAGCATCATTAGTGATCTTCTAGCTAGGGATTCATATTTCCTTGTTGGTACTAAAAGCTGACTCACCTGCTGAAGCAGGATAGGCCTGCCCTTCCACAATCCATTGCTGTACCTCTACTGACAGGACACAAGGAGACAAGACAACCCACTTCTTTGAGGCACTTTCTGAAAGTGACAGAAACTCTCCTTCCACGGACTTAGTGCTTTAATTAGCAGGGAGAGGAAGAGGTGCGTCCCTCCTCGGGGGCCGGCCCTCTCCCCCCTCCATTTCCTCTCAGGCAATGAGGCTCATGCCCCACCCGCCGCCCCTGGCCGCCATTTTGTTTTCCCTCCTCGCCCTGTGACTCCGCCCCACCTGGGCTCCACAGTGCCCTGCGCCGGGTGGCACCGGCGGTGATGGGTGGTGGCTCCCACCTGCCTCCCCCCGAGTGTGACACAGGCAAGATGCGTTTGCAGCGATTTCTGATTAAATTACCTCATGAAGGCCCAGGTGCTGGGAGTTACAGGTCATTCCTGTGGGGAGGGCTGTGCTTGATGCCATTGCTGAGGTGGCTCTTGAGGGAGACCAGCCTCCAGGCTGTGGTGTGCTTGGGGCCTGAGTGTTTTTAGCTACATCGTGATATATTTGTTGCTGTTTCTTAAATTTTGGGTAGGCCAGAGTGCTTACAGCTGTGATAGAGGTGCTGCTGTCTTCAAAAGCGTGTTGGCCCGGGTGCTCTCCTCAGGCTGCTAGAAGGTAGGTGGTGAGGGCTGGGGCCTGCTTTACCTCAGGGGTGTTGCCAGCTGCCCCTTCAGAGGGTTTGGTTCTGGGGTCCCTCTGTGGGAGCCTCTTCACTGACTCCTTGCTGTGTTTTGAGAGATTCCCTGCAATTTGTTGTTTCAGTTGAAGTAAGAAAGGTTTCAACCTGAGGTAAATGGGAGTTGATATTGAATATTTATGGGAGTGGATGTTGAATATGTGCATGGAAAAAAAAAATCACCTTTGGCAGGAGAATGGGACTTAAGAAAAAAAGGTTTGGAAAATAAATCCAAAATACAGCTATTTCTTTGCCACACAGCGTGAGTTGGTAGTGGTGAATTTTGCAGCATGTTACATTCCTTTTAAGGCCCAGCTCACCTTTATTTCTGTGACTATCTGACAACTTCCTAGTGCTTTATTAGGCTTTCCTGGTTGGAATTGATTTTTTTTCTTTAAAAATCTTTTCCCTGATGGAGGATTTTTCTGCATTAATGAAGCAGTATGTTCTTGTATCTATAAATGGAATAGCATACGCTATACAGCGAGTGAATGGGGAGCAATAGAGACACCCCTGAGAAGAAATACCTCTTCTGGTAGCAAAATCAGCAAATAACTGGAATCGAGACCTATTTTGCAAGACCATCAGTGTGGCAGGAGCACTCTGTATGGGCAGTACGTCTTTAGCCTTAGGTTGTCATAATATTTGTTTTGTGATCTTTGTGCTGTAATTCAAAACCAGAGCAGTATCCCTTTCTTGTGGTTTTTTGGTATTAATTTAGAACAATGTGATATTTAAAAGCGTTTTTCAGTTTCTGTGTTTTTTTTTTAAAATCCTTCTCAAGTTTTCTGTTGGCTTGCTGATCCTGCTAATTGCTGTGTAGAACTTATGTTGATTTAGAGAGCTCAGTTGTCGTTTTGCTACTAATGCAGATATCCCTTCCACATTTCTGGCTTCCTACCAACCCATGGTGAAAGCTTGCTGAATAAGAATGTTTGGCTGCCCAAGTTTAACTCATTGGGGTTATTTTAAAGGTAGAATTCATACTGTTGTGTGTAAAATATTCAGCTTTAGTCCTTCAAAGAGACATTTAAAAAATAATCAAACCCAAACCAGACCTCTTGTGCTAGGTAGTTACAGCCTGAGAACCCTGAAACCATCTCTGTGGAGTACTGTTTCAGAGGGAGGTGGCAGTACAGGACAATTAGATAAGAATTTGGTCACTAGATGAAATGTGAACTCCTAAACCCTCATGGGAGCAGCACAAGTTGATTTACTGTGAAGTGCAAATGATCAAAATGAGTGAAATGCAAGTATGGAGTGACTTTTGCCTTCCCCTTTCTTGCTTCTCTTTCCTTTGTCTGGAGGTAAAAAGATAACATTGTACACTTCAGTAGTTTATTTTTTAAATTGAAGGCTTATATATGGTTCTAAGCAGTCTGTAGTAGTTACTCCACCCACAAGTTACTGTTAGGATTTCATCCTCAGGGTATTTGTATATGAAAGCAATTCTCAATAATGGCAAGAAGACCTGTCTGGTTGACTGAGCTGTAGCTTAGCTTGGTGTTTATATTTGTTGGTCAAATATTCATACAGAATTCTCGGGAAGTTGGTAGTGTGAGGAGAAGGGAGATGTGCTTGCAGGTCAACTCCTGACTTTAATCAATATAGCTTTCCAAGGGTCTGCTTGAGGTAGAGGGGACACCATGATCAGAATGGTGTTTTCCTAGGGGGATGTTTATGCTGACCCTGAAAACCTAGCTACCTTACTTGGGGGAAGAAGGGTGTTCAGAGGTAATAGCGTGCTGCCCAGGTACTAAGCCCTTTTGCCTATAGCTGGAGTGGGTTTCACATAATGCGGTAGGTTTTGCAATGCTGCAGCCAGGTGAAGGCTTTCAGGCTATTATGCATTTGAAAGAAGTTGGCTTCTAATTTCTGTACTGAATGAAATGCTTGAAACTCAAAGTACTCATTCTGCTGCAGCATGAACACAAATGTGAGACTTAAGTGCAAACATTCCCTGGGAACAGCATAACAGGCCTGCTGTTTTTCAAATAGTAAAATTTTTCCAAATTGGTTCCCTTAAGAGACTTGTTAGAACAGCGTAAGCACCTTTGTAGACCTGTTCACAGCTGTGGGAGGTGTGGCACAGCTGTATTGTATTATTTCTAAAGCTAGGTCACTACCACTGTATATCTTACTGAGCAGGCCAAAGTTAACCTAAATGTTTAGGATGAGACTTGTAGTCTCCCTGTTTTAAAAGTGTTTTTCTCCTGGTGCGCTTCCTCTTTCTCCTCCGTTGTTCGGTGTTCTGCTAAGGATGTATATTTCTGTCTGAAAGAATCCTGCTGGGTTTGTCTCTGTGTAGAAATACACCTAGCAAGCTTGGGCGGACAGTGATACCTGTGAGTTGGGCTCTTCGTAGCTGAGACAACTTGTGACCTGTGTCCTGTTTCCTCTGGAGAGGCTCAGCTAGAACTTTCTATGTCGAAACCATGCGTGTTTGAGCAAGCCTGGGAATGAACTACTCACACTGCAGGAAGTAGCAACTGAGGCAATGGGTAGAGGAAGGACATAGTCCTAATTAGTACTGAGAGCCTGTCCAGTTTCCTTGATTTCTGTGATGGTAGTAAGGGAGAATGGGGTCAAAACACATTTTTACGATTATATTTTAAAAGCAGCAGCTTCCAGGAAGGTAGAAATTGAAGAAACATAATACAAGGGATGGAGAGTGACAGGAGGATTCATTTGCTGTACAAATTAGTGCATAACATAACGAAGGTTAGTTGACTCATCAGGGAGGCACAAGTGCTTTTCAGGGCCCAGGCTACCTAATGGGAAGCTCCCACTGATTTTTAACTGGTTTTGGGTTATGCTTCTACAGAGCAGAACTGAGACAGCTTCTGATGAAGTCATGCATTTTTAAAAGTGATAAGCATATGCAAAAGCTCTTCCATGGGATTCCTCCAGGAAGCAGTAGGAATACAGATGAAGCTTTTAAAACAAAGCCATATGAAGGTCAGGTCATGTAACATGGGATAATTGTGTATGAGATCTCAAATACACATATAATTATTAGACCAGTGATTGCACGCTTGCTGGAACAGGGGTAATGTTAACAAAGTTGTCTTTGGATGGTAGCTAGCACAAGGGCTTGTTGGTCCTTAAAGAAGGACCATGTATGGTTAATAACAAATTAACAAATTTACTTGAAACAACATCCTTCAAAGTTTGAACTAACAGGGTGTCCTTGAAGATGTGCAGGGTTTAGACCATTACCAAGCTCTGTCTAACAGCTGGGAGTGACAGAAATACTTCTGTTAACATGCAGGTTATATGAAATCTTGTCTTTCTGCCCCTGTGTTGAGTAGGTAGTTCTGCTAGGAAAGTTTTTTCTTAATGGTGTTGTAATGGAAGCATGGCTTATCCTGCTTCTTTGACCAATGCTTTTTGCATTCTGTCCCTGCTGGGTTTTGATGTGATCTTGTTTGCTAGGATATATTTTTCAACTGTTTGCAAACATAGGACTCTGAACAGTGTAACTGTCACCAGCTACATTAATATTTACAGTATATTGTGGTATCTGTGCGTCCCCCAGTGTGTAAACACCAAAGCAACTCAATGACCCTTATTTATATGCAGTCAAGCAGGATGGTTTATATGTCTGTGGCATCCAGTGCTGAATCCCAGAGTTTGATTAGGGGAGACTCAGGAATTCAGGGTGACTATCTGACATACTGAACACAGAGGTTTAGAGGTGTGAACTTAAAAGGCGGAACAGTAGCAACATACAGCTTTTAAATAACACTTATTCCCAGGTAGGTCTTAAATATCAAAAAAGTGATGCATAATTTCCCCCTTATTTTTACAGGTGGAGAAACTGAGGCACAGAACAGTGACAAGTCTATCACTACACTGGAGGGACAGAGCTGGAAAATAATTTGGATTCTTTGACTTTTAAATCAATCTCTAATGACATTGGAATACCATGCTGGACAGTAGTTTTTGATCTCAGCTCTTGGAGCCTCCCCTCCAAATTTCAAGGGAAATTTTTTATGGGTCTGTATGCAGGTTGCTGTATGGTGTGCACAAACCCGAGTTTTTTTTTTTTAGATGCCTTTTGTGGATCTCTCCCAAATAGTTTGTGGTCCACCTCCCTGCCCCCCAAAGGAGTGTGAACCACAGGATGAAAATTGCTGGTGTAGGAGTGTTGTTAGCCAAGGCTGTAAGGACTGAAGTGTGAAGGAAAATGTGTTTGAAAGCAGGTCTGGACTTGCTAGATTAATGCTCTACTTTGCTTCTCAGCTGCAGCTGGAGGAAAAGCTTAAGTGGAATTCTCTTTTTGTATATGCCTGACTTCAGGGTAGGTCAGAGATGGAAGTTTTCAAGCTTTTGTTTGTGGATGCCACCTGTGTGACTGGCCACAAGTGATGCGGGTTGGGGCAGGGATGGGGGTCCTCGTGTGGAGCAGCTGTGCTGGTTGCACAGGAGTCAAAACTGCAAGGAACTTATGTGGTGACAGGCAGTTCCTCCCCCCTTAGTGTCCTGGTACATCGATAGTGGTTTGCAGCTTATGTTCAGGAACAGCTTTGGCAAGCTTGGCTGTTGCTGGGATTATCACCCCAGTGGAAGTGCTGACAGAAAGCTGCCTGGCAAGTACAATGTGTGTGGGGTTTAGAGGAAAGCAGGCTGTGGGACAGTGTGTGGGATTCAGAGCAGGGGTTTAAGCCTATGTGTAGAGTTGTGGGGTTGCGGAATGAAGGGCTGGACAATGCTGTAGGGCTTTTAAAAAATGTATTTTCTGAAAGCTAAAACTAGCTTTTGATGTGAGGCTTTTATGCTCTGTCTGAAGCAAACGCGTGCTGGTGCTGCAAGAAGCAGCTCCAGTGTGTGTTGTATTTGTTTTTCTCCTTTTGGAATGTAATTTGTTTTTCTGCAGGTTCTGTCCTTTTCTAGCAGATTGTTTGATAGCCTCAGTGTAGGGCTAGGAGACTGCATTGAAACTGAGAGCCAGCAAAAGCGCCATTCTGTGTGCTTAGATGAGGTCAGTGGGACATTAATCCAGTTATGAAATGAAGAGGTTGCCCATGGAAGAGCCCACCTGAGTGCATGATCTTCCTGTGTTTGTGTATTTGCTGTTAACTTGGGCCAGATATAAAATGCAAACAGTAAATCATCCCCTGTGTTATCTATCTGCAGCTGGTTCTCTTTGCTCTGAATTAAACAACAGGGGGCTTGCAGTGGAGTACAGCACAGATGATGGAAGTCTGGGTTGAGCAATGCCTTTCAAAAACTTTGCCTAAAAAGCTCTTGCATGATTGCATTGTTGTCGACAACCACGCTATGCCCAGCCAGCACAGAGCTGTTCCTTGGTGGTATCCACGCTGGTCCCAGGGCAGGAAGCGGAGGCCATCGGCATATGTGCTGCATCCCATTGTCACAGCTTGAACAGAGCTGGTGTCCGAGGGGACCGCCCTGACCCGAGTACCTGTTGTAGCTCTAGAGGTTGCAGTGCATTTTGTAGGCTAACCTCAGCACTTTTAAACAACAAAATTGAGCTAAGCCAGTCCCAGACTGCCAGAAATCAGAGCTTTAGAAACAACTTATGTTTGACTATGCCTTTGGGGTTCTCCTATATCCCAGAGTTTAGCAGATCTCTTCTCTGCAGAGGATGGAACATACTGGAAAACCATCAGATTTTATAGCAGCTGATGAAATAATGTTGGAAGTTTAGCCAACTCAGGTGCCATGACTAGCTTCATTCATGTGTTTTATTCTGTGTACAGAGTGGCATCCTGGCAGGTATAAATTACTGGGATCTTGGTGGATCCCTTCCCGGAACTGCAGTATGCAAGATTATGGCTGAGAAAGCCATAGTTATTTCTTGGTTCTTTTGACTCCAGGTTTGATGATGGGAGGAAGTAGATTTGCTAGAAAAGCATGGTGGGCTCTTAGTTCAACACACTTCTGTTAGGAAACCCGGAATTGGTTCTTCACTTCTGATAGGAGGATTTCCAGTGCTGAGGGCTAAGACCCATCCTTGCACTAAACTGCCTCCCCGCCTTCATCGCATGAGGGTGGCTGAAACTCAAGGGAATCCAACTTCACAGAAGCAAGTGTGACTACCCTGTAACCTCTGTGTCAACTGGTGTCACTTAAGGGGTTACAATTTATTCATCCCTTTCTCTGCATGCTGTGGGACGGACAACTTGTCACTATTTCTCTGTGACAGGAATGGCGTGGTACATTACAGTTACAAGGACTGTACTATCATTTGGGGGCAATTCATACAAACAAAGGCTGTGTAGACTTGAGCATCTTTCCCCAGTTGTACCCAGTAACACCAGCTGGTACAGTGTGCGCTCCTGTATCCCAAGATACCACTGTTCAGGAGTTAAGGATTGTATTCAAGTAGTTGTTGATGACTTCATGGCAATAACTGAAACTGGAAGTTGTCTTTCTTGCAATGGAAATCTGCATTGTGTATGTTAGAGCTTACTGCTTTGTATCCAGAATTTTACTTTTCTACAGAACTAAATTGATTTTTGAATGCTAAAATACTTCAATGTATTTGTTTATCTCTGATTTATTTGTATAAACATGACAAATTTAAATTCTAACCACCTTCAACCCTTCACCCTTCTGATGGTAATTAATTTGTAGTATGTTCCAGTACCACTCAGTGCAGGCTTAATCAGATCATCAGTTGTGGATGTTAACTGCAACATCTGTGACGTTTGCATAAAACCTGTAGGAGCCTGATGCTGTATGAAATCGCTCTCATTACACAGCTCATTTTGAGATTGTAAATAGCCATGCTGCTCAGAAAACAGGATTAGGGTGAAGTATTCTATTAACACACTTAATCCATAACTAAAATAATATTCATTACTCCTATCCTGGTTTAGGAGACAAATGTTTTATTTAAGCTGAGAATGACCTTTCTGAGTAAGACCTACGTAGTTACATTATAAAATTGAAGTCCATAATGAGAAAGATTAGCTGGAGCTTGTAATACAGCAAAGTTATGTGTCAGATAGGAGGCAGCTGCGTCAGAGGTGTCACCGCTTTGTTGGAGAGTTGCTCCGCTGCAGCTGGCAGGGATAAAACTGTAATTTCTTTCTTCAAAAGTTGCAGTGTGGTATATGTTGGAGAGGTCCAGCCACTGTGTCTTCTCTGGATATGTCTGAATTAGGCATTAGTTTTTCAGGCCATTGACTGTCTGCTGGTATTTCCACAATGTCTGTTGCAGCCACAGCTTTGGCTCGCGCTCCAGGACTGAACTGGAGGACTCCAGAGCTAAAACAATGAGCGCCGACAGCTTCAGCAAAAGAGCCAAGCTCCTGTCGTGGGTGGCTGTCACAACACATATGCTTTGCATGTTCACTAGAGGATGGACATGAACAGTAATGCTGTGTTTTTCTCCATACACAAAGAGCGTCTGTGGGCTCTGTCAGAATCACTTCTTCGGGATTGGAAACAACCGTGGGATCTTTGTCAGTGAGCATGCTGTGGAAGAGTCACGCTGGTGACTGCCTTTAATTGAAGTGAATGCAAAATGGCTGCCTGTCTCTACAGCAGAGCTGCGGCATTGTACAGAGAAAAGAAAGGCGCGACAGCTATGCATTTACCTTGCACAACTTGCTTGCCTGAACTCTAACCTTATCCTATTGCTGGTCTCAATCAGGAATAAAAAAAGAATTATATTTGTTAACAAAGTATTAAAGGTTTTCTATGACTGGAAAGGTTTTAACAGCCTTTGGTCATTTCAGACGAAATCTAACTGAAGCAGAATTGAAGCATGACATTTTTCATGCTGCTTTGAAAAAGATTTTGTGAAAATGGATTTGCGCTGGGGAGAGGCATGTGCATGTGTGTCCCTTTGGTTGTCGTTTGTAGCCACAGCATGAGTGACTTGGGTGTGGGGTGCTCCGTGTTTAATTTCTGTTCTTGCTGATTCAGAGGGGAGTTTTGCCTCATCCTGCATCATTTCAAATGGGGCTGAGCAGGAACTAGAATGAGAATCTCCTTGGGCACTGCGCCCCAATTCATTTTGCCCATCTTCATATGCCTAAATGCTGTTTTTTCTGAAGCGTAGAATCGGCATGTGGGGGAGGAAAAGAGAAAAAACAGTGCTGATGGTGGGGGGTGAGGGAGGAGAATAAGAATAGAAAAAATGATGGTGAATTAATAGAACAGGTAACGTAACAAAGTTACAGAAGTAACAAAACAAGTAAAACTACTGTTTTGTACAGATCTTTGTTATATATGTGAAATCTTGCTGAATATCAGTGTGTAGTGCAGAACAAGGAAGGGGAATAGATGGAAGGAAAATATCAAAAAGTTCCTTCTGTAACGGTTTCTAGATTTAGGTTTTTTTCATACTATTATGAAAGAAGAAGTGGCAGAGCAGCCCAGGGTCTGGTTTGGATAAAGGACAAATCTGGCTAGAGCCAATCCTTTGGTCAGATAAGACAAGCAGAATTTTATATGAGGAGACTTGCAATTTTGTGAAGCTTCCTGTGGCAATGGGCGGAGGAACCTTCAGGGTTTCTTTTCTGATAGTGGAAGATTTTTCTGATGCAAGAGCCGTAGAGGACAGCCATAAAGCTAACTTTTGAAGGTGTTTTCCAGTTCCTGCTTGGAGTCAAATTCTGGAGACCCTCCTTTGGCAGGTCTCTAGGGTGGTGAGAAATGAAAGCCCACTTCTCTCTGAGAAAGTTTCCTTTATTTTCTGTTCACCGGATGCCTGCCTTTCTAGCTCTGTCTTAGCATTTTTTTAAGATTTAAGGTACGTGAAAACATTTTGGCATTTTTTTGGACAAAGGTGTAGTTTTTGTATTAATGCTAAGCTGCTGTGGGAGAACAATCACAATTATGTATTTTTTAAACTAGTTTTTAGTTGAGATTGATATCAAAAACAAGTGATAAAAGCAGATGACAAGCAAAACTTAAAAAAAACCCCCTCAAAAATATTAATGAGACAAATGGTTCAGTTAAAATGTATTAATGTGGTGTTCAGAGATCCTTTCTTCGGGATTGTGTTCTTGGGTGAAAAAACTGTTCTCTCCTTCAGAATTTCCTAATCTTCCACGGGTTGTTCAAACGTGCTGTAGAATAGCTATCATTTTCCATTATCATTTTATAGGCTTTTGGATGTCATTTATGAAGAAACTATTCAATTTCATCAGTAATAAATCGTATGGGTTTGCACTGTAAAGGATCTGTATGTGACTGCCAAAGGTCTGGAGTAGCATGTGGTCCCCTTTAAACACCTTTCTGGGAAATCAGTGTAGAAAAAATCCCTCCATAAATATATGGCTGTACTGAAACTGTGCTTGAGCATGGGAACAAACACAAACCTTGCCAGCCCAGCAGTCCTTGTAAAGTCAGCTCTGGTGTTTAGTGGGTTGGTTTGGTTTCAGCCGGAATCAAAACCTCTGATTACTGTCAATGAAAAGTGATTATATAGGTTGTTTGCCTCCCATCGGGTGGGACAATCAAAGCTCTGCCATGTTTTAAGTACTTGTGACATGCTTAATTTCATAAATAAAAGGCATGGGTGATTTACACCACTGAATAGTGATGATAAACCTGCCAAATCATTGGTGCCTTTTGGTTAAAGGGGAGTGGGGAGAGCTGGCACCTGGAGATGCTGTGTCTGTGGCCCTGCCTGGCTGAAGAGGCCACTGGGAGCACTGGGCTCCTCTGCTCTGGGTGGGGGCCGTGCCGCAGGCCTTGGTTGGGGGAGAGCAGAGCCAGCTGCGCTCTCTGGCCCGGGCACTCCGCTGAAAGGCAATGGCAGGCCAAGGCGTTTTGGTCACCCTCTGTCCTGAATGGGCTAATACAAGTCTTGGTTCTGTTTTTGTGGTTTAAAAAATTAGGAAGGCAAAAAGCCAAGCCTTGCTTGTAGAGACCTCCTGTAGCACAAGATGGCAGTAATGCTCTACTATTTTGTGTTCACCCGCCTGCAGCTGAACAGACACGAAGTTAGAGCTGCAGAAGGCAAAGCTGAGATTTTTATTTCCTTGGAAATTACTGCATCTCCCCCTTAGTCTCCCGCTCATTCTTGCTGTTTTTCGCTGAGGTCTGGGTGGGGTGGGACTGAGTGGGAAATGTGTGTGAACCTGAATCAGTCCTCCTTCCTCAAAATCACACAGACCTGAATCCATTTGAGGTCGATGCTGTAGGAAAATGGCTGGGAGTGATTTCCTAGGATTGGCTAAAAATCTGCTTACCAACCCTACTGCCACTGTGAAACCTGCGCTACCTACAGGGCCCATAGAGCTGCACAGGAGTGACAATGCAGAGGTAGCACAGATTGAGATCTAAGTGCAAGGAACACTCAGTCACGCTGTGGAGTAGATCCAATTCTCTGTTACTTACTGAACAAAAGGGGAGTTTTTCTCGCTGAACTCTCTAGAGATCTTCATCAGATCTGGATATTGACCTCTTGTAGGCTTTGCTCAGGAGTGGCACCGTGCTGGCCATAAACACCATCGTTTTCAGCTGATGTGCAGAAGTTTAATCTTCGAGTGTGAATGTCAGCTCTGTGTCATTGTGGAGTTGCTCTCCTGCCCTGATGGCTTGCGTTGGTCTTTCTTGCTAATGACTCATTAATTATTTCCATTATGGCTCTCTTCCTTAATTTGTCAATACTGTACAGTATCTGTTACAAATTACAGTTTCACAGAAAATAGGCTTTCATTCATTCAAAGATAGTATTTGCAATCGTCTCTTCAGTAGATCTGGGATTACTTATTTAAAAATATCTGCATATTATATGCAGAAGGGGAAAGAAGTACCAGAGTGATGAAACTTGTTTGCAGTCAGCCATTAAACACTGTGGGACAAGCCCTTATTGTCCCTTATGGGACAATTTCATATCCTTTTGGAAAATTTGGGCATGTAGGTGGCATATGTCTGATTGCAACAACATTGTCTGTTGTTTTCCTTCCAAGCTGCAATCCAATGTTGGGTCTAAAGCCCAGATATGAGGCATCTTTCTTCATCTGCATTGCTAAGACAGCAATGTTTGAAGGTATTAGGGCTTGAGGGGGTTTTGTTTTGTGGTGGTGTTTTGTTGTGTTGTTTTTTTTCTCATGGCTGTGTTCTCTGTTCCACTTCTAGGGTGGTGTCACTGTCCCTGTAAGCGTTGTGGGATGGAGCTGGAAAGGATTACAGTGGATGCTTTTGCCCTTTCACATCCCTGCTTTTTGTCTTCTTCACCACTCTAAAGCAGACACAGCTGTCCATTCTTCCTGACACAAGCATAATAGCTGCTTTTCTAGAGAGTTTTGATACGTTGTGCCAACACTTTGCCTAGAAGCCTCTTGAGTGGGTGGGGGTCCCTCGGAAGCGTCGGTGCTTTGTGTGCGTTTGCACAAAGGGCTGTGCAGTTCGAAGCCTTGGGTGTGCTGGCAGTCAGGGCAGTGGGCTGGGCTCATCCCCTTCCTTTAGGTGAAGAAAACCCCGTCTGCAGCAGCCCGAGTCCCAGCAGATGTCACTCTTGGCTCATGGGAGAAAGCTGGTGTGGCGCAATCCCCCTTCTGTCAGCAGAACTGCCTTTCCCTTCACAAGCCGCTGGGACACCACATTGGTGTGGTTGTCTTGTGTTCTGGTACAGTGTTTTGCTTCAGCTGTGCATATCATGGGAAGAAAAGAGGATGGTGTTCCTGTGTGCAACATGTGACTGCCCGACTTTACCGGCTTTTGGGAACACAAATTTAGTACAGTTTATGGAAATAGCTGTTTTAGAGGCGTCCACACAGTGTCTGTGCAACAGCATGCCATGACTTAGCATCTGTGATTTCCCTGTATCTGTCAGATTAATTTTCTGAATAAGCAATTACATTTCCACATTTATTTTGGTGCGCTGGCAACAACATTTAATTCTTGCTGTATTTCAATATGTAGCACCTTCCAAATGTGCAAACGATGTCACCCTCATCCTTGTAGGTGGCACATATTGAGGATAAGACCTTGGGTTTCTTGCCTTGGGCCTTGTCACCAAGGGTTAGCCAAACATGCTGAGACTGGTTAGTGACACTTAGTTTGTAGACTGAAACACAGCTGAAAAATTGCCCCCTGTCCTGCTGTGTCCCACAGCCATTTTCAGCTGTGTGAGTGTGTGAGGGGTCTGAGTTATAAGATGATATTTTGGCCCTACTATGGGAGGAACAAAGGCTTCTTGGACTCAGTCTGAGTGTGGAAGAACACCTTTCTCTGGACTGACGATGGATTATTTTTCTTTTTAAATTTTTTAAAGACCTTGCTAGATTCTGAGGAACTGGGGTGCTTTTCTTACCAGCTTACTTCTGTATTGCTTAATACAGCCTAAAGCACTGTTTGACCATGGACAATGTGTGTTGTTAAGTAATATCAAAGCCTGCATGGGTATTTTTGACATACATAAATGCATCCATATGTGGTTTTTTGTATACAGTAAGAAAGCTGTATCATTGCTCAAAAAAGCAGACTGTAGCTATTAAACATATGCTAAAGCTCAGAGTTTCCATTAATTTAATATACCATGCGTAGCTGGAGAATATACCGTACAAACAGGAGATTCCCGCTCCAAGCAGAATTGAGATTCAGGATCTCATATGTTTTGTATCACTTCCTTGTCTTGACTCCAGCTTAAAAGTATTGAAGTGTTTTTTGGTAAAGTTCCTTGCCAGTCCCGTCCCCGTCCCCCCCCCCTTTTTTTTTTTATTTTTTGCTTCTCGTTCATATACTTTCACAAATTGTTAGCTTCAAAATTAATAACATCATCCTTGTGAGGCCAAAGTGTAGTGGGAGAAAGAGATATTGGCAATTCAAGCTGTTGAATTGGTTTTTGCTACCTATGGGTGACATTCCTTGGTCTGCAGTCTGACTTGTGCGCGTTCCTGAAAGGAAGGCCGTCCACAAAGCTTTGTGTTGTGAGCCAGGACCTGCGCAGGCTGTCTGAGTCAATAGTTTGGTACTGTGAACCAGAGAACTGTTTGTTGGGATACACTGATTTTGGCGTGAGCGTAGGCGTCCCTGGTCGCACAGTGCTGGCTGGCCTTCGGCTTTCTCCGAAGGAAAAACCGCCAAGGTTGTGCCTGTGCCTTTGAAGGAGGGGCAGAGTGCGGTGTGCTCTGCCATGCTGGAGTGAGCTGATCGTGCCTACTAGTCACAAACAGAGGGAGGAGGGCACTACTGCTTCCTCTTGGAGTTTGTAGCCAGGCTGCTGCCTTGGTATTACCTTTTTTTTTTTTTTGGTGTGCTTTATTGTTTCCTAATGTGACTGTTAAGACTAGCTGGGTTAAGCTAGCAGATATACCATATGGTAATCCACCTCTTTGAGATTACAGCCACACTTGTGTTTCTCTGTGTGGGCACACCCTGGGAAGATGCTGTGCCAGGAAGCTTCAGGCACACGTGTGGTCCTTTGTACCTAGCACTATGGTTAAGTTGAGCTTTTTAGGCCCAAGAAAAGGTATCACAGAGTAACTCTGTTTCTTTGCTGTGCTTTTGACAGGCAGGATGTTTTCTCTTGTGTGTCATGTCCCCCCTGCCCCCAGTTGTGACGATCGCCTCCTAAAATGCTTGCCCCACTTATTGACCATGTAATTATTTAGCATGTTTTTTTAGACTGACACCTTTTGTACGTGCGTTGTTGGGTCAAGGCAAACAGTGTGTTCATTCATGCATACAGACCTAAGCCTGACTTCCGCCAGAGCAATTAAATCCTAGAAATGCACCACAACTGTGGCATCAGTCAGCAATGTCAAAATCTGCTTGCATAGCAGTGGGTAAACTGTTCTTTTCTCTTGTGACTTGTGCATGTGCTCTCTCTCCTTTTTCCTTTTTCCTGGTGGAGACTAAGAGCTGGATACTTGTCAAATGCTATAACGTGAAGTTAAACATTTGACTTGGGGAGAATGACACATTGACACTTTTCATAATAATTGCTTCCTACACTGGAAACCTCCAGCTGTTTTGGTGGAAATAACATGATGTGACTGTGACAATAATACAGTTCCAGAGCCTGCAGACTGGAAATAGAAGCTTCTAGGTCCAATTTTAGTTGAAAAGTAGGGGTTTTAACCTTTATGACACTGATCATAAAGATGACTAGATCTGGAAATTAAAGGAATCCCAAGAAAACTCCTTCAGTTGCTTGCACATATGAATAGGTATTTGGTGGATGGCTTTATGAATAAGGATTATTTTTTTTAGTCTTTGCAGCAGTGAATGTCAGGAATGCCCTTTGAAGAGGAATAGGTTTAGATCCTCTTTTTGCTTTGGAGAATTCAAATTGCAAGATCCATGCTGCACAATCACCTGTTTGGTCTTGATGCCATGTTAGTGTAGGCAGCCAAAGCCTCTCAGAGGCTCTTTCCCTCTGAGGAAAGCGTATAGCCAGTCCTAGTTGAATGGAAAGTCGTTTGAAGGTTAGTCCGTAATGAGACAACTCCAGGGTAGCTTTCGATCTTATAAGCAAAATTATTGATGTAAATAAGTCATTAAAGTTAGAGCTGAATGGGGAATATTTATTTTTAATTTTTTCCCCCCATGAAACATTAACGATTGGACAGTAAGTGTGCTTCTAATGACACACAACTGTTTTGTGAAAGGCTGAATATGGTAACTGTATTTCATTATCTATTTCTTTGAAATTAATGCCTCTATCTCCCCCCCAATAAAAACAGGATGAACATACGTCTGCTAAATCTTTAATGTCTCTAATGGCCTCTTGATCATTTGCATTTCAGATCCTTCTTCATACACAGTAGCAATTTGCGATCTTGGAACATGCTGCTGATTGAAGCTGAAGGTGCTGCTTATTATTATTATTTTTTCCCCCGTTCAGCCCTAGGATGCAACAGATAAGACTCTACTGTGATATTTCTGGAGATTCACTGCTGAGATCTCAGTATCGAGAGGGTACAGGCTCTGCTTAATTGTGATCTAAAGGGAATATGCATTTATGCATCTTTCTTTTTGATGACAGGGATTCAGAGGGGAAAAAAAAGGCATTTGTTGAAGACTGTAGAAAGACAAGTAGGCAGTAGTGCAGTAGTAGTCATTGCCCATTGTGTTTAGAAGATGATCCCAGAAGTGACATCATGTAACTTCATTAAGAGATAGATTAGAATCACTTAAGTTCCTTGTGTTTTGTCAGTGGTGACAGAGCCACTGATGGAGTAACCACTGAAAAAAAAAAAAAACAAACCTCATGGGACTGAAATATGTTATTAAACCGTGGTCCAATTTTAGAAAATACGAAGTATGGGGACTTGAGTATAATTTAGGCTGTGTGAATATAGCTCTCTCAGGAATGTGTTCATAGCACAAGTTACTTTCTCAACCTGCGTCATGCTGAAGTTAGTTATGCCAAATCCAGGAATAGCTTTCTTATATCACAGCAGTCTGGATCAAATTCTCTTATGTCTGTCTGAAGAAGACCTGGAAGGTAGTTCGCTACTGTAATTGACTTATTCTGGCTTATGCCAGTGACCAGGACGTATAGTCTACTTTCAATTTTCAGTAGACGATAATACAGTTTCTTTTCTTTTAGTTGGATTTGTGGGAGGTACCTTAAAAGCACCCTTTCTGGTTAAGGCAGGAAAATAGGGTTGCAAGCCATTTTCGAAAAATGAGGGTTTTTTTACATCTTTGAGCCTTTGTCTTTTTGTAGGGATATGAACAGATACTCCGGTTGATACTCTTTTTCCTCCCAAGACAGCAGTTTCTCTCTTTCTGGGCCATACCAGATCCTGTCTAATCTTTCTTGGGAGCCCTTTTATATTGTTACTGCTCTTTCATGCTTCTGTGAGGGTAAAGCCATTGAGGACTGAATCTGGTACATGCCCAGAATAAACCCTCTGCTATTACTGGGAGGCGGAACTAGATACCAAATCTGGACACCAGATTTCAAAATTTGCTAGTTGCAGTTCAAAGAATACACAGATGCTATAACTATATCCCCTATTTTCCAGCTTAAAATGTTAGACTGAAATGAATACTTCCCTTGTTACACAGGTTTTTTTTTTATGGCACAGTTATTCAAAAGTCTCAATAACTTTCTATGTTTAGACACGGCATTTCAAAGTGCAGTGCCAACTTTACTCCAAAAGGTATCTAGTCCCTCTCACCTTAAGGAAAGACATGTGTTATTTACTGCACAAGGGTCACTATCATTGCCAGTTACCGTGAATAGCTGTTCAGGGAGCTACTGCAGGAGGACTGCAGGTAGATTATTCAAGCTCCTTCCTGCCTGTAGTGGCTCCAGGTGGATGCTAAGCTTGCCAGAGAGGTTTGTGGTGCATATGCCCTTGTCCGCTGTGGACACAGACCAGGTGTCAATTCTACTTCTCAGCCTGCAGCCTTGATCTCGGTGCCAGTGACAGGAAAGCGATTTGTCCCTTGGGTCCTGGCAAGGATAGGTTGGATGCCCTCAAGTGTCTCTGTCTTTCAGTCTTTGAGAACTTGAAGGTTTCTACGTGATTGTTGATCTGCCTTGAGGGTGAGCTCTCCTGTGGTGGGATAGAAACCTGTGTTAGCATTCCTGTTGTTCAAAGCTATTGACGCACATACATGGGTTGAAAGTGGCCAGCTGAAATGTGACCTCGGTGATGAGGGAAGCATCCAGCAGAAATGGCCATAGTCATGGAGTAACTGGTGAGATGTATGTGTATTTTCTCACTGTAACTTAATCTGGTGGTTCTTTTGTTGACCGAGGTGACTCGGTGGTACTCCAGTATGCCGCTTCCCCTGTTTTAAGATTCGTTCCTGCCTGTAAAGTGACAGTTTCTGCAAGATATAAGTTGTGTTTTGTCATCGGCACAATATGTGTTTTGCACCTCCCACTGCATTTTTGCAATGTGTTTTCCTTGTGGTTATGGTTGCCTGGTTGTTGGGTGTCTTTGGCAGGCTGTGAAAGTAAAGGTTTGTTAAGGTGTCTGACTGATACCAGGAGATTATCATCCCCATTAAAATTTGAAGGACATTAAACACATCTTCTCATTCTGTAGATCTTAACTCTTAGGAATGTGAAAAGTGGACTTGCTTTGTAAAAAAGCTCTGCACTTTTTTGTCATAGAAGCTTTAAATAAAAGAAAAAAGAATCTTAAAAGAGGAGCCCAATGATCTGTTTGGTAGTGTAGTGCTGGCTAACATCGCCTGCCTGTTTTTTCTCAAATGTATGATCACTTGCTCTTTTTAAATGGCTCTTCGCATCTGAACAGCTATGCTGTTGAAACAGTTACCATTTAGGAACATGAATCTGATAAAATTTCATAAATTTTTCTGGCTAAATTTTACTGCTTGCAGAATCGGCATTTTGTTGACCATAAGACTCATCTATTTTTCCTGTCTTTTTTGCGTCTCTGTCTCTCTAATAACCTGTTTTTGATATACTGTATTCCATAGTTCAGTACTGAAGACAGTCACTTTACTATTATTATTGAGCAACTATATTCTAGAGGGTTTTTCATTTGATGTAGTACATCTTGCTCAATCTGTTAAACCAAGGCCTTCAGATTGCCTGACCACAGTAATCGCATCATTTTTTCATCCCTGCGTCCAATGCTTAGCTGGTGACTCATAGCACACATCGACACCATATATCCTCATTCAAGAAGCGCAATTTACATATTGCTACAAGTTCTAATAAATTTCCCTCAGTGGCAGAAAGCCATTTGAATAATGGCCATGTCTAAAACTGTCATCTTAATACCTTCGAGCCTGTCATCTTCCTGGAGCTTATTACTGAAGTTCTAACAATATCCTGTAACTGATGTCCTGCCTGCATAGTTGTCTTTTAAAACCCTGTGAACTTTCCATTGCCTGTGGTGACACTGCGAGTACTTGCAGTCTGTCAGGGTTTATGGAAGCAAACTGAAAGGGAGTCTTTACATGTGCTGGGTGAGGTGCTGATCACTTGCTTCCATGACTGTTTAGTTGGTTGGTTTGGTGTTTTTTTCCAAAGGAGCGGGTGAGAGCCTTCATGAACCTTGTCACAGGAGAGAGCTTTTGCTTTTTGTCATGTGCGTGTTATGTATTTTATTGCAAGGACTGTCTTGGAGAGGCGCATCATTTACAAATCGTGTATGATCCAAGCACTTGTCAGTGAGGTTATATACAGGCCTATCATTTTTCTGTAACAAATTTTTCTTTTCCAATTCAATATTTATCCATACTTTTTGTGCTAAAGAATATGAAACTAGAAGTCATTCCAAGGGGAAATCATTGGATCCACATGGAAGGGCTGAAGTGCTATTTGGGTTACGGTTTGCCTTAGCTAGTGACGTAGATGCTAGGAGCTCACAAACCAGTACTGAAAAGTTGTTGAAGCTTCGTTGGAAAGCAGCAGTTACTTATGGGAATGGGTATATGACTGGCAGTTGTTGCACGTTCCCTTTGTTCTTAGTTAAATGCGCTGTAGTTGCTATTACTGTACAGGAGGTGTTGTAAATAGCTGTTTGTTCTTTATTTTTCTTGTAAGTGTGTAATCTCTTAGCCTCCTCTCCTCTTTGGGCTTTGTTTGTTGTTGCTTGCCACATTCAGCTGTGCTTTGCGCCCTCTGCCTTGACTGTTTAGAAGCAGGACAGAGAAAATGAATGTTGAGGCCATCCATTGCACTAGGGCTGTTTTATGAAGACAAACTACTTGCATATGACAGATGAGTTGAAGTTTTTCTGTTAGTGTCCTAGATAGGCTATCTGCTCTTCAGCCAGAAAAAAGAGGCTATTTTCATCTGTAGAAGGAACTCGGTCTTTGAATGGATCGATAGACAGATGAATAATGAAAATGGATGTGACAAAGGACAATGCGGTTTTTGCTACAGGGCTGGTAAGATCCCTCATGTGGAAGTGCAGTAGTTGGAGGGGTGTAGTGAATCTGTTTGCACATGGGATGTAACTGTTACTTTAACATTGTTGAGGATTTTAAAGCTAAATGACCTCTAGTCTGATAAGAGATTTAGGTGGGGGATGGGGTGCTGTGAATTTGGTTTTGTGGTTTTGGGGTGTTTGGGTTTTTTTAGGGGTTTGTTGTTGTTTTTTTTCCCCCTTCTGAAACAAGAGTATCCAACCTAGAGCAAACAGCTGCTAGGCCAGTGCTCTTGCTCAAATGCTGAGGAAAGCTGGTTCAAGACCCTGCATCAGGTCGGTGAAAGCAGCAAGTGAACTTGGATTTACTGTGTTCTAGGTCAGTGTCTTTTCCAGGAGGATTTAGAGAGGCTTCTCTTCTGCTTTTTCTTGTGTTTTTAGCTTTTGCTCTGATGTGGAGTGAAATCAAATGTCCTTTCTTACAGAATGAATATATCTCTAACTTTTTGTAAATGGTGCTGTTTAGGACCAGCTGTTGCCAGCCAGTAGTGATGTGCACCTTTCGGTGAAGGTCACTTTTGGTATTAAGGATCTGACCCAGTTTCCAATGAAATTGCTGTGCTTTGGCTGAGGGAGCTAGTAGGAACAAATATGTAACGTGCTGGGAGAACTTAAGTGTCATGTTGGGGACAGGGAATCTGTGAGTTCAGCTGCTGCTTGCTCTCTGTCTGCTGTCCCCAAATAGAAAAAGGATATGTGCTTGCTTATGTGATGAAAATACCCAATATGCTTTTTTTAAAAAAAAAAAAGGTAATGAGGGTCATCTGATCATGAAGCACAGGCTGTCATCTTAGCTCTGTGCAAAATTGTGAAATCAAGGCCAAAGCTTTAATGTTGTTCAGGTGCTCAAATCCTCTTGATTTTAGGGATTCATTGATTTCAGTGGGAGTGAGGTGGCTGCAGTAGTTCTAGCTCTTGCTGCAGATCAGAAAATGCCTAGTTAAGTACAGAAGTGGTCTCACTGTTTCATAGAATACCAGGTTAGAAGGGACCTGAAGCATCATCTGGTCCCACCTTTCTTGGCAAAAAAAAAGTTTCAGTAACGCCTTGGTGGGCATAATATGCAAGCCCACTTTCAGGACAGTTACTGATTTCTGGGGCTTTTTGAAGATGCTTATGAGAAGTACTGATTTTTGCGTGACACATGCACCCTGCTATGCTGAAAATACCAAGGATCTTCGGGTTCACTGTTTATTATTTACAAAATATGGATGTAAACACCCACACAGAGTGATGATACATTGACAGACTGAAAAATAATTTTTTTAAGAAGTTATATCCTAGGTAAAGTAAGGTAGAAAACAAGTCTAGAGAATACCAGGGAAAGTGAAGAACATTGCCCGTCTGTTCATCTCCCATTCTCTGCCGCTAGGTATTGTTTTTCGAGTCGCATGTAGAGTTTTATATCCTAGATGTAAGTAAACAGACTGCCTCCCTGTAAGATATTTACTGCAGTTTGTCACCACGTGCAGCATGCCAGTGATTTCTGTACCTTGGTTATACAAGCACATGCTGAGTTGCTGGAGCACAGACAATCTGGCAGGTGGCTGCACAGTGTCTAATTACAAAAGGGTAACATGAGTTTCTGTTTTACATATATGTAAACATAAATCAGGCAGGAGATAATGAAAAAATATTCTTTGTCCAAGTTGGGCAGCAAAACAGGAAAGAGAGCTAGACAGCAATGACTTTGCTGAACTTTTGCATTACTTTTGGTGAGTGCCTCGTCCTTGGGAGCTGGGGCGCATTTGTCTGTTGAGCTTCTTGCAGAAGACACTGAAGAAGTCAGACCTGCCTCTTGTGATCTGAATCAGGAAGCAGACAGATCAAATTACCCCCCTCTCTCATGTGTTTGTTCAACTAGTGCTTACAAGGATCAGTTTTAGCAGAAATTTCATTTTGTTTCCCTATTAGAGGGAAGAACGCAGTTGCGGATATTAGCTATGTCACTGCTATGCCCATGGAAGGAGAGGTTACAGGCATCCAGCTTTGAGAACTCTGTATTGGTCTGGTTTAACTGCATTCATGTGACATACCTGCTTTGGGGTGGGGGAATAGCAGCGATTTGGCTGCAAACTCTTCATGCTTGACTTTATTTTTTAAAGAAGTTGTGCAACATGACGCTGAAGCTAATTGTATTAGGAAAGGCAGTCTCTGAGTTACAAGCTGCTACGTAAAATTCACACTTCAGTAGACTGTTTCCAGCTCAAACTGTAGTTTGTTACTTGTGTGATAGTGGTACTTTGAGATTCCAGTGGTATTTGGACATTCGTTGCTCTGGGCAGTGCCCAGAACACACAGAGATACACTGCCACTGAAGAACCGCACTCCAGTGTCCAAGATAAGCAAAGCACTGGAGCCTATGGCTGGTCAGATGTCCAGCTGGACACAGACCCCCAAGTCCAACATCTCATGGACTGGAGTGCATTACCTCCTAATTGAAATATTTGTGTTTAATACAGCCATTGATCCATGAAAAATCTGTCATACAAAAAGAATGCAACAGAAGATAGGTTGCCAGTGCCCTGATATTTGCTAGACTTGAAGGGAAGGTCTGTTTTTACGCATCCTGTGTTCTTGGTGCAAGTGCTGAGCCAGCTGGCATTTCCACCCTCGGTTTGCTCCTAGCTTTATGCAAGACAAACCAGACTATGCCTGCACAATTGAGAGGGGAAAGAGGAGGAGGTGAGGGGATATGTCTTTATTGTGTTATTTGAAGCAGAAATACAGAATTTGGCTTGTGCTTTGGCTTTGTGGATGGTATGAATGTAAGTGCCACCTTTTGATGCTAAGGCTGCTGGCAAAAAAGATGACATCTGTTAAAATATGTAGCCTCTGAGATGTCTGAGAACTGTTTTATTTCAGGTTGAAATCTGGCACTGGGAGTGCTAAGGAATATTTTTCTTTTGCTTTTTGTCTGTGACTAATTGGTGAATAAATTAATGTACTGTTAGCATGAAATGAGAACTGAATTATTTATACTTGTATTTTTTTGGTAAAGACATGTAAGTGATAAACAAATAGTGATAATAAATTTTGGTTGTGTAAAGTCAATAACTGACTGAAGCACTGGAGCTAGATGTTTTAATAATGTGCCTAACCAACTGGAATGTGTGTGGTTTTTTAGGCAGGAGCTCCATGAATACCTAGAAAATTGCTTTTTAAAAGTACCTGACAAATTGCAATGCCTCATTGAATCTGTTTGACCCAAGGACTTGCAGAGGAATAATTCCTGTCTACAGGAAAGCCACGTACATACACAGAGAGTGTGAAATCACCACGGAGAAACTCACCCCTTTTTTTTAAATCCAGACCTTCAAATGATACCATGTACATCTTTGACTTCCACCACCCTTCCCTGTTCTCATTAAAAGGAGAGAGCTAAAATAACGGCAAGTACTTATATGTATGTACATCCAAAGATAAAGGATTATTTTTTTCATTAAGGCTAGGTCCCTGCAAATATGTGAAAAGATTAAAATATGAGATGTTTTAATATATCATGCTAAAAAATTAAGGCTGTATCTGTGTTGTAGGTCAGAAGGACGACACCAAGTTGTAGCAGAAAGCACTGTCCTGTTCGGAGGGAGTCCAGGCGGAGAAGAAATACGGTGCTGTGGCCCTGAGCTGCACTTGTGCCTGTCACGGGCACTCTGGGAGGCCTCGAGGAAGCCCTGGTGGAGGTTTCTGTCTCAGCTTGCTAGCTCTAGTTTTGCTGTTTTCTGTTTAGGTTGTAAATATTCAGAAAATACTCTGTCTTGAGATATGTACAGCAACTAGCACGTAGGGTCTTGCTCTCGGGGCACTATGGCAATGTGAATAATAATCCTTAGCCTAGAAAGCAAGGCACGTTTTCCTTTTGCAGCATAATAGCACTTTAAATTCCTGCGCTGTCCTAGGTTAGATGCATGCTGACTCAGCGACATAAGAAGACACTACAGAAATATCTTTATGTATGCTATGGCTTTGTGACTCTGCTTCCACAGCCATGTAAATCAGAAGTAACTCTGCTGAAATCAATGTTTTATGTACTGGTATATAACTGTGGAAGAGAAGAACAGATTTATTTTGAAAAATGGGAACAGCAGCTTGCTTAACGTTTCTTTCCTTGCATTAAAAAAACCCAAATGTGTTGATGATGTTTTTCTAATGGGCTCTAAAGACTCAGCCCTTAAAATGAGAGGGTTCATGAATAAAAGAATTGTTCCTGGCAAGGGAGAACTGCCAGAAAATATGCTTAATTTATAGCACTAAGAAAGAAATACTGATGTAATAAATGAGTTAGTTTTGCCATTTGATTATGCAGCTAACATTATGGGTACTATAATCTTAAAGTTGTTTCCAGTTTCTATTTTGTTTCCTTCCCACATATATTCCCCCTATAAATACTGCAAAGTAGTTTCTAGTTTAAAATGGGAAAGGAACACTTCCCTTTGGTCTCTCTCACGTTAACTTGCGCAATGCCCCGTGAATGCAGTTGCCTGTTAAACACGTCAGCTACCAGCATGCTGACCTGGCCGCCTTGGTTGTCTGTTCTCATTAGGTGATGTGGGTAATCTCCATGAGGGAGAAGACTGCTTCATGTTGACAGCCGCCCTTGTAACATGTTTCTCTAAGATATTACCTTCTAATTATAAAGCTGGAACATTCTTCTGTGTTGTGTTTTCCCTGTCTAGTGACTTTTTTTCTTTTGTAAGGTAAAGGAATTCTGGTTTTCACATTTTGGCATGGTGGGGGGGTGGGGGGAAGAAACTTTAAGGGTTCAGGGTTGCTGCTGACTTTGTATGTTCTGCTGTGGACCCTGAGCAGTCAGTATCAGCTCTTGCGTGGCACAATGCCCGAGAGAATAAACGATAGAGACTGCTCTCATTTTGAAAATTAAGAGAACGGGAAACTTGGACCAACAGATTTCATGATGGTTATATAAAAATGACTGAGAAAACAAGATGCCTGGCTGGCAGCTACTCTCTTTGCTAATTACCTGTCTTTATTTTGTTTTAAAATTGAAGTGCAGTAGTTCTTTGCCAATGCTTTTAAGGAGTATCATCTACTGTGAGGTGCTGATTATCTCTTAGTACTAATATAATCTTACTATTTTGTAGTTCTTAAAGTATGCTGTAACAGAGATTATATTTATCTCCATTTATCAGCTGGAGAAATGGTCAGATAAAGAGGAACTGATGGCCTCCCTGAGGTTTAAAAGCATGTTCTAAGGCAAAATTAGGAGAGACTCAGTTTGCACGCAGTGCTCTACCCACAAGGCGTCACTCTCAATTCAGCTGGTTAAACACTGAATTCTGATGCCTGATATTATTGTTCAAAGTCTGGTGTATTCTTACTGCACAGCAAATAATATCTAATCAGCGAAGACTGCTGCCAAAAGCTGCTGGAAGCTCAAGTGACATGATCAACCCTGCTTCTTTCAGGAAGTAACGTGGGTGCAGATTTATAGAAGTGGGACTAGTTTTGTCAAGTAGAATAGGATCGAGGTTGCGACTCAGAGCATTGGGGTTTGGACTCTTCGATCTGTTGGGAATTGCTTGAGAAGCAGTTGCCAAAAGCTCTATGGTGCTGACACTGGGATGCAGGCAGAATTTGGGTATCTAAGCCTGGAAGCACAGTCCTTAATACCCACTCTGTTAGCTTGCAGGCATCTGTTTTCATCAGGGAGTTTCCCCAAGGCCCCACTTGGGCATGTGCTCTGGACTGCCTTGAGAATAGCACAGTGCCTTTCTTCTCTGCCTCATGAGTCCTCCACTGAGCTGCTTGCAGCTTTTCTATTTCCAAGGGACAACATGTGGGATATGTTTTAAACATATTAATGCATGCTACAAAATCAGTCAGAAGTCAGTTCAAAACTGCAGAAAAATGAGGGATGAAAAGATGGTGATATTCTTTTATGTGTGGCTTAGCATTTAGGACAGTCTGCTGCATGTGGAAAACTCAAAATTCATTTCCCCCACCTGCCTGCCTCCAGCTTAAATCTGTGTCATCTTCTGCCCAGGCCTAACTGAGTTTCCAGGCTGTGAGGTGTCCTGGCTGGTAGGGCAGTGAAAGGTGCAAGTTTGAACCTCGCTCAGAGGAGGAAACTGAAATAGGACTTCTACGTCCTGCTCTGATCCCTAGGGCATTGGGTGAAAGAGCAATGTAACCTCATCCCGTGTCAGCCGTGTTTCAGAGGGAAGAATGATAACTGACTGGTCTTCAGTAGAAAGATCTTCAGGTGGACAACTCACAAAGACGTGGTCTGGTGCATGAACTCTTAAGAGGAAGGTGGAGCCCTGCAGCAGAAGCAAGATACACCTCCTTCTGAAAAAGGCGATTTAGACGGCATTCAGCTCAGCGTGAGGGTTGCGGTAAACACCACTTGGATGTGCTTTCTCTGTGGAGCACTTGATGAGCTTAAGAGCCTCATTCACAGTGATGGATGGCACTGGTGGAAATGGGTTAGGTGTCTGTGGTTCTCTTCATTGCAAGAAACAGGTCTCTTTGGAGAGCTGGTTCTTGGCTTTGCAGTTCAATTGCACACTTCTGAAGAGAGTAATCGGGGCTGCGAAACTGGAGTGTTCTGCATACCCAGTGTGAAATGGGATGGGAATTTTTGAATCCATCAGACCTGGAAGTTTCCGTAAGCAGAGGAACTGCCAAGGTCTTATGTTACAAGGCTTTTTGGTTTTGTTTGTAAAAGTATGTCTGGAAGATGTCATGGATGTATAGATCTGAGGCTGTGGAATGGAAAGCTAAGGCCTTTTAAAATCAATTTTCTGTGATCATATAGGGGTCTTACAAAAATCTCTGGAATTTCACATATGTGACTTTCGGGTTACCTTAAAGTAGAAAAAAGGCAGACAATACCTTATTTCCTCTCCAAAATAACCTTCCTCAATTCATTCTCTGCCATTCCCCTGTAACCTTGACTGTTATGGGCTTGTCTGAGTAACACGAGGGATAATTTACATCAGAGTCCCTGCTCCTGTTAGTCCTCAGATCTTTGCCTTTGATTTTCATGGCTTGATGGTTTATCTCCTAACTTGCTTTATTTGTAAAAAGAGGTTGGATGTATGAGTTAAGAGCTTATACGTGCAAAAACATGGTATTACAGTGCTAGGAAAATCAGGATCTGTGGTTTATTCAAATGTAGCAATTCCTGAATTTCCTAAAAAATCAGGATATGGTTAGTCTTTGAGAGTGGTTCTTGCTTGTAGGGTCCATTAGTGTCTGAGTCTGTAGGTTTTAATTTGCCTAAGGAACTCTGAATTCAGAAGGATTTTATCTGGCTTTTGCAAAGGAAGTTTCGTTTATGGCTGTTGTTTTCCTCCACCGAAGAAAATTCAAAGCTATTACCTGGCCGGGTGAAGAGGTGAGTGGATAGGGCATTGCTTATCTTGGCTGGGCTTGTGGTAAATAGTCCTGAGGACAATGCAATGAATAGCAAGCCTGAGCTTTAATTGACAGACTCAGACATGAAGAGAGAGACCTGTTTGATGCATTTCTCATTACTGGGCAAACAGAAGGTCAAGCTAATTAGCTCTCTTGATAACTTGCTTACTCCACTGTGGGAAAACTTGAATGTGTCTGAACAAAACTGGTTTGCAATGCAACAGAGAATTACCTTCCAAAATCATTAAAGAAACATTAAAGAAATCACAAGTGTAATGCACCTGAGCAGATTACAAGGGTTCTGTTAAACCAGTGCATATTTAAAATTAGCTCTAATTTCTGCCTTCATTTAATGCACCTTCATCTCTTTAATGAGGACTCTTGTGAATTTTAACAAAGGGGGAGCTGAAAGTGTCCCAAGATGGCACTGGCTTTGCACAAATAATTCAACCAGTTGTTCTCTAGCCAGATTCAATGGCTGACAGTACCTGTCTAGTTTGATTCCAATGAAGGTGAGCTCTGCACTGAGGCTAGTTTTGTCTCTTATGTTTGTCAATGTATCTCTTATAATTACGGAAGGTTAATGTGGTCATGGGAAGCGGAAATTAGTCGAGTTAAAAGTATTGCTCTGTTTTACCTCAGAATGAAGGATGTTTACAGCAATCTGGTGACTTGAATCTTTATGGAAATTTGATGTGGTGGACTCCGCTAGACCAGTGAATGTACAGTTATTGTTTGGGGTAATCCAGTAGAGTGACTCTTATGATTAAACTGTTTTGTAACCTTTTCACAGAGCTCTAGCACTCCACTTCCTTGTTCTATAGCCTACAAATTCGGAGGAGAGGAAAGCCGTTCCTGCAGTGTGATCTGTTTTTTTAGCTGCCATATGCCATCCCAAGCTCTCTGGCTTTGCATCTGGATCTAAACAACGCTGGTTCTGTCTCAGGTGTAAACCCAGATACACGTCTAACACGATTTTCTTTTAACTGGTAGGGATTTTTGTACACTTTGTTATTAGCATATAGGAATGGGAATCAAATAGGATCAGGATCCTAGAGCGCTGCATAAATGTATTTTTAAAATCTGCACACCTTGAAATCCAAATCAGCAGGTACAATGGGGAAGCAAAGAAATACATTTGTTATCCATGCATGGGAAGCTAAGGCCAGGAGAAATCGAGTAATTTACTGTAGCTCACTTGGGAGGGCAAGTCTAGGGAAAGTAGGAAGTTGGAATCCAGATCTCCTGAAATGCGGTCTGATTCCCCAGCAGCAGAACTACTTTGCACATTGATGCATCTAGTCCGAAAAGCAGAGTGTTTTGGCACTGCGGATTTAGCTGCTTTGTGCACTGAAAGAATAAACCTCTGGGAAAGTACTCGAATGCTTTTGGAGAATGGTTTCAAAGATATCTAATCTTTTTTAATGAGTTACTTTTCTCCTTAAAGCTGGTCTATGGTTCAAATCAAAAGTGGATACAGATTTTGAAGGTAAAAGTAATGTGTAAATAAGTTTAATTTTAAAAAATGGGAATTATTTAAATGTATATTTTTCTGTTGGCTTTCTCTTGCAAAAAGGACCAATGTCTTAGCAGAATATAGCAAAATTTGATTTAAACACAGGAGTCAAGATTCTATTCTTTTTTTGGAGATTCTAAATAGGAATATTGTAGGAAAGTGTGTTTAATTTTATGTTTCTGTTAAGTGTGTTTAAGGCCTAGATGTCATCCATATGACATTTATATCCATATCAGGATCATTCCTGTTTACAGTAGAATCTAGTTTTGTGTGTAACTTCCCCTTTGAAAGAGAAGGGGGAAAAATATTTTCATTTTTATTGGTATCTGTGTAGCTAATCCTTCTCTTCTTAACCACTTTCTTCTGTGGTATATTCCCTGCTGGCTCCTTCTGTTTTGCCTTGACATCTAGACTTGGATCATGCATAAACAACACCTGATGGTGTCAGTGGGACCTGCATACATGAGTGTCCTCGCAGTAGTGCCCTGCCAGCAGTGATGACATTCCAGCCCCGAGTTTGACATTGATACCTGTTCCAAAGGTGGTGAGGAATATTTTGCATGCTTGTGTTTTAAAAATACATGCATATGATTTTAAAGGGTTTTCTTTTTGACTTAATATGTATGAAAGGCAGCTCATCCCACACTGCTCATTTCATTTTTGACTAGGAAATTATATATATGAATTGTGTGTGTATAAGAAAAAAATACATATTAGAACTGTGCAAACATTCTGTTTTTTCATGTTTAATATTTGCGTTTGTCAGTTGCTAAGTGAATCTATGAATTGGTTTGGATGCATAATTTATTTTGCATATATGTTCTGGCTTTTCAGACAAATATAAAGTCATTTTACAAACTTTTTTTCTTGAGACCTTAGACACTCTTTCTGTAACTGTTGTCAAGATAAATGGAAATCAGAATTTCCATGGGCCATCAACAGGTGGCCAGTCAAAAGATCTTTCTTTTTGCTCTGAAGTATACCGTTCATTCCATTTTTTGCCACAGAGCTATGTAAGAGTCATGAAACTAATCTGGCTGCAGTTCAAATAGTGATGTCACTTATGCAGGTTTACTGTGTGGCATGTAACAATTAGAAACCATGTGTAATGGTGCTTTTTATTTTACCACATTTTGATTTGTGTTAATGGGTGGCAGCTGCTGCATTACTAAAATAATCACAAATTCTTTTGATTCTGGCGTTAGTATGGATGAAATGATATTGCTGGTTATAGTCCTTACTACTGTTAGTGTTTCCCATGGCTCTGTGTGACAAAAACTGCCCGTGTGTGTAAGTGACGCCTACTTGAACTGTATTACTGCACTTTAATGAAGTCCTACTAAAACTGAAGTCCTCATGGAAACCTCCTATTAAAAATTCAGGATTTGAATGTTACGATGTGTACCGAGAAAGGCAATGACTGATCTGAACAGAATGAGTTTTATTGAGTAAACAGTGAATAAGGCCTAGTGGAGTCATACTGATCGGCATCAGCTAAGACCCTAGAGCAGCAATATTTTTGCTATTTGCCACCTTTGTTCTTCCTTATGTAAGCATTTTAATAATAGACGTAATCTGTTTTTAATATTGGACTTGAGAAATAAGTTTTATTTGTTAGATTTGCAGTAAGAGCTGACTGATAACTGCATTGCTGGAGGTGGACCAAAGTGAGAATCATACTAATATTCTGTCTTTCGTGGTCTCATTGTGTGCAAGGTACATGGAAGTGAGTCATCTCAGCCTAAGAGGAGCAAATCTAAAATATACACTAAAATCCAGACAGGCACTGGGTGTAAATGGAGGAGAGATCATTCATTTTCCCTTTAAGTAGAAATGCTTCCACAGTCATGCAGGGTAGCTGTAACAAAAGATGTTTTGTAGGACTTTTGGAAAGTCCACAACACCTTTTTCTTAAAAGTTTGAGGTTTTTTTTTATCGCACTCCCCCTGCCACCAGGCCCCATAGCAATAACATTAACATCTCCCCACTGCTCCATGGTTAAGAATCAATCTGAGCAGAAGCTGAACAGGTGGTGGCTGCCGAACACCAGGTGCAACCATTGCTGTCCACCCCTCCTCACATGCCAGGAAATGAGCCCAGCAGTTAATTAAATGGGCCTTCCCAGGTCCACATTCAGAAATACAGATATTCTAGTTAGTGATGTGGGACTTATTGTCAGTAGAATCTTGTTTATCTCCCACAAAATTCTATTGTAGGGCATCAGTTTAACAATTTTGGTGAGGAGGTTACGTCAAGAGGATGAGAGTAAGGGTAAGAGTGTACGGCTTACTTGCGACTGAAACTGGAATGGGAGAGAAAGGTAGAGGTGTGTGCAGGCTGTCTGCATGTACATAGTCATAGTTCATTCCTTTGTGGGTATTTTCCATCAGGAGGAGGTGGCCTCGTGATATTTTTGCCCTTTCCAGAAGGCTGCACTTTGGGTGAAATGTATGTCATAAAATGAACTAAATTTGACCATTGCTGCATTCCCCTGTAGCAAGGTTTAACTTCACAAAATCTGATTTGAGTGGAGCGAACCTCCTTCTCCTACTCTCCCAGAAGAGGCTGCTAATGATTGATCTGGAGTATTTCCTTCATGGTATTGCTGTCAAGACATGATGTTTTGCTAAAGTTTTATAAGCCTTAAATAAATATAAACTGTTTTGAAATTAATTTCTTAATGCTCCTCCTCAGAGTATTGAGGATACTCTTGCTTCTAGCTATTTTTTCCCCTGGGTAGATGAATGTATGCTGGCTGCTTGGGAAGGTGATGAGCTGCTCATAGGGTTAATGTTTTTGCTGCACCTGAATAAGATGCTGCTTGAAGCTTTTTGGACTTCTTGCAGATCTGTTACCACACAAGATCAAGTATTAGGTTTTATTAAACACTATTTAATCATTTAAAATATAAAAATGAAAGCACTGTTAATGTTTGGGGAGAATCATGCTGCAAATACATTAAGCTTACTTCAAAACCGGTTAAGTTTATGATGTTGCTGTTTGTAGGACTGCAGTTCCCAGATGGTGAAATGGGTAGGTTTTGGTCCTGTTTTAGTACTTTCCTCATGTTAGAGTTTTAGCATTTACTCTTTTAAAAAGGAAGGTATGTCTTTGTTGTCATGTAAGCCCATGAGTATAGAGCACACAAAGAGGAGGAGCATCACAATAAAATCGTGAATCTGACTGCAGTGTGTTTGTAGTCATCCCTGAATGGATTATTCTGTAACACCAACAAGTACTTTGAAGTCTTTTTGAAGCAGCCTAGTTTTAAATGAGTATGTTTAGCAATGACCTGCTTCCTGTTTTACTTTGGATGAAAGTTTTGAGGCTTCTGTTCTGCAGGAACAGGCCGTAGAAGTTTTGGGGGATGTGGAATGGGGGCCCTATGTGACTTCTTCCAGGTCTCCTGCGTGCTAGGGGCGGCTGGAAATACAAAGGTTGATGAGGACTCTTAAGTTGTAGCCTTCAACATCGTACTCCCTGCCCTAGCAAGCTGCCATTTACTAAAACTGGAAGTGCACAGTTTGCAGTTGATACTAATCATGTATCAGTATTAAACACAAATGAAGTATGTGTTCATGCAAAAGCAGTGAAATATGGGCCTGTGTGAGGGAACAGAAGTAGAGGAGGCAGAGATGGCAGCTTCTGTGGAGCAGAATTCAAAACACCAAGTGTGACACACACATCTAGGAGAAGGAACTGAAACCATTACGTTAACAATTGCTCGACTCCCTGTGCCTCTGAACTACAGAAACAGTATGCACATTTTAATAACATTGTGCTATGAGTAAGGACATCATTGTGCACAATTCTTTTGCTGACTCTAGTAATAAAGCATTCTGCCCTTTATTTATAGGACTGCCTCAAGGATCTGACAGGAGGAATTGAGTACGCTGCCAAGATATTAAATGAAATTCCCCAGAAAGACATTCAGTGCACTAAAAGAGCCTCAAAGGCAGAAAGGAAAGGAAATGGGCAAGGTAAGTCATACATAATGATCTCAGTTGGTGTCCATTGATCTCGTCCAGCATCCTTTGAGAGTGGAATATCCATAAAAGTCTTTTAGAAGTCACTTGGATATTCTGGGTAGTGTTTGCGCTCACAGACATGTATTGTGCAGTAGTAAGGTTAACTGCGACGAGCCATTTTCTTTTGACCCAGCTAATTAAAACATAAAATGGTTACCTCAGTCAGCAAAGAAATACGTATTTTGTCCTGAATATCTTCAGCTCTCTGTGTTTTCCACCGTTTTTCCCTGAAGGAGAACCATTGGCATGGGACTGTACTAGAAGAGGTAAAAGGTCCATTGAGCTGTCTTCAGTGCAGGCCAGTGATGGGTACCTGGGTGATTACAGGAACAGGGCAAGCACACAGAGACAACTCTGAAGAATGTCACTGTCAGCTGTTTGTGGCTTGGAGCCTTCCTGAGTGACACGAACTTACCTACTTATGTAAGCTACAAGCACCCATGGGCCTTGCAGCAAGAAGTTCTAGAGGTCAGTGAAGTGTGTAGTTATTTACCAGTTCTATGTTGTGTTTAGTACTCCCCCTGAAGTTTCACTTGATGCTTAATTCTTATGCTGTGGAATTTGCAGGAGCTGAACCTTTATGCCTCGTGATTTCCCATCTCCCATCCTCCCCTGCTGTCGTCTTTCCCACCAGAGAAGTTCTCATCTACTTATGCTGTTGCTCATACGTAAGTTGTTCTGTGTATGTATCTAAACTTACCTGCTTATGAAGCTTTTGTGGTAAAAGGAGAAGGAGTGTTTTGAAGGACAGCTGTCTGAAGTTCAGTTTTTGTAACATCCCTGGCCTGAAAATGGAGCTCTTGAGATGAGAAAACTCTTGTTCTTCCCCATACCCAGCAGTAACCAGAAAGGCCTGTATTTCAAGTGACTGTATAAAGCAAAAGATATCGATATCTATACATCTTTGACAAACATTTTATCTTTTGGAAACTTCTGTTTTCATCAAAGTAACTGCTTGTGCTCTGATGAAGACAGTAGTGAATTCCATAAAATCTCAGAGTGTGGGATTTGTTCTCGATTTTGGGTCTCTTGTGGAGAGAGCATGTTTCAAAGTTTAGCTAACACTTTCATCTTAATGCTTGGACAACTTCTTTGAGGAGATCTGATAGGAAGCACCAATATTTTACAAAAGATCAATAAAAAGTATATGCCTGTTCCCAAAAAGCACTTAAGGCTGTGGGTCAACATTTTCTTAAAATACAGTAAGGCAACTTAAATATTTTGTAATATTACAAACTGCTTCTAACCTACATCCAGAGAAGATGGAGGCTGCATCTGTGGCTCTGTCAGGGAAGGCACAGGGACTGATCAGAAAATACGAAGTCACTGTCAACTAGGAAACAGTTTCTCTACAGCCAGCTTACAGTTTGCTTTATTATGCATTATTTTATTTACTTCTATAGATTCCTAGTAGTCTTGTTGTGCACAAATCCAGTTTACTAACTGAGAAGGGTGAAAGCATGTTTTTTTGGGTTTTCTGATGTGATACAATCAACCAAGATATCAAACCCAAGAGTAATCGTCAATCAAAGAACCACCTAAATCTTTCAGGAGCTTGTGGTTCTGTTTACCCACGTTATGGTTGTGAATGACATTTCTAATCCTTGCTGTTCCCTCTTCCAGCAGAAACATAAAGGACTACTCAAGTTTTGTCATGTTCTTAAAAAGCAATACTACTGCATTATTGTCATTGTTTAAATTATGTTGATAAAGTGCTTGGAGCTGTACAAACTCTACAGGAAATACTGATTTTTATAGTCTCTGAAATATGACAGTCTCTATAGCTTTGCTGTAGTCATGTTGATTTGGGTAGCTGGCAAAGGGTGCAATATCTCTTTTTCTTCTTTTTCCTTGTTAAATCAACCTTTTCACTCCATTTTTCAATTTAAATAAGGTAGTTTATTGTATGCATTGTATTCACAGGCACTTGATAGCATTAGGCAGGCAGGTGTAAGCTTCATGTTTGAGTCTCAGTTTGTCTTTGCTGTTGTGTGGTTGTGTTTTTTTGTATGCTGAAATTGCTCTGGGGTACAGTAACAAATACAACTTTCTTAATTTATACAGTTCATGTTCTTTTCAACAGGGATGTTACCTGCCTGGTGCAGGTTTAGTGATTAATGCTGTTGTTGAAAAACTGGAATTTCGTCTGTCCTGTTCATTTCAGTTTCAAATAAAAAATAAAATAACTGATGATTTTTAAGGTCCCTTCCAACATAAGCTGTTCTGACTTAGAGGGATGCCACCCCCCTTGCCATGTCTGAGGATTACACTTGTCTACATTCAGTCCTCAGGCCCAAAATCATGCTGGTGTCATGTGGGTTAGTCTTTTATGTAAATATCACTCAGGTTTTTCCCCCAATAGGGAGACAATGGCGTGATGCCATGTAAGATGCTTTGCACACGAATATGCATGCAGTTGTTAAAAAGAGCCTAAAGCTGGTAATAGGCTTAGCACAGAGTCATTTTGTTCACCACCAAGATGTATTTCCTGCTTAGTAACTGCATTAGGCTTCTTGTACCAAAAATTAAACTGCTTTGGGGATCTTTATTCTCATGACTGAAACAACACTGATTCCTTGGAAAGCAGCAAGTCATGGCCTGGTTGGAATTTGGCCTGGCTGGACTTCGGCTAAAACACCTGTGCGACACTAAATTAAAAAATCCCTCCAAGTTTTGATGACCAAAAGATGTCAGTGCTTTAAAACAAAACAAAAAAACCCCGAAACCAAACCGAAACAAAAAAATCACTTTGAACCTGGGCAAATACTTCACCCTATTCCATGACATTTTTAATGGAATTTTTATTGATTGCAGAGGGAGCTTTAAATACTGGCTTTTCTAGCATTGGACCTCTTCACCAAACAGCTGCACCTAAATTTTAGCAGATGTTTCTCTATTTTAGGCTTTTTGAAACCTCTAAGGATTTTTTTGTTTTAAGTACATTAGGACCAAATGGTGAATTACTGAAAGTCAAGAAACTGTTTTTTATCATAAAAGTGCTTTCTAATAACAGAAGGCGATATTAAGGCCTTTATTATTGTCTTCTGGATCAAATTGCGACAAATTATTCCGTATTTAGTCCAGTAAAACACTTGTGATTACTTTGTATTGAATACAAACTATAATGAAGTAAATGTGGCAGCTGAATGAGCTGATGAATTAAAAAGGAGAATCTTTTACAGCTGGGAAACTCTTTGATGTGTCATTTATTATTTCCATGCTCTACCATGTGCTAGTGGTAAGTGTGGCCTCTTTATAGTCTGCCTGCGTTTGTGTGTGCGGACTAGCACTATCTCAGTTTCCATCCCGACGTTAAGACGACAGGAGCCATTGGTTACAGTGAGTGTAACTGTTAGAAATTGGGGTTGAGAAACATGGTTTTGATTTCAATGAGCAAATAACTGAGTGTAGATAACAGCTCACTGTAGATAAGAGAAAGAAGTTTTGATTGGTGTTTTCTTATTGCTCAGGAAATAAATATACCTAGCAAGCTCATGCTTTCAGTTCTTTGAGTATGTTATGCCAAAAATGATGACTGTCAGTTATTTGAATGGGGTAAGTTTGCAGACCCTACTGTGTTTTCTTAGGGATGCAAAATTGGCATTGTGGAAGGAGTTGTGTGTGCATCCTCCCAGCAAGTTTCCTGTTGGGGTCTTTTCGGAACTGCCAGGCTTTCTGCAGGGCACTTTGACATATCTCTGAATCTGAGGTGGTGTTGTCTCCATTGCCATGTTGTTCTCTGGAAGCCTTGTGCAGTGTGTGACTCTTCTTCCCTCTGCCCTGTAGTGTGTAAGTAACTCCAGTTGCTGCTGTCTGTACAGATAGTAGTTCCCCATCCTCAGTTGTTGTATGGAAGCCCTACACCATCCCTGGCAAGAAGAGTTCAACCTTTTGGGTTGTTCTACATTATGTTCTTTTTCTAAATCTGTTGGACAACTATCCAGGATTTTTCGTCAAAATGTAGGAACCTGCTTTTTAAACTGTGCTATTGAACGGGTAGTGCAGTGCATTGTATCCAGGCTTTGAAGACCGGCTGCCCTTCCCTTGCACGGACATCTATGGTGTGAAGCGTGTGGCACAGGAAACCACTTGCCTTAGTGGCAATGTGGATACAAAAGAATGGTATCTTAAACCCAGCAGCCTTTGTGGGTCTTTCAGGTACCTGTTTCTTCCTGAAAAGAAAACTCTACGGGGCGGGGAGGGAGGTGCCAAGAAGTTATCCTAATAGAGTAAAAAATAACTGTTAAAAGACCTTCATTTCTATCCACCCCACAGGATGTGGGAGACTATCAAAATGCTCCAGGCCATTTCCCTGAAGTGCAGAATGACCTTTCCTGGCACTGCAGCCAACAGTCTGGAACTGTGCTTTCCTGGAGCTCACAATTTTATCTTGTTGCGTTAACTTGTGAGAGAGGGTTCACATTTAAAGAACAAGAATGACCATAGAATTAGACACGTGACCAGTTCCTAATACTTTCTACTCTGGCTACATATTTCAGGCATAGTTTTACTGGAGAGGCTGAGGAAAGATTTGCCATCCAGTAGTATCCCCTGTTACAATGCATTTCTCCTGTATTTCTAGATGTTGGCAGCATCCAAGGAGTTAGGCATAGGGCACGTGCAGCTGGGGAGATGATTCTTGCTCATCACCAATATGTATATCGACAGTTTGGCTCCTGTCAAAAGATTCTGTCCAGGAATCCCTGGCTGTCATCTGGACCAGAGCTCTGGCTAGGGGCAGATGAAGTTGGGCCAACTGTAGGTGGATGAACTCTTGAGTTGGAAACTGTCTTACTGAGTTAGCTCACATTGAAACTGAGCTGATAATTCCTGCTCACAGACAAGGACTATTAGATTGCACTCAATGCTAGGATAATATTCTTGCATGCTTTCCAGCTAGCTTGGAGCATGGCCAGAGCAAACTTGGGGCCTGCTGACAAGGGAGTCTGTGGCTGTCCTTCCAATATAAGGTGTAAAATAAATCTCTTTCCTTAATCGCTTACAGTTAGGGACTGATTTTTGTTCCTTGAAGAATGACTTTTCTCACCTTTATAATGTTGAAAGTTCTTGTTCTATACGTAATTTTCTATTCATGCGAAATGGTAGATATGAAGAGTCCGTGGGGATTGTGGGGTTTGGTGTTTTTTCAGCTGGATTAAAAGCCTTTATCGTTTTACTTCATCTATTCCTTTGCGACATTTGCAGCCTGTGCGCAGAAGCCTTGAAAACTTGGTAGAAGATGGTTGCAATAGCTGTAGTCTTTGATTTATAACCAAAAGACATTAAAGCCATTTATATGCTGGCCTGTACCCAAATATGAGTTAGGCTGAATGTAGCATGAGAATTTTTGTCGCAAATGCTGAATATCTTCTGGCATTTTGACTTTCCTTTATCTGTATGGAATTAAGGACTCTGTTCAGGTACGCAGGTATGAAATACTCACTCTGCTTTGAAAGAGCTAAACCGTGTTCTACTTGGAGGAGCTTAACATCCTTGAAGGAGGTGAATCTCAGATGCAGAAATGAGGAAGATAAAGAACGAAGCTGTGTGCGCAGAAAAGGTTATGGCCATGCGGGACCAGTGTCTGATGATTCACTGATTGTTTCCTGCGATGAGAGACAGGCTTTGATTCCCCCAGAACAACCAGCAATGTGGGCCCTGGGAACCTGTAGATCTGCTAACTTTTGAGGCAGTTCCCTCCAACATCCTGAATATCCACAGTAGCCCTACTGGGGATCTCTTCTGATCTGAGAATGATGGTTTAGCTCTTTTAGAGTAAGAAAGGCCTACTGATTTATTCTGTTTAGATTGAGTCAAGGATCCCTGAGTTCTAATGATAAATGAGACTGTCATTTGAGGAAGCTGCTGCTGTTTAATGGTAGCATATATTAAGTTTACTTATGGTAAACATGAGGGGGAGACACATACCAACCCAAACCCCAACTTTGGAAACTAGACCGGTTAAAACAAGAAACTAAACTGATGGGCAATTGGAGAGAGGCCATGGCAGAAACAGTAAGGGATTTTGTTTATTTAAGATACTCAGCTGGTAATTTCTGCTTGGATAGGTTTTTTCTACCTCTGTCATAAATTAGAACATTTCCTTTGAATTTAGAAAGCCAATGCGTGCAATAAATTGGTGCCCTGTCTCACAGAATAAACAAATTCGTTTTCATCACATGTAGGTGTTAATCCCTGTCACAATAATACAGAATTGTTAATGAATTTTTGGTCATTGTTTTGGGAACAAAGCCAGTTAGAGGGGATGTATTTTAAATGGAGGTAATGTTGGGAAGGATATTTACACAGCTAAGAAACTAGCAGTGACAGAACAAAGATTATGTATTTTCCAAAACAGTATAACTTTGGTCTAAAGTCTGGAAAAATTGTGCCAACTTCCATGAATTGTTTTGGCTGAAAGAATAAGAGAATTGAAACTTTCTCCTATCTTGAATGTCACCCTGATTTAGATTAGTGTGTGTTAAAATGTAAGCTAGCACCTGAAATGTATTTTTTCACCTTAATATTGTGGCTTTTTTTAGCATTTTGTTTCACCAAGAAAATAGTGCAAACAACCCCCCAGTCAGCCAGCTTTCCTTCCCTCCCCAACTCACCTTGCACTGTTTTGTTAATGATTTTTCCACCCCACATCCCCTGAGTTTGTTCTGTTAACCAGAGATGCAATTTCCTTCTTACAGGATTTTAATTTTGAAAATAGTGACTTCTACAGAAAGAAGAAAAAGGTCTGATTTTTATGGCAGAAGTGGCTATCTGTCAGTCAGACTGAATGACATGTTCATTTGCTGCACTGATTGAGCACTCAGTGACACTTGGGTGGTTTGGAAAAGTGATTTTGAAGTAAGTTGAGAATAGAGAAGTAGTAAAAGTTAATATATTTACTCTCATAGTTGACTTCTGTCCAGCAATGGCTATCTTGAATGTATCAGCTCTGAAACTGGGAGTAAATGTGTCCTAGCTATGTATTTTATCATTTGCTTTTGCCCCCAGAATAGCTTATACTTTAGCTATGAATTCAAAATATGCTGCCTTTGGTAATATTCAGAGGTGGTTGTAGTTATGCTTTCATCCTACCTTCAACCCTAATGGCCATCTACCTTCTTCAATTTCTTTTTAGGAAACAAGCTAACTTTCATCCTATGCATTCATGGGTATTTCTTTTTTTCCAGTGCTGCTATTTTTATATGCAGCATGATTTTGGGATTACCTTTTCAGGAGATACTTTAGGACAATAAATTGCTCTTGATTCTGGCCTTTTTGACCATTGCTACATGTGGGGGGTAGCTGACTAATGACTTCTCTAAACTGACATTTCTAAAAATAGATACTAGATTTTTCCAGGCACGTGCATTTGTTTTAGTAAAGTTGCTTGTAATTATAGCTGCTGAAGTTCTACTTTCTTGCCCAGCTGCTTGGTCAAGCTTGAAGTCATTTAAAACTCTGGGAAATTTGAGTTGATTTTTTTTAAACCATTTTAAATGCACCAAGGACCTGTACTGTTGGTATTAGAAGGAGGAATAAAAGCTTAATTTTTATTTTAAAAAGGCAATTTGGATAGTAATGTGGACATTTCTTATAAGGGCTATATGCTAACTAATGGGCAATTACTTCTGGCAGCACGATATTACTGTAGTAATACCAGTTCTTCTCACATATTAATAGTTTTATGATTACTGTAATGATACTTCCAAGCCCAAATGTATCCAGTGAGGCTGGATATATTTAGTGAAAGTTTTCAGGTTCTCTGCAGGAAAGAATGAGGTGTCTAAGTGAGAATGTAGTCCTTGGAGATATTACTTAGAAGGTACATTTTCTGTGTGTGTTATACATTAATCTTTATTTTCACTAGCTTTCTACCCTTCATATTAAAATTTCCTTGGAGAAAAGACTGCAAAATCCAAATTGTCATAATAAGACTTGAACAGAACAAAAGGTAGGAGCAGTAGCAGGTTACCATGCTAATGGAGCTTTCTCCTGGGTTGCTTCCATTAATGCTAGGTGGAAGGTTTAGATTTTATTGTATTTCTAGTACATTTTATGCTGTCACTTATGTCCAGGAAGGTGCAAATCATTGTTTCCAATTCCTAAGGAGTACAAGTAAGCACTAAGGTATTTAAAAATATAGATGACAGGAGTCTCTTACCTGAGTGAAAAGATGGTGTTAGCATGAGTTTGCTGCAGTCGTGGACCCACGGGGATTCCAGGGGGAAATGTTGAAACTGCTGCCCTCTGCGTCACAGCATTATCATCGCAGTGCCCTGGTTTGGGGTCCTTTTTGGTCTCTCCAAATACACACCTGCAGCAAAATGCCTTATGTCAGATGAGAATCTTGACAGTCCTGTTTGCAACACTATTGCAGGCAGGTCTGAATGGCAACAGAGCTGTTCGCTTTTACAGTATTTCTCTGATTTATTTTTTTTTTGAGAGATAAGACGCATGATTCTGCTTCTCCCAGTAATCCCTTGTTTAGCTGGGTGTCATGTTTAGAGTCCTATCGAGATTCCGGAATCAGCTTCTTGCATGCAGCTTGTGCTTTGCAGAGTTTTTAAAAATTGCATGTGTTCAGTTCAAAGTGACTTGTTTGCAGCCTTAATACTGGGTGGGTTTAGTCCATACTTAAATAATTGCTTTATTAAACCTTTTGAACAGAGAGCCTTTATACATTCTTTTGAGTGACTTTTTTCCCTTCATGCTTCTGTGGTGAATGCATAGCCTGGATTAATGGTTTTGTGTAGGGTGGTGGCTCAAAGTTTGGTTGCTGTTGTGTTGGGCTATGACGTGCAGCTCTGTGCAACTCAGCCCCACATACTTTGCGGCACCAATGTGACTTTGTTCCAGTAACTCTCTGTGTCAAAGTTGCTTGGTTTCTTTGTGTGCACAATACTAACCCTTGCGAAGGATGTAAAAAACAGAATGAAACTGACTTTTTCATACAAGAAAACAGGTGTCTAGAAATGATCCAGTATTTTGGAATTTGTTCGCGATGGTCATTTAAATTGGTAGTTTGGGTGATGTGATTACAGGTGCTTTGTAAGGGGTTATGCTACTGGGAATTGAGATGTTTTTTCCCATGCATGTAATTCCCTTTTCAGAGGGAGCGTTCCAGCAGCAGCCTTGCCAAGCTCTGTGGCAGGCTACGGCGCTGTGAAGGAAGAATGCTGGGCAGGGTTTCTGAAGCTTTTCTTTAAAAGAAAGAGGGTCACCTAAACATCAGTGTGCCCCAGGTGAATGGGAAAGGCGTCTCCCTCAGGTGGAAGGAAGACTGTGAAGTTCTCAGCAAGCAGGGAAGTGGAATTCTGACTCGGAAACATGCATAGCTCAGTCCCTGCCTGACTGGCCATTTTTTCCCCGAGTAGGGATTCTTGCTTCCCATAAGGGCACAGAAGAAGGAATGTGTGGGTTTTTTTGGATGGTGGTTTGTGGTTGTGTTTGGTTTTTTTTTGGGGGGGGGGGGGAGTAATGGGGAGGAGGATGCAGGGAAAGGAATTTTCTGAAAACTTGAAAGCACTCAAAGGAAGATGGTGGGAAGTTGCCCTTCTGGGAGCTGAGAAACTGAGTTGAGCATGGTACCAACAGAGCACTGGGGACTTGTGCTTGCAGGGGAATGCATCAGCTGAGATATTCCAACAAGCCTTATCTTGTCTGTCTGTGCTATAATTATCTCAGACGCTCAGTGTACTAAGGCATGATGACTACAGATGTTATCTGCTACATGATGGAAAAACAAGCACTTTAAAAACTAAACAAACATGGTGGTTACAGTAATCCTCTTTCCCCACAACGGTTTGCAAATCATGCAAACATAAACAAATTCTATAGAATTTTGAGCAAGTGTAATCTGCTCCCATTCAAACAGAGTGGATTGTTGCTTTTCACAGCTTTAGCTTATGAAATCTGTAATGTAATTATAGTGTAGAAATAGCAAGAATGGAAGGAATTTAGCTTAATGTGCAGCAAGTCTTCAAATGAGATAAATACAGATATTGCAGGAAACTATGCACAAATTGAGCAACACATACACTGAATGAAAAACATATCCTGGTCTGGAGAGTGTGCTGGCTTCTTCCTGAGCAGGCAGCACTGGAAGGAATGCATCAGAGTTTTCCTGCCTCTTTAAGAGGTGAATGAAGATCCCATGACTGAATTCTTGTCAGAGGTGGGTCAAGGTCAGCTCTGTCCCATCAAAGAATCGGGAGCACAGTGGAGAGTTAGGCTGGGGCAGGGGGGGGAAGCCATGTCTTGCTTTCCTTATCCTAGGGCTGAAGAGCACAGTTTAGTACTGGCTGCACCGTAGATGAGTCTAACTGGTTTCAAGCTACCTGCCAAGAGCCCTGGTTTGCTATTAAACGGTCTGGGAAAGTCCCAGAGACCTTCCTCTGCCGTCGGCTCTAAGGCACCAGTCAGCAGCAGGTGAAGAGAACTGCAGTGCCTTGTGGGGACCTCTCCTTCCCCTGCCCTGCTAAAGAACTTAGTTGCTCAGTAGGGGCACGTGTAGGGTAAGTGTGAGGGTCTTAAAAATGGCTGGTGTAAATGAGTATACTCAGCCAGCTGCCCAAAAGCACAAACAATTGTGGCAAGACTTAAATGTTTTTTCATGGCTCAAACTACAAATATAAAGGTGTTCTTCGCAGCTCTTGTATCTTTCACAATAAATGGAATTGCCTTTCTATTGAGACATTTGAGTAATGTTAGTTAATAATGCTCAGTTATATGTAGCAAGGAGCTGAAACGCATCCATAAAATAGTAGCAACTACTACGTAGAGCAAACAAGGAATTTGCCTTCTGCATTACAGTTTGCTAATGCACCTAATAACAAAAACACTAAGTAGTCTGATATTATTTAGTAAGAAATCCTCTGATTTGAAGTGCTGGCCCCTCTTGTCAGAAGAAGATGAGCTCAGCTGCTGGAAATCAGCATTGTTCTGTTCTCTTAGTGAATCCTCTTAGAGTTTCAGGGAGGTCAGTGAACTTGTGCTGACTGGTGTTTCTGACTTCGTGGGCTCAAATCAGCATTTCTTTCTGGTGCAGCAGACAGAGTTCTGTGTGGGAGCTTGCTGTAGCTGACTTGACAAATGTAGGTGACTATTTGGGGATTCTGGCCTTCGGTTATCTGGAGCTGGATGGGAGTTTGGGGTTGGAAGGGTGGAAGAATCCACCCTGGATTGAGAGACAGGGAAATAAAGATGAAGTCATAAGGGAAAGTGGAGAAAAGGTAAATAATTTTTTGGTGTCTGAGCAGAATAAGGATGAAGTGTTTGGTTTCCTTGTTTTGATGTGTTTTTTTTTTTCAAATAGTCTTTGTTCAAATAAGATAGAACTCCTAATTCAGGCCTGGAAAGCATTTGTTTGGTACTCAGTGTTCAAATGTGTTTCAAAATTGGCACCTTTTGTGTGCCATATAACTGGGGAAATCAAATGTATTTACAAAAATCTTTTCTCTGCCAAAAAAGGTCAGTCGTATTTATGTGCGCTGGCTGGATCTCACGTCCTCAGAGGAACCCCGTGTGTGTATTGGAACTCCATCAGCTTTAGTTTTTAATGTTGTGTGATTTGATCTGTCCTGTGTTGTTGCTGTTAGCCTTGAGGCTAATTTCTAATATGTGCTCTGCCTGTGCCAGCAGTGTAGAGCCTGTCTGTCAGATGGCTTTGAGGCTGGGCAGGCACTCAGTGGGAAACACGCTCTACCTGGTTGCTCGCTGCTTCAGCTGCAGCAGTGGCATCAAACGTGGAACAGGGGTAAGTCCTCTCGCTACAGCTGCCACGGTCTGCAGCCTCTTCTCCACTGCTCCCTTCCTCACCGATTCCTTAAACACGAGTGGGAAGTGATTTAGTCCTTCCTGACTCCATGAAAGTTTACCTACCTCGTTACCAAGTGGAATTGGCTTCTGTCATGTGCTGGGGGAGTCGTGGGAGCGTGTGCCTATCCTCACCGTGGGCTGTGTGACCTATCTAGTCAAAAGGTTCCCTACCCGTGAGACACAGTGAAGTCTTCAGTCTTGCAGACAGTTTCTCTATTCAGTGTTTTGTATTAGGATGAGGGAGACATGTAAAGACTTACAGGGACAGGCGTGAAAACTAAGCACTAGCATTCATTCTTCAGGATTTTAACCTTCGCACGAATGAAGCTACAAAAGAACTAGTTGTATTTACATCCCTATTAATCATATGCAGGCAATAAACTAGTTCAGTTTAAAGCTTGTCTCCATTGTGGATATAAGAAAACACAAAGAAGTTGTTTCAAATTAATTTCAACTGTGTATTAAATTAAATGTGTTAAACTTTCCTATACAGGCACTGTGTCAGAGCTGGAGTGGCTTTAATTTGCTTTACATGTTAAACAGCATTGAGGCATTTTCATTTTTAAATGAGAGGGTTCACTCCAGGGTTTATAGCACTTTCTACAGAGAAGCCCATATGCATGTTTTCAGCTGAAATGTTTCCAGCCTTTTGATGAGCAGGTTATTTTGTAATTGTTCAGCTCTCAATGCTCTCGCTTCGTTTTAAGGCATGTGTTAATGACCTGCGTCAGGAATCAAAGAGGACTCTGGATGGACTTCTGGCCTCTTCTTGTATGGCAGCTCTTGCCTTCATTGAGACGATGGAGGAGGGATGTTAAGACAAGATGGCAGTGAATTAATGTGCTGGCTGTGCATTTAAAACCACCTATTCTTGGCATCTCTGCCCTAGTAAAACTGGCACATCACCTAGCACGCAGGCAGTGTGCCATGCCGACAGATGGCTGTGGAAGCGAGCAGCCAAGAGGCTATACATGAGCATCCAATGCATTTGTTGAGGGCAGGATACCAAGCCAGAAGTGTCAAAGTGGTTTTCAACCCAGAGCTGCTGAACCTGTACGCAGGAGAATGTCATTGATACTTCAGCTCGGGGCTGGATTAACTGGGTAAAGGTAAAGCTGGAATTCCCAGATCATAGACAATGAATTTCTAGAAAGCCTTGGATCAAATTTTGACTGCCACGGGGTATAAAAGGCTATCGTAGTGACCTTCCATTATTCTCTCCTAAAATGCTCTCTGTGGAAGTGACAGCAGTACATCCTGATCTGCTTCTGGCTAATTAGATAAAGCTGCTGGGTACCTCATGGGTTACTTCTCTGTCCTTTTTTTTTTTCTTAAAAACCCAAAACAACCTGAACCCTATTTCTGTGGTTAGAATCCTTTGAGAGCATTGCATATTAATGCTGAAATGTTACATGGGGGAGATAATGTCCATGTTGTAGTAGTCTAGTTAACTGCTGATTGGCTTTCTCAGGGCAATTGAGTCGGACTCTGGATTTCTAAATCCAGCCCTTTGCTGATGTAGCACCACAATCCATGAAATTATTGTGCTTCATCTTCAAAATTGTAAGCTGCTGACGAAGTGTTCTGATTAGAAAGTAAATAGTAGGAAACTTCTTCCAATTCTCTTTATATAATTGAATTTGAAAGAATAATTTGAAACCAATATGGTTCTTTTTTAAAAAAGAACTTTACAGAAAGCTCTAGCAAATGTGAAACACAGCTGGTCCCTAGAGAGGTATTGTCTGCGATGATCTGTGGGTCCACAGCATGCACTTTTAAACTGTGCAATTACACTGATTAGCTTTATTCATATAATAATCAGATTATTGTCTGGTAAAATGAAGGTCTTTTTTATTTTGTGACATAAGATTCTTTTCATTTAGTAGGTTTCAGAGTTTATTAGTGCCAATATGTTAAAAAAAATAATAAATTGCCTATAGTCATGTGGGACAGTTGGAACATAGTGAGTAAATCTGTGTTCAGACAGGAACGGATCCCATGGGGAATGCTTTAGCATGGATTTCTATGCTTTGCAAAGGAAATAATGGTCTTTAAAACTGTCAGTTTCTCACCTAAATGTTTATTTATATTGCAGTGATACCCAGAGGCCCCTCCTAATAGGGAACCAATTGCACTGAGAAGTGGAGCTGCTGGTGCAGGGACAATTGATGATAATTGCACAACTTGGCTAAGGTCTCCCATTGCCTTCTGTCTGTTACAGCAGCGTTACTACTGGATTCAGAATTTTAATCCATTATCACTATGCTAATCTGGTTTTCTGCGTAGTGCAGTCTGAGAATCCTAATCTTTATTTACTGTATTGAGATATTAATTTTCCCTTTTTATGTTATGTTATAGAAAAATGAAGTCTGGAAAACGACTTGTAACTTGCTGCAGTACCTTGAACTTTCTGTTTAGAGACCAGTTCTGATTCTCTGCTCCCCTTTTACATTTGACCTAGGAAAAGAATGTCTATAATTTATGTAAGGAACTTGGAAGATGCATCAGCCTCAATAATATGTATTCAAACCAGAGTTAAATCTACACTTTTTTCTGTTTATTTGAATTTTAAATAAAAGGAAAGCTAATTGATACTCTCTAGTAAAAATAGGTTGTCTTCATATCAAACACTATTTTAGCCATATTAATAATTCAGCTAAGGTTCTAATGTTGACCTGTTTTTCTTTTCTAATTTTATTGCATATTGTTATGTCTCTGTAGTATTATGTCTGAAAAGTGCTATTGTGGGTCTTCCAAAATTCAAATAACTCCATAAATCTCCCTCAATCCAGTAATATGTTAATTAAAAAAAAGCATTGTTCATGCCTTTTGAACACAGACATTCATTATTTTGCTTGATGAAGTGACCTTAGCCAGAATTTGCTAATGTCCAAAGGGGTGCGCTTGTGACCTCACTAATGTGGTTAATTTTAATTAGTCAAAGACATGCTCAGGCTCTCTGTAGCTTTGAAACATTTGAATTCAGTTTTGATGGCATTATTCTCTGGGAGCATGAAACAGATGCACATAATTCTTGTTACCATATTACTTGAAGTTGACTTCAAACATGTGTTCGCTGTAAATTGTTAGACTGTGTTCGTCTACTGGGAATCCAGTCTGCCTATTTGCCTTTTTTTTTTGGTTTGTTTTTTTTAATTACTACTGCTATTATTGCTTGTAATATTGCACCTAGGAGCCTATGCCATGTGGTGGGCCCTTTTTATGCTGAGACCTCTATGGAAAAAGTCTCTGCTTCAACAGTTTAAGCCTCAGAATTTCTCACTTGGTTGTTTGCTTTTTTTTTTCCCCTTACACAAGACTAACTTCTTTAAAGGAGGTATTTTTATTTACAATTAGAATTTTTAATTTTTATTTTTCTGTTTTGATAACAAAATAATAACTATCTGACTATACTCTTACCAGATAGCGTGGGAGTTCTAGGTTGACCGGCTGTGCACAGCCGTCAGCTTTGAGGTCCTGTCTTGAGTGTGGCAGTTGGCTTGAATGAAGGAGCTCAGAGTGGGATAATGACTTTATCTCTGCTGGTGCTGCCCTTGTAGAGGCAACGCAGTATGCTGTTGGCTTTCTTTGCTGTAGCAGCACGCTGTTTGCTCATTTTGACTGAACTGTAGCAGAAACAAATACATGAAAATTACTGTGAAATTTTCTTTTTTAAAAAAAAGTTAACCTGGCAGAGAATATCTACTTTTTAATACTTTGAGAGTGTTTTTTTTAAAACTGAGATTAAACATTTTTACTTCTGCATCTAAAAATGACAGTGGAAGAAGAAGAATCAGAGAGCATGAAGATGTCTTGTGATCTGTTCTAAACTTCTCTGCACTAGTTCACTGCCCGACTGTGAATTTGAGCTCTTCACCAAAGAATAAATTTTTTTCTTCACCAAAGCATACCTAGCAGAAATGCATTCCAAATGATTCTGCATTTTTTTCATTACTTCCCATGCTTTAAAGACAAGAAATGCTCTAAATAATTTTGTGCTAGATGAGCATGCCTCCTCCTGCATAGTCCCATTGGCTCATGAGAGTTACTTTGGTTTTGTCTGATCTTGAAATCTTGGGGTTGTTTTTTGATTGTGGTGGAATAATAGTTCATTAGTTCCCCTGTGTAGTCACTGGGTAGTATATTTTTTTGATGATTTTTTTTTTAAGCAAGAGAGAAGGTTAAGTTTTCACAGCAGTTTGTGTCGTACCGTAGTAAGACATTCTTTTCTTGCTGAGATGGTGTGTGAGGAGTGGCTGAGCGCAGCAGTAACGCTGTACCTTGCTGGGCTGGAGCTTTAGTTTGCAGTCTTGGCTATGGTTCTCTTCCTCCCAAGTCTGGAAGGAGCTGTAAAGTTAGCAGTCAGTTCTCTGCAAAATTTACCTCCCTTCTGAAAATGTTGGAAAACATTCTTGGGGTGATAGTATTAACACCTCCTTAGTTGGGGAGAAATAAGGTAGGCAGCCAATTTCTCCTGCTGCTCTAAATTGATTCATGCTTCGTATGGCACTTAGTCTTGAATGCTTTCAGTATGTGTGGTTTCTTATTCCTCATAATGTTCTCGTTAAATGTAAATGAGAGGTTTGAATTTGGTTATTTTTTTCAATGGCATAAAAGTTGGATTCAAAATACCGTAAGATGTGGCATTTGCAGTAAATAAGTTTGAGGTAAAAAGATGCCAGCTGAGTTTATGTAGTGTCTAGTGAGAGAGGACTTGAAGCTCAAGGAAGCCTTTAGCATCTGGGCTTGCTTACAGCGTGCTGCAGTCTGCCCCTAGCTTGCAAATACCTCTCGCTTCCTAATGCCTTTAGAGCTCTTTGAAGTCCGATGAATAGTCCAATCAACCCACATAAAGATGGTTCAGAAGTTTTGATCAGGTCATTGGTGTGCATCAGCGTATCGTTTGTACCTCACGTGCGTGTGAAATTTCACAGAAAATACAGATAAAATATGCACACGTATTTAAAAGTTTAGATGTGCCTAATAAATTTCACCAGATAATGAGCTAGATGAAGTGCTACTTCCTGCAAAATCTTTCTTAAGCTGCGTTGCTTTAATTAAGCAAAGGGTATATGATTATTGCACCTCCAATAGTAAAAGCCATAGTTCTGTAAGGATACAATTTTGAACTCCTCAGTGGAATTTGCATTCCTTGAAGACTCGCAGTTGTACTTGAGACAGGGAAATGGACTGTTGTAGGATTAACTCAGTAGCCTAGCGTAGGAGGGCTGGTAGATGTCTGTTGGTCACTTGATAGTGTCTTAAAATCATGTCTGCTCACCTAAGGGTTCAAGTTCTTGGCATGTTTGCCCAGTAGAAGTGACATGGGAGGGGCTTCTCTAGCTGTGATTTTCCTGTGTATTGGCAAACCACTAAATTTGATTACTACTGTTTGTCTCGGTGGCAGCTATGATGATCCATAGAGAAAATACTTCAGTCTTCTGTTGTGAGAGGAGATTTGGCACTTCTTTTTCTTAAAGCACATCATTAAGGCAGGAAAAATATGCATGCAGTTGTTACAGAACTGGGGGAGTTGAGGCAGGGCGTGCAAAAGACAGTGGCGGAGTTGAGGACATCTCTGTAGTGCTGAATCCAATGCTTAAAGGGCCTCATATGCTCAGGTGGGAACCTGGACATTCACTTCCCTTTAGGGTTTTTCCTATGCTTATGGTGGCTGCTGGAGACTAGTAACTGACTGTCGGTTTGCCTGCTTCACTTCTGTTACGTTTTACTCTGGCTTAAGCTAGCGCTGCTGTGGGAGGAAATATTCTGCTTCTGACCGCTTTTTCTTTTTTGTGTTCTACCCCTGTGAGCCACAGGACAAAGTGGGTCAAACCAGCAGTTTACTCTGCTCTCCCCTCCTGGTTCAGCTGATCTGTTAGTGTTCATCTGGTATTCGCTGAATTACAGGAAATGTTGTAGACACTGCTAAGAGCAAACGAACCTCACAAACTGCAACACTGTTGGGGGCGGGGAGAATGGGGAGAGTATTGTCCAATGCAACATCTGTCCATCTGGACTTCATGGACAGACAGATGGACACCCAGCCCCTTAGCCGGGTGGAAATAAAATGATGAGAGTGCAGAGGAAGCACGGGCTTTCCTCTGAGGCTCAAGTTGAGCTATGAGGACATTGCACCAGGCTGTTCATTGTGCTCTCAGTCGTGTGTATGATTAGAGAATGTGTTGTGTCATCTATCAGGTGATAAAATCAGACTAAGGCTGCCTGAGGGATGTGCTGACTGCTATCCCCACCCCATATACTTTCTGCTTTAAAAGGCAGAAGTACCAAGTACTGACCTCTGTTTAAACCATTCTATAGCTAGAAGGCGGCTGAGTGACTCTGGTGTGTGGTTTGGCTGCTGCACAAGAGCACTGCTAAAGACATTGCTTGCTTTATTTTATTCCATAAACAGACTTCTGGCGGCATGTTAGACTTCAAAAGACCTTTCTTCCTCCTTCTCTGAAAAAGAAAAAAGTTTCCCTTACTCATATTGCTTTAGGCCCGTATTTCAAAATGACACATTGGTACCAAAGATTGTAGAGCTGAGCACATCGCTCATGATGCATTGCTCCCTATCCGCATAGTTCCTCCACTTTATGATCAAAATAAAACATTTGAAATATGTTCTAGTCTGCTGGGTGGGAGAGAGAACAAAGTGCTGGAGGGGAACCTTTAAGTAGTATCTCTCTGGACTTATTTATAAGATCGCACTATTTTTCCCCCAACCCCTTCCCTGTTTCTCCTCCTCTTTTCCTTCAAATATTCTGACTGATGCTGACAGAAATGATTATAGCTTGTGAGTGATAATATAATTCAGTTTCCCTCAAGGAGAGATGCTATCAGAGAAGGTTTTTTAAAATATACTGGTTGAAAAGAGCCATCTTTCTTCCTAGAAGAACAGTTATTAATCTCTTACTAGTACATTTTCATATCATTTTGGACATTTATTTCCATGCTGTGATATTATAAAACCAGGCATTTGTGTCAGTTTTGATGCAGTGCAACATGCTGGAACATGAAAAGCTGTAATTACTAGTGTGGTCATTTGAATTGCTAACCAGATCCTGACATTTTCAAATCGGACCAATTTCTTAGTGATCCAGAAGTAAGCCTGGGTGCTGTATGAGCTGCATTTCAATTAGGCAACTCAACATTTAAAAAGAAAATGCAGAGCATTCACATTCCCAAAGCATTGCTGAAATGAAGAAGTGCTTTGCTGATTTTCTATTACCTCCTGAATGTTTTGTTTGTGAAGATTTTGTGATAAAATTGTAGTTACTGTTAATTTGGAGGCATTTTAAATGTTCAAGAAGATCTCTTTAAGGAACTTTTTCTGCCACTGTTAACTTTTTAATGGGTATACTCCCAGCAACCTGCTCTGAGGTTTTTATGTGGATTTGCTGTGTACCTTCATTGAGGAGCACTGAGAGCTCACATCAGGTTTTGTGTTACGGACTTTGTTCTCTGGGCTCTGTTTATTTGGGTTTGTTGTTGTGCAAGCCTCATAACTTGAGTTTCCAAGGTGGCTGGAGAGCTTAATTTTAGCTAGGGGATGCACTTGTCCATGCTTCTGCTTGCTGATGGTGCTCTGCTGGTTGGTGTTGCTTGGAGAGGTTATTTGGTTAGAGCCCTTCAGCTGCGCTGGCTGGGAGGTGGGAATGTGACCGAGCAGTGCCGCAGTGGAAGAAATGTTCCGAAGATTATCAGCTCTGCAAATGAAGGGTGTGACTGACACCCTGAGACATCACAGGTTTTATCTTTGAAAGACTAATTTGGAGGCTCTCAGCATCCCTAACCAGTAGAGTAAAAAAAGCCCCTAAACCACCAAAACCCATCTATGTGAATAAAACTTTTTTCTTTTTTTAAAAAAGAATATTCATGTGATTTTAGCTATCAGACCTGAGGAATGTAGCATAAATAGGTAAATGATATCTCTTAGACCTGAGGCCAGAGAAAACCATACAACAGTCATAAGTGTGAGGAGAAAGAGTATTTACTCTTACTCTGCAGAGCAAAAGTGGCAGTTGCAAAAATGTTTTCCACTTCAGTAACTATGGAAAAGCAGTACCAATACTGGACTAGATGAGGAAAGAAAGCAGGAAACGAAATGTGTTTGACTTAGTGGGAAATACTTGTATGTGATTACTCTTCTCTTCTTCTTTTTTTTTCTTATTTACTTGCAAAGTTTTGCATCTAACAACCTGAAGAGTCTGATTTTTATTTCTGCCCCTTCTTTTTTTCCTTTGAGAGGAGCTAGAGTGTTTTCCCACAAAGAAAAGGTAAATTCTTGACTCAGTGTGGGAAGGTCTGCTGTTCTTTTCCTCTTGTGGACAAAATCATCATTTTCCTTAAGCTGTGGGTCTGCTTGTTGAATCAAGGAGAGGAAGATAGATGACAGAAACCAGCTACAGGCTTCTTTTAAAGATCAGGCTTCAACCTTTCATATATAGGCATTTCACCTTTCTTGCCTGAAAATATCAGATTTGCATATGTGTCATGATGGTTTTGTGTACTGAAGTATGAAAGTGTATCTGAGACAAATGAAACTAAAAACTGGCTTAAATTAACAGTTGTTTTCTGTGTTATTTTTTTTGATTCTTAGAGGATTGAGAGTAGTGCTTTAGTCTGGTTTTGTGAAAGTATTTGGAATACATAGTTTTTATATTCCTAGCATGCAGGGCAGTAGTTGTTGAATATTACTTGTCAAAGATACCATTTCTGATTTAAGTCCATCTCTCCTCAAAGTGGATTTTTAGATCTGTTTGGATTTCATGTGAGTTTTAGAGTGACTGAAGCGGTGCTGCTGATGTTGTGTGTGGTATTCAACGCAGACTTTTAGGAGGTAAAGTTGATCTTGAGAATGCAGATAATTTGCGCGTATTCTGCTTTGCACTCAAGTTTGCGGTGGATAATTTTCATGCAACAGATGTGTTTGATTATGGCAACCTGGGGCATGAAATTACTCCTAATGCTAAAACTAGGGGATTCAACACAGTGCTGGGCTGTGCGGTTGTTATTTCCACTGCAGAGATGTCTAGACACCTCACCCAGGGAGCCAGGCCCCCAGGTACTAAACACTATATGTCTATGTAACAAAAGGCCCCTTCCAGACTGAAACAGCTTTAAAAATACACTTGAAAGCATGTTGGTCGTTCCAAAATGGGGAAAAAAAAGACATCTATTCTGATTGTGAAACTCCTATGTGGGGAAAAATAAGAAAAATCTCCGTGTGGCAAAAAGTGAATGAGTCACAATGTGTGCAACTGCTGATTGACTCGTTACCTCTCTGGATTTTCTCCTTCTTGTGTGTCTCGCAGCCTGTTCGGCCCGCTGTGGATCACAGCAATCGCACATCTGCCTGTTGCATTAGTGACAGTGGACTTAGGACAATGAAAAGTACATACAATGCAAAGAGTTCAGAGGCTGGGATTTTTATAATGGGCTGTTCCTGGCCTGCTTGCTTGACCTTCCACCCGTATTCTCTGGGCGGCATGGAGTTTGTTTATTTTAAAGAAAAAATGTATGTAAATGGCTGGCTAATAATATCTATGTCTGGATCTGTGAAGTTTGAATTGTAGAATATGAAGCAATGAATAAACTTGTTGGCAATTGTCCTTGTGGCTTCTTCCATAAGGTGCATCATTTTATCTTAAGCCGAATCAGCCACTTCTGCAGCTGCTTTCGTAGGCAGGGACTACCTGCATATGCGCTGCTGCTCTCTTGAATCAGCACTGTGCTGTTTTTACTGAAGCACAAATAGCAAGTTTCCTTAGGGCATGACTGCAGATGGGGTTCTTACTGATAAGAAAAAACAGAATGTGTGTTTGTGTGTGTCTATAACATGGCTTGTCTTCTCCAACTATAATTGATATCGTATTATTAAATTGGCATCCCATTTCTGTGGTATTTTAGACACATGCTAGAGAATGTTGCCACGGATTTGTGTTTTAAGTCAGCCGTGCTAGAAAACTGGAGGCTTCTGACCCAGCTGGGAGATGAGAAAAAGGCTGGTGGACAGAGCAATGGTTGGTGCCATCCATCACTTCTTCCCTGCTCTGTCTGACAAGGGACAAGGTGAACCTCTTCTCATCCCATGTGGGGGCACTCTGGCCCCTTGTCATCTCTCCGTCAAGAAGCAGTGTCACCTGCAATGACAGCACTGACATGAGTAAGTGGCTTGCAGGGATACAAGAAAGCATCGCAGTGAACAAAACTTGTCAGCTTTAATTAGCAGTGTTGAATGATGTCTTGAAAGCCTGTAGGTATAAACAGACAAATAAGCTGGTAGAATTAAAAACAGATGTTAGAATTTAACTCCTTTAATAACAACATCCCCCGCCTCCTCCCCATTAAAAGAAAAAAATCTAATGTCAGTTAATGCCCAATTCTATTTATACATTTCTCATTTACATGCAAATTTAGCATAATGTATTCAGGAAGACAACATGCTTTTTATTTGAACAGAAGTGGCTGTTGATACTCATCAAAACTCTCTGCTCTTACCTTGTTCCTAACCACTTGTCCAGATGGAAGGGACTTGACTTAAAAACTGACCCGGCCATATTGCAAATTCCATAAATTCCTGATCCTCCAAAGAGGGTAAAAAAAGTTCCATAGTAAAATCCTAGAAAAATGTCACCTGGGCTACTAGGGAGTGCGCTGAAAAGCCTTAATGTGAAACTCATTCAATGCAATAGGAAGATGGTTTAATATCAGGAACCCCTTCCAGACATGCTGTTTCCAGGGTTCCTGTGCCTTTCCAAAGCAAGCTGTTAATTGTGACCATATGCAAGTGGAAACCGAAGCAGGCATAGTCCTCGTCTGAACAGCGTGATTGCGCAGCCTCCGAGCACGGCTGTGGCATGTGATGTGGCACACGCTAAGCTATGAATAATAAGCGGGTGGGAGCGGAAAGAAAAGACATTGTGGATCCTGTAGCTCTCAGGTATATCTACATCCACTGTGGTTTGTCTTTGAATTTTTCTATTCACGAAATGTTTTATGTTGTTATAAGTCTACAGAGTATAAGCGAACTGTAGTCTTTTATTTATCTCCAAAGTCTGGATTTAGGCTGGAGGTGCACAGTGTTTTGGAAGGAGAACCATGGAGATGAACACAATCTTGGACCAGTAGGCTTTTTTCAGTAAGCCTGATTTGGAGACGTGCAAATGTTTCCTGATTGCATGAGGAGATGCTTGTGTTCTCTAGCCAGGTAAGCTAAGGATCACCAGTCAAAGACAAGTGCCAAAGATGGCACCCAACCAAATTTTGAATGGCACTTGGCAAGGCTGCTGTGTCATGACCGGGGAAATAGCTGAGAGAAACTGGGTCTTCTCATTACAAAGTCCTGTTGATTTGCAAACATGGCCAGAGAGGGATCCCCGTCTTAGACAAGCAAGAGGTGGTAGATAAGCAACAACTTTCCTCTCAGAGGCAGCATCTCCTGGCCCCAGCGTTTGTCTCCATGCTTAAGAGTGAAATTGGAAACACAAATTATAATCTGGCACAGGTCCTCGAAAGCAGAATGCAGCATGTCCCAGCAGTGGGAACACAACTCATAGCACAGCTTTTCCCCATCAGCCTCCTTAAGGGTTCAGATCTTTGGGAACTTCTTTAAAGATAAGTCTTCCTACTGGTAGGTACCAGGAGAGAAAATCAGAGTGTCAAATCTAACTGCTATTTGAAAGTGATATTTTTTTCTGAATGACATATTTGATGTCAGACTTCCCTATTGGACTTTATAGGCACCTGAGGACCAAGCAGTGAGCATGGATGTACTTCAGGATGACTAATTGGAACGCTTTCTTTCAACTATTAGTCATTGTTTCTCCTGCAGGCTAGACCTGTATTTATGATATAAGCTGCAAATGCTCCAATAAATTATGAATAGGCATGTAAATGTTTAAATCCATGTGTTTGGATGAGAGGCAAGACTGGAAGAAAAAGAGCAATTCTTGATCTACTCTGATTTTCACAATATGACAGACTGTCAAGGTTAAAAGGACCTTCACAGATTTTTATTCACTTTTATATTATTTGCTTGATGTAAAATGTAGATGGCAAAAATGGAGAGAGTCATGGCGAGGTGTCAAGTTATTAAGACTTAATTGCTTCTAGAGAGTACACAACTGAACATGTACAGTGCTATGATGTGAAAATAAAGTACATGTTAAATAGATTGACTAAATATGCAGCTTGAGGACATATCTTCCATTTTTATGTTTTTGGCTTGCTGATGCTCACAGCTCGATAAGATATGATTAGTCTCTGAATCATTAATATGATACCGCTGTAAAACATTGCTCCTGTTTCTGTTCATTTTCCTGAACTATGCCCTGCTGAAAATAGAATAATGGGCAGTTGTAACTAAAATCAATAGCTATTGTTTCTTCTGTTCCAAAGCATTAATATGGTAAAACTGAACATAGGCAATATAGATTTCCTCTCAGAATTATGAGAGAAGTCCTTTATAGAAGATGTCTATGTATGAAAGACTCCCACCTTTTGTATTAGTATTACCTTTCGACCTCTTCTCTCAAGTGCATATGCATGTAAGTCTTTAAGAATGCAGAAGAGGAGAGTGTGTAGGAAAACTTCTTGGGGACCTGAGTGGTGAGCTAAGATCTGCATCACCTGGGGTCTGCTGAGAGGGGTGCTCGAGCCGATGCTGTGCTCTTCCCTCAGAGGCGTTGCTTTGAGCTGAACCCGCAGTTTGAAAAAACCTCCCAAATATGTCTGCTGGTAATTAATGTGGCCATAGTTCTGCTCCTGAAATGGCTTTCACGCTTCTGTCGTTATAATTGGCCTGTGTTTTTCAGTGACACAGAATCTGAAACTTGCTGTGTTGAAACTATGGATTTGGTATAAAATTTTATCATTGAAGTTGTTAACCCTTAGAATGAGAACCCTCGAGACAAGGAGGATCTTCCACTGAGGAGTTTAAGTTACTTTATTTCTAAAAGAAAGAGTCATGCACAACTAGAAGTTATGCTCCTGATACGGGAATATAGTGCTGAAGCTGTGTCACGCTTTAAGGANCCCCCATTACAGTACTGGTTTCAGGAAGGAGTAGATTGGAGGGTGGGTAATTGTCTCTGCTTTTCCTTCATGGGAGGTGTTGCAGGCTTGTTCTGTCCGAATGAGGCAGTGAATTGACTGCGACTTTCCTCGCTTGTTATGAGAACTTTCTGTTAAGCAACTGTATTGTCCATTAAAAAGACTCTGATAGCTAACACTTTCCCCATATGTTATTTAGAACTTGGACAAAGATAAGTCATAATAACAGTATTTTCCATTGTGTTGATAGGACCTTATCTAAAACGTAGTTGGAAAATTGAGCTGCCAGTTGAGAAAGATGAATTTACACGGGGACTGGGGGAAAAGGGCTACAGGAGCGATACGGGGAAAGAAGAGTTTGTAACAGGAGATGGAAGGAGTTAGCTCAGGTGTCTGCTGTGTGGCACTTCCTTGGGCTCTGCAAGCATACTCTTAGACAAATTGGTTTGTATCTTGCCTGTCTAGTCTCTCAGCAGAGTCCATATTTCTCAAAACCAAATACTTGTGTTTAAATTTCTGAAGCATATTCTACGGTGGTAAATACACCACTAACTCTGGGAAAGCAGGAAAGGCCAGAAAAGGCTATCTGGATCAGGTTTTCCACACTGGTGCCCCCTCCACACCATGCTTTCTGGCCATGCTGGTGAAAAATTATTATTCTTCCTTGTGAAATGCAAAGCACTAGAAATAATCCTTACTGGATTGTTCTTGGCTGGTGATGTTGAAAGCTTTATTTATTATATTTCCCTGTAGTTGGTAGAATTTTGCTGCCAGCTTGCTATTCGGGTTTGTGTGTTTCTCATTCATTTCAAGGAGTTTAATACCACGGAATGCAGAGAGGAGGATTGCGACGTTGGATTCAAAGAAAATAGTAAGGGGGGGAAAAAAAGACTGTTTTCAATAGAATCTAAAATACTGAGAAGTTTTTTGCTGGTTTTGGTTTTTAATAGTTGGTGAATTCCTTTGTCTATTCCCCCAATATTGTCTGAGGTTTCTTGTTGTTTAATTTATTTAATAGCAATAGTTTCAAAATCAATAAGAAATGAGAAAAAACAAACCCAAAACCCCAAGCTTGTGCCTTCTTGGCAGAGTGCGCTCAGCTACACATCTGCTAGCTGAAACTCGAGCAGGCTCTGTGTTCATGCTCCAAGCCTGGAACCTGATATGGCGTCCACTTAAGTGGAAGAGAATTTTGCCATGAGTTTGCTGGGCTTTACTTCACACTGTCTGTAGCAGTGGTTTATCAGTCAGAAATTTGAACCCTTGTGGGATTATCTTTTTTTCTCCCTAGCATTCAGCAAGCTCATCCATTTGCTTTGCACTTAGAAATGCAACTGTCTTAATTCTTTAAACCTTCAGTCCATGTTTTAGCAAATACAAACGTCTCTGCATTAACTTCATGTAGATGCAGCTATTTTCCTTCTGTAACAAAGCTGGCTGGAAGATCTACACTATCAGTAATGATAGAAAATACTGGTTAACAAAGAGAAATAAAAATCTGCTTGAGATTTTATTGCCTTAATCTTGAAAAAAATTAACTGTCCATGTGCTTTTAAGACTTGCAGCAAATTTGACATTGCTAATGATGGAAAACAAAGTATGTTTGAATTTTGGTTTTGTTCAGGTAGAGAGTGACTTCTACTCTGTGGGCAAAGCGACAGCCACACATGTCTTTCAGTGCTGCGAACCACCTGGAGCTTTCTCTGTAGCCTGGTTGCTTGGTCCGGTTGTAGATGGACTTCTGCTTTGGAAAAATGACATAACACCGTCCAGTGGTCTGGTACTTCCAGTGGGAGTGCCAGAAGGCCTCCTTCTTAGGTAGAAGTGTTTGCAGCATGTTAAAAACTGCTAAATAAAAATAGCTGTTTGAAGAAAAAAAAAAAGTGATGTTTGCATCAAGGAGGGCAGGATGGTTGCTTTCTCTAGGCGGTGGGAGAACACTAACATATGCCATCCTTACATCCAGTTAGATTGATGAATACCAGATGGAAGTCATGCAGAATGTTTTCTGTAGTATGCCTAAGTGTTGCTGGCAGCTTTTCAGTTTTTGATATAGCAAAAGACAGTTGTACTTGCTTTAGCGAGTTGAGATAAATGCCTGCAGACTCCAAAATCTGTCTAGGAGAAGCACTGCAACTCAAAGTTTTCGGTGATCCTTTCTTTATCGTCAAAGTATCATGACTGTGGCTATTACTTAATGTAACTGCTTGATAGAGACAATCTCTTAGTAGCTATTAGTGCAGATAAGTACTTCTTTTGCAAAACTTTCTTTACTTTTAATGAATTTTTATTTAAATCTTAGGTGTGCCTTCTGTTTTTCCTTTAATAACCAAAGACGCATGTTGAAATGTTCACTAATTAGCCTTTCATGAATAACATATGACTGCTGAATTTCACATTCTTCTGTTTCTTTTTCCCCAGCACTTTGTCCATCTTGTCCATTTGGGTCTTGCAGCTGCATTTAGTCTGCATCAGTGAAGCCTTGTCCATTGTGACCTAAAACAATGAGCTGTGCGGTGCCAGCATAGTCTTCTTGCGTGCATGTTCCTAACTGCATTGCTAACTGTGTTCAATTACTAAATGTGTTTTGGTTAGTGAATAGCAGTAACAAATCTTTGCGATGCTGTGGAGTGTTCACTTATTGAAATACCCGTGCATGCAGCTGTTATATTTTGGCACTGTATTTTTATGGTCTTCTCCATCAGTGGGTTTACTCTCAAGGGGCTTAACTGACTTGGTTATTGTGCAACTTCGAGTTTTTAAGCTAATGGTCTGCAGCAATCTGTCTTTTGTAACCTTAGCCTGTGATCTGGGTCTGGTTTGGGTGTGATTTCCGTGTGGCTATTGTTTGTTTCCACTGGCCCCATTTGTGACTGACATAATTCAGTTGAGACCAGTTTGACATAATTTCAGGTGAGACCAGGAGCAATGGAAACACATACTGAGAAACTGCTGCATAGCCTGGCCTTTGTGGCCTGCTCGTGCAAGGGTTCAAAAGAGACTGTGAACCATGTGGTGGTTGCAGGGAAAAATCAGTTCCTGTAGCTTTTTTCCTTTGGGAAAAGGAAGTGAGATTGTAAATGGCTGCAAACACTTACTCTGGCCGGGGAACTGCAAACTCTCTTCAGTTGCTGAGAGCAGCCCAGTCTCCCAAGGCAGGGGAGTGTGTTACCTCCCACAGTTAGCAAATGCAGCCAGTTCTCTCATTCCTTTGCCATGGAAGAGCTGAGCCGCTGCCGGCTGAGGAGGCCACACAAAAGCAGAGCGGCCAAGAAAAGGAAAGGGTAGAGCAAAAGTTTGTTTGAACATGTTTTGCAAAACACAATGAAATTACTTTCCCCCAAGGTGCCCAGAGGAGTAGGATAAATAATTTAGCATAATAATTGGAGCTGGTTGCAAACTTTTCAGTTACTTTTTTTTATATTAGAAAATGCTGGCTTCTCAAAATGAGAAAAATGTCGTCTTGAGGCATACTGGCTTTGTTAAAACTTTAAAGAGAGGGGTCCTGGTATGAATCTTCTGAACATAAGACAGGTGCACCCTTGTAATAGTTCAAAAGCGTGTTTGTCAGCACTCACCTGGGATGGAAGACTGATATCCTCAAGTCCTGGCTTTGCTTCCTTGAACTGGTCCTTAAATCCAGCTGGGGCCAACAGCTGGATGGATGACAGACCACAGCGCTTGCAGGGACTGACAGGGTTACTGTCCTGAGCGCCTCCCTGCTCCCCAGGACCAGGTAGCTGAGCCACTTCTGAATTTGTCATTTAAGCACCATGTTTTGTAGGGAGGAAATCAATGTTTACTTTCAAAATCACTTGGTAAATGCCCTGCTGCAACTTCATTAACCACTCAAGGCTATGCAGTCCCTGCTCATTAGTCCAGGTCCTCTGTGATTAAGGCTCATCAGACTCTGATGCCTGGACTGAGTTTTCCAGCAGCTCATACCATGAGGTATGTTGCACCGTGTTGCGTCCCCTGCTCTGCAGGAGTTCTGGTAGTGTGTCAAGTAAGGAAAGCAGAGGAAGTTAGAACAGGTTAAAGTCCTCATCAGGAAGCACACATGAACTAGGATGATCTGATATTTCAGACATGTCCCAGACAGAGAGCAAAAGCCTGCTGTGTGGTTTGGATTTGCTGTATTGCAAATTGTTCAGTTGTTTATGAGCTGCTGGACAACTGAAAAGCCAGGCTACTTGTAACCTGTCTCACGTGTATAAAAATAACTTCCTCTCATGGTATCTCCAGCTCTGTACAGTGCTGGCTCCATGTACCCTGCGTCCCTCCCTTTCAAGCAGTAGCATGCAGAGCTCAGGTATTGGCTGACCTACATTTTTAGGTGGAGTGGTGGTGGTGGGGCAACGGAAGTCATGAGTACAGAAGTTGCATAGTTTAGTTCATGTGCTTTGTTCAGAGAATGGATGCATCTAGTTGGACTTGCAGCTTAGAATGAATGCTATTGCCAAACACTTGAAAATATGAATAGTTTGATTTTATTTTTTCTTAATGTGTTTACAAGGATGCTCTCACGTCTGAATCCTGCTATTGTTCACCACTGAAATTGTATTTTTGCCTTGTTAAAAGTAATACCAGTTTAGTAGCTAGTAAGTTTAGCTTAAATGATACTTGTGGCTAAATCCTTTGGGTGACTTAAAACCAAACCTGTTCCAGTTTGCGTGCTTGCAGAGGGTTGTGTTACTTGGTTGTCTTTGATAGCAGTGGGGGAGACTTAGTTCTGTTGGTGGTCCTGTTTTGTATGTGCCTGTTTTGGGCCCTAGCGCTATGCGTGACTCATTAGGGTACTGCAGAGTAAGTATACTGAATACAGCTTTGTAAGGAGGTCATTAAGCTAGTGGTCACTGGGGCTACTAAATCCGCCAAGAACATGGTGTGCTTCAGTGCAGGGAGTGGCTGGGTCAGAGTACCAAAGTTTGGCAACCTGGTGGATGTCAGGAATGGCAGCAGGAGCGTGGGGAAGACGCGGGGCAGGCTGGCTGTGCAGGGCTGACTCGCTCTCCTGCGAATGGGGCTTCTAAACTGTGAAGGACTGTGCCTGGTTACTGGTGCCTGTGTGCACTGTGCCTGCTGCGCTGGGCTGCTGATCCAAGAGCGTGGTGACTGGAGTATGAGTACATGGTACGTTAAAGCTGAGGACAGGAGGGTGGGTTATAGTAGTTCCTCTGAGTTCTGTTAGTGCAGGATGAGAAAATTCCCTGGTTGCTTCCCTGTCCCTTGGTAGGGATGTGAACAGTGTGTGTTTAAATGGGAAAGAGGGGAGGGAGGGCTGAGGGGCTGTGGTGGCAGATCAGGCAGTAGAAGTTTTAAGTAGAGTGCAGCGTCCTGTCCCTCAGGGTGCTCAAGGCAACAGGACCTGAGGGGTTTCATCAGTTGATTTCCCAGCTTCTGGCTAAAGAGGCCTGTTTTCAGCTCAGGCAGGAGCTCCGTTCTGGTTTCCTGTAGCAGGTTTATAGGGTGCCTCAGAGAATGAGGTAGTAGATGGAGTTATCACATCCTACTTGATTGCAGGGGGCGCAGAGTTAAACCTTCACTGGGCAGGAATGTCTCTCTAATTTAACGGTTAAGAAATATTTTAAAATAATAGTACAGGTAACACGCAGTAAAGCAACCATCAGTCTTCCTTTCAAATAGACATTTTAGGTTGTAAAAAGACTGAATTTGAGCCATAGTTGGATTTATGCTTATCTTTCTCACTGTACTAGCAAAGCTGGTTAGGGATTTATTTGTATTTTTCTGGATGAGGGATTTTTCCAGAACTCCCTTGAAGATCTATTGCTTTTCAAAATCCCCTCCTGTGAGACTTAAGGAGAAGGAAGAATTAATGGAACTGGCACTAGAAAGATGGAGAAAACAGTGGTGGAATGGTAAAAAGAATACTGAGCGAATTACTTTTTTCATTCTAAACATAATTACATGAAATGTGTTATAACGTAAAACCCTGTGAGACAGGTATTAAAATGTTTATGCTCAAAATAATCTGGTGTTAATGTAAGGGCAAAAAGCAGTGCAGGCATTTTACCAGATGATGGTGCTGTGGTTTCACAGAAATTCTCCCCGCTGTAGTAAATAAAATTTTTTGACGTGGCTATTATTGAGCTTTCGTTCTAGCCAGATACATCAGCAGTGTTAGCCCTGCAGTGCTGTGTCACTTGGGACTCCTGGCCGTGACTTGCAGTGATGTGGAAAGAAAACCGCTTCCTGCTCCACAGAGCGAGACCCACAGAGAAGAATGGCTGGCACTGCAGCATCAGTTCTTTGGGGAAATTGGGGATAATCTTAACCTTTTGAGTGCTGTGTACTACTGTGGTGTGTGCATACAATCAGCTCCGGTGTATGGAGAGGGAAAGTGTCCTGTGAAACAGTTTGGTACTCTCCTGCAGACGTCAGCGTGGTGTGTGTGTCCAAGTCACATGTTAAGTACTGCAGAAGTAAATAACCGTCAGAAGATGGTTGTGGCACAGTAATGGAATGCAACCCATGGTGTCAAAGAATGCGTGTAGAAACATTAGGAAAAGACATTGTATGTTTTCTTTGAAGCATCGCAGAGCAACACAGTTCCTACTGAGGCTTGATAATCAAAAGCATCCAAAGCAATTAGGAACATAAACCTCATGGACTTTTTTATAGTGGGAGCTCTTAGCGTTTATTCCAAAGACCCTGAGTGACTATGTTACAGTGGCTTAGCAAGCAGCTCAGCAGCCACACTTCAGCAATTGACCATCTGTGTGCTCCTCATTGGTAAACGTGAATGGTTTAACTACCATCATGTGTCATCATTTTGTAGTAGATAGTATTTTCTTTAGTAGTTTGTGAGCCTGGTGATGGCATTCAGTAATTGCCATCATATTGCTTTTAGCAGAGCAATGTGAAAAGCTGCATAGGCAGACTGAGATCCTAAATAATTGTTTTTACTTGATATATACAGGCAGGTGAGGCTTAGTTACACATGTGGCTTTTTCACCATATTTTTTTGGGTGATTCTTAAGCACAGAGCACTGATGGAGGAATGTAGATAATTAAGGATATTGCAATCTCCCTGTATACTGTACTTGGGTATCTCAGTGGTAACTTAAATTTTCCAGCTAAGCTTTTTATATCCCCACTGAATTCTTTTAACTGTCTTTCGGGGTTTATCCGTGAGCAGTCAGTGCTTGTTTAAAATATCTCAACTGAAGTTGACTGTAAAGAATCAACTGGTGCCTAGTGAATCGTTACGAAGGTTATAGTTTGAGTTGCAGCATGACGTTTATTCTCTTACTCGAGACACAGCAGCACTGTAACAGTCATCTAGGTGTGCCAGCAAATGGATTTGTCCAATTGGGTTTTCTTCATGGTGGCTGGGGGAAAGGCTGCCAAGAGGATAACTGTTGAATGCTTAGCTTTTTCGTTTATCAGTTTGTCAAATAACATTGCTGTTAAGAGCATGTTTGTTATCAGTCTTAATGAGTCCAGGGCTTGGGCAAAAGATGCTTCCTTCAGGTAGGTTCTCCTCAGTTACAATTTAGCTGTCTGAATTTTGGGGTGGTTTATGTAACAAAGAAACATCACATGGATTTTTCTCCGGGTTTCTTTCAAACTGGTGATGTCTTTCATCCCTTTGCTTTCTTTCACTTTGATTTAGGACTTTCACTGGTTTGGTTGCTTGGCTTACTGAAACCAGACAGACGGGATGGCACTAAGCGTGCACATGCAAATTAGGGAATACAACTACAGGGGCAGGCTGTTTGCATAGATTCAGCCAAGAAGTAGCAGAACCATAAATAATTACAAAGTTCAGATTATAATAGTGATCTTTATTTAAGATTAAAAAGGTATATGATATATTCTATTGCAGGTGCTTTGCAAGTCAAACAGTATCTGCTGAGCATGATTTTACACGTGTCGCTCTGTACGGGCAGATAGAGAGCCTGCTCTGCCACGTTCATATATTGACTGTGGAGTCTGCATGGAAATCGGAAGAATTTCAGAAACATAATCTGAAATGTCCCTCAAAGTTGGAGTTCATTGTGGTTGCTGGAGCCCTAGGAATATCAAGTATAATAATTAGTCTGTTGGCAACCACATGAATAGGCCTAAAGGATGAACCAGTAATGCTGAACATCATTTTTAGGGAATGTAACAGTAGCACTTTTAATAATGTTGTCAATGTATTGCTATTTTATGTGATTCCATATCAATGATTTCCTGATGATGGAAATGAGAGAAGAGAATTTGGTTTAAGGTAAAAACCTACAGAAAACTTTTGAACAATTGATGCCTGCTAAGAGATGTCTGCTTAGTCATGCTGATTCAGCTTGGATATAAAAGGCTACGAGCACTTCAGCGTCTTGTTCTAGACAGACAGAGGGATGCTAAGGTCCTAAACAGTGACATGGCAGACAAAGCTGAACTGACGTGGTTGTGTTGTAGGATAGACTAAACCTCATGATGACACTGTAATTTTTTTGCACATTGTAATTTGAATTAAGTTCACGTCACATACTGGGGTGGGGTGGAGTAGCGAGCGGAAGACTTCACGCCATTGAATTGGCATACTTGAAATCATTGGATGAAAGTAGTATGACACTATTGTGGTGTGTTAAGTATTGGTAAATAAAGAAAATATTTTATTATTTTAATACCAATAAATAGGACCAGAGAAATGCCTGGTCTAATCTATATTTGATTAGTATGCAGTATCCAAGAATGACCTATTAAACTATAGGGCAGGTGATTTGAATAAAACCAGAATTGTATTGGTAATAATTATCTCATAGTAGGAGGCAATAAGACATGTCAAGACAGATCCAAGAAAAACTGAAGAAACTTTGCACTGGGGTGGGAAAAGAGAAGGTGAAGGAGGAATTCTGTTCTGATCCTGTGTACTGGGGTTGCTGACGTGTTTAGCGATGCAGTTAGTGTGCAAATTCTCTGTAAATAATTGCTACTGTGACTGACATAAGATGAACATTTTCAGCTTGGACAAGCATCTAAAAACGTGGGTGCTCGCTTATACAGATTTACAGTATTTTAGTTGGTTTGATGCAGAAATTGAATTCTTGCAGAACTGCAATTTCTTGCCAGATGATCCCGTGTTTCCCTCTCACCAGGCTACAGACAACAAGATGTGAGTTATTTTTCCTCCCTTCTGCTGCTCTAGTCCTAAACACAATCTGGAAATGGAAACTGGAAATACAAAAGCAAATGGAGAAACAAGAATTAGATGTAATTCAAATGTCAGAGGTCTTGTAGAAGATTATAAAAGCATATGTATGAAGTGCACTTAAGAGGCTTTTAAACATTTGAGAGTGGTTTGCTCTACTTAATTCATCTGCTAGGTGCAATTTTCAGAAAAGTTATCTTACTTTTGAATCGCCACAAGAATGCACTCCAATTACTTTATTTTGTAAAATAAGAGAATAAGAAAACTACTAACACACTGCAACTTGCAGGAAGTCCATCTTGGCAAATCACACATGCCGAAGCCAGCTTTCAGTGTCATCCAGCTCACTGGAATGAAGGCGGTGAGATGTCAAAATAAATAGGAAGTTACAGCCATGATTCTGTACTGTAGAACTTAAGAGGGAATTGTCCACTGCCAGTAGACTGGGACTTTCTTGGTCTCCCACAGGACTGAACACAGAATTCGTATGCAGCGTTCTGAGCGGGAGGCGCGCAGAAATGGAGGCAGGCAGGAAACGGGCTGTACTGGAGGTGGTAGTACCAGCGTGTGTGGATGAACGTGAGCTGCTTTGCTTCTGCCTGGTGGGGGATCCACCCTGGTGGAAGTGTGGGGTGCAGATTTGAGCAGGGCCCTTGCAAGCTTGCCTGTTCAGCTGGCCAGACTCCATTCTGCAACAGCCATTCTGATCTGACATTCAGAAAACCTTTGCTGCAGGTCTTTTTTCTTTTTTTTCCCCCCTCCTTTTTTCCCTGGTGCTACCATGGCTATCAGTCCATAGAAAATGACTTTATTTCTCTGCAGCTTGGGTTCATCTGTAAAATGTGGATAAATGTTCTGTCTTTGTAAAGTACTTTGGGTGCTAAAAAATGCAGGGTGCTGCGCGGCAGCCAGGGAAGTGCTGCAGCTTTCTGTTATCATTCTCTGCCCGAGTCTAATACGCAGGACTTTTCCCATGAGGTTTTGAATCACAGGAGGAAGGGAAGGTCTACTTCACGGTGACTTGTGACTTCTACATAAAACATTTTCTCAGAACTAATTAAAACTTTGAGAAATCATCAGAACTTAAATGAATCAGTGCTGTGTAACTAACAGCTTATGTTAAAGGCTTTGAACAAATATCCACAATGCATCAGTAAACATGCAAATTACTTTTTCATGTCGGGATGTGTCTCACTACAATGCTGTGCATTGATAAAAGATTTCTCTGTATCTGTAGCTTCCCATACTTCTAAGTTTATTCGTTTTCCTAACCTCTCTTTCAGGCTTCTTAATATATGGAGAAACACTCTTTAAAATGATTTACCAAGCAAAATTCACTGTGCTTCAGCAATAACTAGCAGTTAACAAAGTGTCTAAATTAAGGACTGAAACAAAGCTGGGACCAGTTACTGTTCAATCATGGCGATTAACTTTGGTAATCTCCTTTAAAGGGGATTATTGCAGCTATAAAATATTTTCCCATGGTTATGATGGCAGTTATGGAGAAGATTCATGACTTGCAAAAGTTTTGTTGGGCATGGTTCACTCCTGGGTTCTTGAACTGATACTGTAAAGTAAGCCTCAGTTTAGAGAGGGAAAGGAGGGGAGAGGAGTGAATCCAGTAATGAGTATAATTAACACCACTGGCTTCTTCAGTTAGTCTTTCATAAGCAATAGCCTCCTATTGCTTGAGCTGTTTCTAATGCTCTTAGGCTTTTTGGATCACTTCCTGCCCTCTGTGTGTGAGACATACTAGCAAGCGATACGGTTCTGCCTTTGTCTTATGGCAAGCTGGTTATAAGCTTGCGGCTGCTGGCTGGCAGAACTGGTACATTTGCTCTTCCTCAGTGGCGCAAATGTTGCACATCTTTCTGTGATGGTTGAAGTCTTTGCTGGGACTTCCAGGCTGACTCGGAGACTGTCAGCAGAAAAGGTATGAACCATCAAAGATGATGACGGCTGCATTTCCTAACCTGGGAGCATCACCCTGGTAATGGACTAGGGTGAACTTTTGTGTTGGCCCTTTCAAAGCCATTGTATTCAGATGTGAACTTTAGGAAGCCAGTGACTCGTGCAGTGCTGGTGAAGACCGAGCGGCATCATACTGGGTTAATTTGTGAGGACCATGTGCCAGCACATAATGAACAGGAACAATATTAGTGCAATGGTACGTTATGGACACTGACCACTGAGTTATGTTTTATGCATATCAAGTCATTTCTGTTTCTAGGTCAGTGTTTGCTGCCTTCACAGTGGAATGTTTAGGGGGCTGGAAGCAATTAAAAGAGTTCCAATACCGTTGCAGGGATAGTGAATGATATTCCAGGTTACTGAAGTGACGAACTTAGATCACCACGTTCAGTTATATCAGCACAACTGAAGGGAAGAGCAGAAAACTGCAGTGTTTTAATGGGGACAAGAAGGGAGAGGTGGAGTGAGGCAGGAATTTCTCATTCTGGCTTTGCCACCAAGGAATATGTATTGTGTAACTATACTCTGCAAATTAAATGTTACACTTTCATGCCCTTCTTATTCAGCATGCCTTTAATTAAAAGCCCCTTTCCTTTGGTTCATGGGTTCAAAACTGTGTAATGATGTTAAACAAACAAACATCTGACTAAATTTCTGTCTACCAGATTAATTTTGTAATAGTTTAGTGAATAATGGCATATCATTAAGAGTGGATAGTGTATTTAAACCTAAGTAAGACTTTGTCAGTGGAAGTGGGTGTCTTTCTGGGATATTGTGGATTGCGACTTGCTTTTAAAGAAAAAGGAAAAAATGGGGTATATTTGTCTTCACAAATTATTTAAATTTTGCAACTGTTCCACCACAAAAAATGCATTCATTTCCCAACTGCTGCCTACATAAAGTATAAAAATGAGCGTGGAACAACCATATTTCTGAATAGTGGAGCAGAAGAGCTGAAAAGTATTTGGACACTTCGAAAGTTGATTGAGTGAGTTTTTGTCCAGACATAGTTACAAGACTGTGAACAATATCATACATAGAATTACAGGGCTGTAAGGATAAACACATAAGTGGCTTATCTGAATTCAGCTAATTAGTGCAAGATGATGTTTCATTTGCATGTAGTTCCTCAGTTGTTTCTGATAGCCTGGTGGCTCTCCACTTGCCTGATTGATGCCAGACACTGTTGCAGCCAGCGTTGAAGCAGAGCTTTCGGAGCACAGACAGTCCTTCTTGGGAGCCTATTCCAGGCTTTACAGGTCATTGCGGCGAGTGGGTGGGTCGCTTGCTGGTGGGGCTGGGTTGTTCTCTTCGTGGTCTGTGCTCCACTTAATAGAAGAGTCCTGCTCTCCAGCTCTTGGGGAGGGGAATCCTCAATGTTTGTCTGATAACAGGCATTTGTTGTGTGAGGAAACTTTCCCCTGAATAGGTCAGAGAGTAAGAAAGAAAATTTTCTGACACTTACGGAGAACACTTTGTATTAGATTTTATTTGCATTGTATTTTGAAGGGCGTCCTTATTTTAGGTTAGCACTTTTGCATTAAGATGAGAAACATGCTGTGCTGGACCCTGGATGGGCTGATCGTATTCCTGCATCCCAGATCTTCAGTGTTAAGTAGTTGGAAGTGAGTTTGTGTAAAGAAATGGCTATGTTTTTGTTGTATGTATTTGGAAGCTTGATGAGTTTGCTTTTGTGCAGGAGGGTTTAGGAAGTGGAAATAGAAAATGTTTGGATTTGTTTCACAGAGGATTTTTTTTAATTTGTTTCAAAATATATGCAATTTTAGCACTTCATTTAATGAGTTTAGACAATGAGTCTAGGTAAAATGAGGCATAGGAGAGCATATATGCAGAATAACAACATTGCCAGAAAGGTGGTTTTGTGCTCTAAGGATAACAGCATGTTGATTCTTTTTTTTTTTTTTCCCCTCCTCTTGGCTGTTAAAATCCCTTAGTTTTAAAATCTCCTTCTGCCTAACAAAAGCTGAATTAACCACTTGATTCCGACAACTAATTCCTGACCAAAAGCATTGCGGATACCAAAACTTGGGGATAAGCTTGCTGATGCTGATATTGCTGCCCTGGTTTCTGAAACATCTTGATCATGATCACAAGGGAATCGTAATTCCTTCCCAGTACTGGTCTGCAAGACTTCCAGTGTGAGATTTACTAGAAGGTTGTCCTTTCTTTTCTTTTCATTGCACAAAGAGTACTCTACCAGCTATGGCCCCAATTTTCAGGCTCAAGCCCTGGGTACATACATCGTCCTAATGTAACATGACGCAACATACCTACAGGTTTTTCTGCTTACGGGTGTGTGAGCACCATTAACCTTTGATATTTTACCCAGCCAGGCTGCTCACACCTGTCACGTACCATATGCAAAATGCTATTCCAGAAATGGAACTTCTGCACTTATATGTGTGTGTGTGTGTGTGACTGTTCGACTTGTCATGATTGTCAGTTCCCAGCTTCTTTCCCTTGCATTACACTGGTGAACTGGAACTCTGATAAAGGAGTTATGTACAGTGATGACAAGAATTGATTTCCAATTTCCTGTAGAATGACTCTATCATTGCTTGTGACTCGGGCAATTTAGCTTATATTACAGTGCTAGCTAGGGGCTATAGATCACCCTGACAGTCGTCTAGTCACAGAGCATGCTGATTTTGACAAGATATTGAAAGAGAGATTTTACAAGAGTTTCCTGTGTGAAACAGCTTAAAGTGCCGCTTTCTGTTGTTGGATCATGTGTAAAGAGGTTTTGTACGAAGCAGGATAAAAGTATTGGGCTCAGTTTGTCTAATTTGCCCTTAATCTTTGCGCTTGAGAGCCCACGGAAAAACTGAATGCCCCTCTTGCCTTGGATGTGGTTTAGAATGTGCAAGTATCTCTCTTAGGTTAGGCAGAAGTCCCAGGATCTCTGTAGGAGTGGTAAGTAGCAGATGCTTAGGGAAAGAGTATAAGGAATGAGGCAGATATAAGAAGGGTTCTTTTCTGGATTTGTCCTGGCAGGTTCAGCTCTCAGTGATCTGGAGCCTTGCTGGGTTGGGTGAATAACACTGTATGGAAACAGATAGTATTGCTTTTTTCATTCAAGAATTTCTGTTGCTAAATGATGGTCTGATTTGTGCTCTCACCCCCAGCAGATATAGCACTCTGCTTTTTAGTGATCTCATCATATTTTAACACTGCTGACCTGTCGGTAGAGTTGGATGGGAGTTCAGTGTCCTGTTGCTATTGCAGAGTGCTTCAAGTGTGCCCTTGTTCAACTGCGTCCCTGTTAACTTGAGTGCAGGGCCCCTGTGACAGCCGAGGAGAGGACTGAGGGGCAGTGAATGATTTGGACTTCTCTGACGTGCAGTTATAAAAAGACAGGCGTGTACTTCCACTGGGAAGGTCTCCAGCTCCAGCAAGCTATGTGCCGTTTCACCTGTACGGGGCTGAGTGCTGCTGCGCTGTGTGTGTGCTCCCAGAGGGCTCAGTAGAAGCAACAGTGTTTTAATAACAATGCATTCATTTGGAGATCGAGAAAGAGATTTTGGGGCAATCTGTACCTGTTCATATGAAGCAGCCCATTTTGGTTTAGGTGCTCTGCTGAACAACTACACTTCTGTGACGTCTCAGGCACTCACGTTCCTCATCACTCCAGTATCTGATTGCTTTGCACTTCACCCCCACAGCTGCATCTGGAGTGGGAGATGCTTTACATGCTTAAGTTGCTGGCAAGAGGAGAATGTAGAGCAGGACTTGTAAAGGTAGAAATTCACCAGAAGACGTAAAGAATTCTTCAGAAGTTGCAAAACCTGTCTCCCTTTTTCTTTTTGCATCTTACTTAAAGATGTCAAAATGTTAAAGGCTTTCTATTTCAGTTAAGCTTTAGGTCTTAAGTGTTTTTTGAGAACTGATCCGTGTGATTTTTTTTTTTAAACTTCCCCAAGAACCTCGTGAGTCAAGGAATTAAACTAGGGCTTCCTAAGAAAGTAACAGCGTCAGGAGTCTGCCTTTGCTGCCTCAGGTTAAATGGAGCAGAAGTAGCCACTGCTTGTCTGTTTGACAAAACTTTTTTTTTTTTTAAAAGTGAGCAAAAAGGGTGAAATAAGAATTCAGGCTTGGACAGTGCTGTACAGAATAGGGCGTTGAAATGCTTAGTGCATGAAGTCCTTAAAAATATGAGTCAGACACAACTGTCCCCCTCTAAAGTGACTTCCTTAAATTAAATCAATTCTCTCTCTGTCTTTAAATGACAGTTTAGGGCTTCATTTTCCTCAGACTGTCAGGCAGGATGAAAACTAATGAGACCAAGCTTGAGTTATTGGATTTTTAATTGGATTTTCAAATGCAATATCTATAGTAAAATGACAGTTACAAAAGTAAACCATATCCTGATGTTAAGCTTGGAAACAAATTTTTTTCAAAGAATTCTCAAGGACAAAGATGAAGACTTTAGGTAGAAGGGGGACAGCAAATGTCCCTGGTTCTGCCTTGATGCAGTAGGACAGTGTATTTATAAAGTATCTATCCCATTGGAGTTCAGATACTGATAACAGACAAAATGCTAACTGCGTTTTGGTTTCAGAGCTTCTACCTTGTTGAGGAATCTGCCGTGAAGAGCTCTGGGTAGAAACTCCTTTTGCTTTACTAAGTGTCATAGCTGAATTCTATTACAGAAACTTCTGAAGTGCTACCTGAATTTAGATGATGCTCTTTGGGAGCCTGGAAGACTAAGTTCTGCAGTAGGCTTCTTGTCTAAATTGTGTTATGCATCTTATTGGGTCGTAGCAAGACTTAGCCCTGGAAGATTATTCTGAGAAGATCCAGTATCAGCTTCACAATGAAAGAGGACTCTTTACAAAACTTACATTGAGCTAATCTATGCGAAGATGAAAAAGAAAGCTTTCAAAAATGGTGAGATGTGGTTGGAGGAGGTATGAGTGCCAAAGGATTAAAAATATGTTCAATAATGATGAGTAATGATAAAAGTCATCCTCCTCAGGCTGTTTCATTGTGAATGGGTCAGGGTTTTTTTTTTTGTGAAATAAGCGAAATTCCATGAAACTTTCACCTGGAAATCTTGTCAGCTGATAACTAAGCTTCCTTTTTCTGTTACACTGTCAGAGAACAGTGATAGTTTGAAAAGCAGTAGTATTAGTTTCAGTATTTCTAATGACTTCTAGGATGCTCAGCCTTTTCTTCATGTCAAGGCATTTGTTTTGGTAATTAAATATATTATTATTTTAACTGTGGGTTTCTGCTTTTGGAAACAGTGATTGTGCAGTGCAAATTTTGGCATTTATTTGTGGTGTAGCCTTTTGAAGTGGAAATGGAAAGAGGCTTACTCTTGTCTCATTGTTTTGAAAACTTCGTGAAAATTTTTGGCTATTATGCTATGTTACACTGGTAAATTTAGAATGAAGCTTCTTGGGGATCTGTATTTGTCAAAATCTATCTTAAAAACAAGTTTGGCTTTTAGCTCACTGCTTCTGTTGTAGAATAGTCTGTATTTGGCAACTTCGGCTGGAAGGAAGTGGCCTACGAAAAAATCCAGAAATGCTGTTTAGCTTTAGCAGCTGAGAACCGTCTTAGCCACAGGTACCACCCTGGCTGTAGGTATGGAATGGCTCAGGTAACAGCGAGTGCAAGACAGTGGTATACATACATGCCACAGCATACTTGTTTTTCTGTATAATGCAATAACACTTTTTTCCCCCCCACCTTAGTAATTAATTAGTGTTTGGAAAACATTTAAGAAATGTAAAGCTCTCAGTAAGAGGTAAATGCTCTTAATTATAATTACCAAGTAGGTTATTTCTTAGCTTTCATACGGTTCCATTCCCTCTGGATAAACACCAAGGGATGTACACCTTCAGGGTAACTTGATAACTCCTGGTCTCATAGTGAAGCCAGAGATAATACAGCTTGTGCTTGTTTCATCAGCAGGAGGGGGAACAAACTACAATGCTAGAAATTTTCCAGAGATCACTCAGGTGTCTTTTAATTATAGCGTGCTAAAAATACCTTGTCTGCAAAACAGTCAAGTTTGATGAAATAAAATCCCAGTTAGGTCTCTAACCTGGGTGATTGCTTGACCTGCATTTCTGAAGATTGCGGTCTGGACCTGTGCAAACAGTGATTCAGCTCATCTGTCCCCAGAATTTTGTTTTGTTGGGTTTTTTTTTCACGTTAACCTTCCTGTGCTTCATCCCCTATCCCTTCCTAAGCCTCTGACACCGTTGCTCGTGTTGTACTGCATTACTGGCTTCAGAGGATTGAACGTGACAATATAATGGCTCTGTTCATACCTGTCAGGTACAAGCTGTATTAAGCAGTGCACAAGAGGCATTTTTAGCCAGTGATCAAAGTGGCTGAGGGAGATATACCCCAGGGGTCTTATTTAATTGCTGTAAAAATGACTTTAACAGACAAATAAAGAATTGCTGAGAGGACAGCATGATGGGGGAGGTGCTCTCGCTTCTGGGAATTAGGTCTGTAGCCTCGCTGGGATCACAGAGATGTATCACACAAGTGAACTGCTGCAATGGATGATACAAGCCCTTTAGGAAGGTCTGGCTGGGGGTGGCAGGAAAGAATTGTCCTTTATGCAAGAGAGCAGCAGGAATGGATGGGGATCCGCCTTGAGGTGGACAATGAGCCAGGGAGAGCCTGCAGGACAAGATTAGCAGGTGGGAAACACAGGCAGTTTTGTGGTGGGTGTCTGCCATGGACTGCCGTATTAGGAAGAAGAAATAGCTCAGGCCTTCTTCAGACGACTGGAAGAAGTCTTGTGTTCACAGGCCCTATTGCTCATGGGGAATTTTAACTACCCCAATATCTGCTGGAAGGACAACCCAGCAGGCCACAGGCAATCCAGGTAGTTTCTGGTAGTTTTGTCCAGAGAAGTTACGGATGCCCCATCCCTGGAAGTGTTTAAGGCCAGGCTGGATGGGGCTTTGAGCAACCTGCTCTAGTCAGAGGTGTCCCTGCCCATGGCAGGGGGGTTGGAACTTGATGATCTTTAAGGTCCCTTCCAACTCTAACCATTCTATGGAGTGCATTGTTGAAAAATTCCTAACAAGGATGATCAAGGAGCTGACAGTGGAAGGTGTTCTACTGGACCTCGTACTTGCAGACAAGGAAGAACTGGTTTGGCATGTGAATTTGAGGGGTGTCCTTAGAGACAGCAAGCTCAAGATAGTGGAGTTCAGGATCTTGAGGGAAAGACACAAGGCAAATAGTAGGATTGCAACTGTGGGCTCAGGAGAGCAGGCTTTGGCCTGTTTGTGGACACACTTAGTTATTTTTCAAGGATTATCTCCTCCAAGCTCAAGAATGGGCCCACTGGATGAGCAGGAAATCGAGCACAGAAGATGATGCATGGATGAACATGGAGCTCCTGGCCAAACTCAAACATAAAAAGGATACAAAAGGTGGAGGCAGGGCCAGGTGATACTGGGGCAATACTGTTTTAATGTTGTAATTAATGGTGTAGATGATGGAACAGAGTGTATGCTCAGCATGTTCGTGGCACAGGAAGGGATGGTTGATCTGCCACATGGTTGCGTTGCCGTTCAGAGAGATGTTGACGTGCTGGAGAAATTGGCCAATGAGAACCTCGTGAAGTTCAGAAGTGAAGTGCAAAGTTCTGCCACTGGGAAGAGGCAAGTGCCTGTATCATATAGACTGAGCACTGTTGGGCAGGAAACAGCAGAAAATGCCTTATGGATAGATCCTTGTGGACCAGAAGTTGAGCATGAGCCAGCAAAGAAGGCCAGTTTGTCCTGGGCTGCATTAGGAAGAGTGTATAGCCAGCAGGCAGAGGGAGATGATCCTTCCTGCCTGGGCAGCACTGGTGAGAGTGCTGTGGCTAGTTCTGAGCTCCCCAGTGCAACAGAGACAAGGATGTGACCCTGGAGACAGTCAAAGCCTGACGGAACAGGGTCCTGGGCAACCTGCTCTACTCACCCTCCTTGAGCAGGGGGTGGGCCTAGATGATCTCTGGAGGTCCCTTCCACCCCTGACTATCCTGTGGTTCTGTGATACCTGTATTCACTCCAGAAATTATTTGTATGCAAATGATGCTTGCCCTCTTCTTTTTAAAGCAAACAATTCCTGAACAGTGTATAGCTCTTAATTTTTTAGTAGGGGATTGTAAAATGCAGCTTATTATTACATTTGGCTGTTCTGTCATGGTGAGCTGCACATGATTAATATGGTTCTTATGCTGAAATAAGGTACTAACTGCGATCTCTCTGACAAAGACGGCTTTGGCAGATAGAACTGGAATCTGAAGACGTCTTGTCTGTGCACTGAATAATTGCAAGGGAATATGAGGTTTTTGCTTTCAGAGCTGGCATGACTAGCCTGTCTTAATTGTACATGGTAACAGCACCTACATCACTTTAATAATAAGGTGTTTATTCTTGTCCTGCCTACATGTACAGAAAAGGGTAACTTGTACAAAGATAATAGCTAAGGGATTCCATGTGTGGGAGGAAACAGAAGCAAAGGAAACTAGAGTGTATTGTAAGTCAGCAGTAGTGTTAGTAGCTCCAGATCTGTCCCAGCAAGCAAAATGGGGCTTTGATTCAACACATCAGGCTGAAAAGATAACATTCAGAAGGAGGACAAGGGCACTGAGAAACAGAAATAATTCATGTCAAAGTGTTGTGTTATAGCTAGTAGTGTTGGGGAAAGAAAAAAAATTGTTTTTGTAGAAGTAAATGTTCTAAAAGGGAGCAGGTGTTGAACTGATTTCCTATCTTCTCTCCTTGGCTAATCAGATGTATTTTCCTGGGTGGTGTAGTTGACTCATAGGTAGCAGATGGTCACAGTAGCTGCAGATGTGTCTGTTGTAACCTCTGTAGCAGTTGTAGATGATCTCACCAGAGTGGAAGGGGAACTGGAGATGTGGGCAGGCGTTCTTGCAGGGCTGACTGCAGAGTCTATGTAAGCCACCAGCGATGGGCCTCGAGCGCATCCGCATCTGTAAAGAAGTTTTGGTCCCTGTGTCCTGTTGGCCGTTTGAGACTGCTCTCTGCCTTGCTGGGTAGGCAGACTGTTAGGAGGCCCCCTGCCCACAAGTGACTGCATCGAGGCAGATAAAATTGAAGGTATAAAGCTTTGGGAGCACAGTTACTGTGGAGCCGGTAGACAGAAGCAGCTGTCAGGTGTTCCTCCTCTGGCTGTCTCAAGGGCAGCAGGGGTAGGAAATCACTCCTTTTCCATGAGCTGTGTAGAACTATAGTAAAGTCATATGCTCTCCACCATGAGAGTTTTTTCTCTGGTGGTATCCACTTAGTTCCTAACAAAAATGTATTCAAAAGATTAGTGAAGGAACACTTGGAAGCTGGAACTGCTCAGGACTAATGATATAATTACTCTATAAAGCTATTCGTAAAGCAATTATGTTTTATTGTTCTCTTTTGTTCTATATCTTTATAAAAGTGAACCATCTTGGCAGGTTGTAATGTGAATGCATTGAGCCGGCTGTTATGTAAGAATATGAATAATTTGTATGCATATTTATAAAAGAAAAATGATGCTTTTACACTGTGACTGAATTGTTTACATGTAAAAATCTTTGTACAGACACAGCTTGCTGTTACAATTTCTGATGTGGCCAGTGGTTTTCAATAGGTAGTCTTGTAGATTCTGTAGAAAGTTTTTGTGGGTTTATTTGTACTTTTTTTTTCCCCTTCTCTAAAGAGAATGTTATTAAATGTTTTGTTCAGGTGCTTGAGTTTATATAACTGTTAGAAATAAGAGCTATTCTAAATAAACTGTGGGGTTTTGCAACTTTTTTCATTTAAAAAGGTCTTACTTTCTAGTTTTCACCTAATTCTGCAGCAGTGTTTTGTGCATAGCTGTAACCTGTTGGTATATGCTTAGCTTTTATTTGTTACTGTGTGTGGGCATCAGATTTTTTTCCTATGCCTAAACATCGATATCTGTTTTGCCTGAACTGCCAGGATGTAATAAGGTGTCAAGCCAGGGTGAGGTTCCCAAGGAACTCCTGGACATGGTGGATCCCACTCAGTGTCTCTCCTGCGTGCGTGCTCCTGTCAGATCCTCTGCCAGCCAAGCCAGCCTCTTTAAACTGGGAGAAAGCTCAGCAAATCCAGGTTTGTTTTCTGCGGGGCTGGGGAGCTGCAGTGGCTCACGGGGAGGCGAGGTGGGTGCCAGAGCCAGCCCAGAAGGGAGCATGTGGGACTGCGGGGCTAAAACCGAGTGGGGAAAGAGGGAGATGGGAAATGGCAGGGAGCAGCAATGTGTGAGGTGACTGCAGCCTCTTGCTCGCATTCAACCTGAGAGTCTGATTTGAGCTTCTTGCCAGTAACGCAAAATGCACAAAAAGGAAAAGAATTGACCACCAAGTAGTCTTTCTGGACAACATGTGGAGCATCAGTGGCGCACATTGCTGTTGTGGAGCATGAATTCTTTGTGTTTCACAGCTATTGTAGTAAACATTGTGCTTCCTAGCCTGTAAAAACTGTACCACGTGGCTGTAAAGGAGCGGAAGGCTTGTTTTAAATCTTACATGAAAATCTATTTGCAGTCTAATCTATGTTGAATGTGGAATTCTTTTAGCTTAAAACTCTTCAGCAAAGACTGTAATTTGCCTACTGTAACCTACACATGTGAGAGTGGGAGCAAGTTAATTCCATGCCTGCTTTAGCTTGGAGAGAACCTGCCTTGTCAGGTTTAGACAGGATGAGTGTGTTCCTGTGACATCACTGTTGGTTTGGGCTTGACTCAACTGAAGACCTGGTGATAAGGTGCATTTTTTGTGCGCTGGAGCTTGTTGAATCACTGCTACTCGTGACAGAGAGCACTGAGCTACGGAGAGGGCTAATGTTAATCTGGAGGCAGTAAGGAGGCTCATGTGCAGAAAGTGTTTTGCGTTGAGTAAATTTGTGCTTCAACTACTCATCCTAGTAAGGCAGTCCACATTTGCTATAGCAGTCTGCAGCCTTGGAGGAAGTATCAGACACGTGGTATGCTGGTCTCAATATATTTGTCTGAATTTGTTTGTGTTAAAATATTAAATAGATGGTAATGGCAGTTTATAGAACAAGTACTTAGAAATTTCTGAAGGAGCTTTAAAGAAATACTGATATTTACTAATCTCTTAGGTGCAGAATACCAAAAGTGGGGTAAGTGATCGGGCAGTGGTGGAGTTGAAACTTGAAGAGAAATTGAAAGTATTCATCCAAATCTCAGATGGAAGCAGAGAGGGGCGAATGTTACCAAATGTGTCCAAAATTTTATTTTCCTCCCTGTTTTTTCTCTAACCAAAGTGGGGAGAGAGCTGTGTAATACAGGAGTTAGAGGACAGACCAAATGCTTCCACTTGGAAGACACTTCCCTGCTGCCTGTGCTGCTGGTTTGATGGGGAAAAGCAGGCCACTTTGTTCTCTTGTGCGTTGTTAAAACTTGCCTTTTACTGTGAAGGAGTGAGGGGGTCTACTGATAATAAAAACAGCACTAAAAATTAGAAGTCATTGTTTACTGCATTCTGTATTTCCAACTGAGGAAAACCTTTGTTCTTTACAGCTTTGAGGGGTGCATCATTAAATTATGTGCCTAAATTTAAGAGTACCTCAAAGGAACTCTGGTTTCCTCTTACTATTTTCTGTTGGCAAAATGTTTTTAGTAATGTAGTATCACAGCAGTTGGACAGTTGACTATGAAATGAATGATCTTAGAATACAGACATGCTGCGGAAGTTGAAGATAATTGTGTTCATCATATGTTAATCCCCAACTTGGCTTCCTGTGAATCGCTGGGTAACTTCTACAAGGAGAGATTATGCTATCTAAGCACTTATCCTCTTGAATTTTTCTACATAAAACACAGGATGGGAGAAGTGATTATGAATCTCTGTTGAGTAAAGGATCATAGGAATTCATCCAGCTTTATCATACGTAACTCTTATTTCCCAAGTTAAAATCCTGTATTCAGACCCTGAAGATCCCTGTTACGCTATGCTTCTGCGAATGCCAAACACAGCGCAGGAAGTGCTGTGCTCGTTACCTGGCTGAATTTTAATTTGTTCCAGTTTTTATCTCTTTAAGTTTTTTTTTCCCTGATTCTGCTTTGCATGGTACCTCAAAGAACAGGCTTGATGATGGAATCTAACTAGCAATTTTATATGTGGTATGAATTTTGTTTTCTTTTGAAATCTGAATGCCAAATAACTGTGACCAGAATGTTAGGAAGCGCTTTCCAGTTAATATTGCTGAACTATGTATAAAGCATCATGAAAGTATTTCGGGTGTATACATGAGACTCAGCTCCTTGAAGCATCATAGAATTCTTTGAAGTGGAGGTGTCTGCAGTGTTAATAATACAAAAATTTGGTATGATAGCAGGGAAGAGCTGTCATGAGGTATTGTCAGTTCACCTGCTGGAGCCTTTAAAGTGCTAATACAGGTACCTAAAACAAGCTTAGACCAGAGACGCTTTGCAAATCCGAACTTAGCCACTTCAGGCAGGGTTAGGGTAGGAAAAGGAGTTTCTCGTGTTTAAAACATGATGGAAAGAAGATGGAGAACAGGAAAAGAACATGCGAATGACATATGAAATTACTTCTTTGAAGGCTCATACAATCATATGGTATGTATGTCTCTGCCCATTTTGCCCCTCTCGGACTATTTTTTAACATCTTTTAACCAGATTTGATTGGCCTCAAACATACTGCGTTCCTGCATGAAGTTAATTGGCTAAAACAGTCTTTGAGCAAAAACCTTGTGAGCTGACTTCTCATGTGGGAACCCCCATGAGAGAGTGTTGTTCTGCATGTCTGAACTGAGGGAAAAGTGTTCCCACGTGTCAGGGAGCAGCAAGAGCAGGGCAAGCCGGTAGCTGGGGGTGGTGACAGCCCAGGGTGGGCACTGGGTGCCGGGCTGGCAAGGTGGAGCCCCACGGCACCTGGGCTGGCCGAGTAGAGCGGGAAAGTGAAGGCAGTAACAGGGTCTCGAGTCCATCCTGGAAATCCAAATCTGAACTCAGTGACAATGCTGGGGACAGGCACAGCTATAACACAGCTCGGGCTGGGTCTGTAGACCTGGGCTCCAGCTTTGGTGGAGCCCCTGGGCAAGGGGCAGGGTGGAATCCTAGCCACGGACTGCAGATCCCCAGTACTCTTATCTCTGCTGCCAGCACACGTGCTTGTTTCCAAGGAGGATCCACATCCCTAGGTGTTTCTACAATAAACCCTTGAATTTTCTTCTATTTATTCCAAAGAGCCCTTAATTAAATAATTTCATGCGGATGCTGTTTCTGATAATGTAGATCCATTATGTTGCTTAAAAACTCTTATCTGAGGAAGGGATGTCTTGCCAAGAATGAACATCGACATTTGTTACAGCAAATGCTGCTTGCTTTCTGCCTAGTCTGCAGCCTTGGAGGAAGTATCAGACACATGGTATTTGCAAAAGATGTATATTATTTCGACAAAATTTTGTCCACATTTTCATATACAAAGACTGAGAGTGACAGTGGATTCACATAGTTGTAAGTGGCTTTTTGGAGCTGATAACATCTAGAGCAGGAGTGGGAGTAATTTAGACGCAAATTATTTGCCATGCGTGTCTGTTGGTGCCATTTTCTAAAAAAATATTAATTGTAATTAAATTAATCTGGTCCTGTGGAAATATAATCTTGACAAAGTGTGTTTCTTGCTGCCACAGAATGCTATTAGCTCACCGAGTTTTGTGTGTTGTTAGTAATTTAAGTACTGTACTAGTCAAAATAACTGCAAATTGCTAGTACCAGATGTCAGTAATACAGAAAAGCATTTCTCCACCCTAACCTTATTTTCCGTAATGTAAAGGAAAAAACTGAAGATATTGTGCAGTTAATTAGGAAATTAACTGTTGCCTAGTAATGCTGCATTTTGTTTTCTAAAGAAAATGTTTTCTTCTGTATGTGGATCAGAGAGTGAAACGTAGCGTTATTATTAGTTCCTCCACTGGAGGAACTGGTGGGGGAACTTTGCTTAAGCATTTTTGGTTGACAAATGCAGAGAACCTCACGTCAGTCTTTTTATGCAGAAGGTTTTGTGCATGAATTAAAATATCACCGAGGAGATGGAAAGGGAAACTGAGTGGGCAGGTGAGCTCAAAACTGTTTCCCAAAGGAGGCAACAGAAACCCCACTGCAGGTGATGGAGACTCAAAGCCCTGCTCCACATGATTGCCAGCTGGACTAGAGTTTGAGCTTCCTGTTTTTCCCTGGGGAATGTCCTCAGCACTTGGCTGTAGGTGTTCATGGGAATAGGTAGTACGTACACTGCACAGATATTCATGGTGTATGTTCTTTGCCTTGCTCCTTTTTTGCAATTGGTCGAAGTCATTCATTAAATATATAGTGTAAAACTAAGTGTGACGAACTTCTTAAGCTTGAAAATATGCTTTGGAACTAGGCAAGGCTTTTCTTTTCTCCTTTACTGTGACTTCTATCAAATTGATGTGAAAGGGAGAGATAGTAATGCTGGGAGAAAGGAAGGAATGGGTCAGCCAGAAGGTGGTTCACGTAACAGCAGTGAAAAAGAGGAGAGGTGAATGCAAAGAGCAGAACAGAGACCGGGTATTGGGCCAAGAGAAAGCTGTGGTGGAAGAAGGAAAGGGGAAAGAGAATAAGGGTGAATGATTTGGTACGAAAGGATGAAAAATGGAGGGGAATCAAGATACAGCAGGAGTTGAGCACTAAGCTGCAAGAGGAGTGAGAGCAGGACAGGCAATCTCATGCCTCTCTAAGCAGAACTGGCTGAAAAAGGAGGTAAACAAAGGAGAAAAGGGTCAACAGTCTATTGATTGTCAGTCAAACTCTTGACCTGCTCAGTTGGACGGACTGTGATTTTTTATGCTGGAGTTTGGGGCTTGCAATATGTGAACAAGCTGAGGAATCTTGTACCTGTTGATAGAAGAGGGGAGAAGTCAGCCGGAGTGCTATGGATGCAGGAGGGGAGCCATAGGAATTTACTACATCCTTGTGAAACAGTTCCCTTTGGTTAGTAGAAGGGTCACTAAGATGAGTAAAGTGTTCTCACAGGGAGAAAACACAAGGTACTAAAGCATGTTTTAATCCAGCTGAAAAAGACAGAATGAGACATGGTTGCTGGAAAGTGAAAACAGATTAATTCAAATGAGAATAAGGCCAGTGTCTTTAATGGTGAAACACATTACCAAGAAAGAGGTGAACTTTCTATTTCCAAATATCTTCATGTTGATACCCTTCTTTTAAATGTGGAAAGTAAAGCTATAGACAGAGGCAGTCTTATCTGCTCTTCCTTTAACATTTTCAGCAAATGGATCAAATGTGCCACAGAACTGTGCTCAGAGTTCACTTTGTCGCTTCTTATGCCACAAGCCCGGTGTTCTTCTTCTGTTACTATTTTCCTGAGTATTGTCCTTAGTCTTGAAAGCAGGACCAGAGAAGAAAAATTGAACAAACTGTTTTTCGTGAAAAGACAACTGAGGGGAGATGAGCGAGCAGGTTGTTGCAGGCTGTGGTTGTAAGAGGGTGTTGCAAGGACAAAGCGTGCCCCATTCCTCATGCCCACGGGGACTGAAGAACGTGTAACAAGTCAACATGATCTGAAATTGCAGTTGCGGATGTTTTAGTCTAGATGAGAGGGGAAGCTTTTCAAGTTATGAAGGAAAACGGGAGACTATAGATTTACTTGTCAAGTGTGTGCAATCTTAATCATTAGAGATTTTCAGGAAAAAGACAAATATTTATCTGGATGGCTTAGATTTCAGTAGGAAGATGTGCTTGGATGATTCATAGACATATCCATTTGCAATTTCTAGGATTTTTTCGCAGATGAACGTTTTTGTGAGTTTTGATTTAAGACATATTTTGTTCAAATGGATCCTGTTTCCCAAGTGGTTTTGATTTTTGTCAGTACTCTCATCTTTTCCTCATTTATCAGTCTGCAAGTATTTGTAATATGAATTCCCTTTGCTCAGTTTGCTTTAGTTAGTTCTCACTGGTGGAAGCATCCCTTTGTAAAGAGTTTCATCCCAATCCTTTTGGGAACTTGCTATTAATGGTGCCTCAGGTGTCAAGTCCCTGTTAATGTCTATGTTTTCAAGCTAGATAGATATTTTTAATCAATTTAATGTGTACTTTAGTCATGCTGTATTCTCAGGTGCTAATTTAGAGGTCTTATATGAATCTAAGAAATTTGCACTATTGATCTAACTTGTAATCAACTGGAAGACAAAATCAGGTTCGTTACACAAGAGCTAGTCTCCTGCAAATAATTTTTGCTGGGATTTATTATATTCCTGGCTTTGTTTTGTGTTGCTTGAATGCTACATTAATAATTCCATTCACCTTCACCTACTAAATATTGGAATAATGTTACCACTCTTGTAGTCTTTGGGAATGCACAAACTTAGCTTTGAGCTTGGGGTTAGTCTCACTTGAAATTAATTTTATCACTCACTGGGGGGAAAACTCAACAACCCTGAATTTTTGGGACACTGAGGTTTTTTCATGAATTGTCACCCACTTTGGAAAATATAGATGTACAAAACATATTTTATATATAAAACACCCCATGTCTTTTTTTCTGTGTAACCATTGCTGGTTTACTATGGTTTTTCCTGAAGCTAATGATTTTACCTCCTCTGTGGAAAGGAATGCATGGTTATGGCTGAGGAAAACAGGGGGAAGTGAAGCGTTTTCAGATATGCCCTCCTGGAGGACTGAAGCGCACTGCTGGTTCATTGCAATGCAAGGCTGTCAGTAGCATAGGAATAAATACGTAAACGTCAGAAACTGCAGCAGATTCAGTGGGCCAACTTTCAGAAGAAATGTATCAGCTTGGAGTGATCAGCTTTGAGAACACATCAAGAGCTGTCAACACAGCCTAGAGCCATAAATATTTAATTTATCTTGACCCTTTTGATGTCGACAATCAATGTTGTTCTCTTCTGCTGCAGATTTGGGACTATTATGCTGACAGTGATACAAGTCAGTTTGTCAAACGGAATGACACTATCTCTCCATATTCTGTTCTTCATGGTCATGGGGTTCTGTCAGAAGCCTTTGCACACAGTGCATGGACTGTGTGAAATTTATAGCTGCAATCCTACTCAGAAGTTGAACAGACCAGCATAATTAGGTAATATATCTTGCTAATGATAGTTTTATGCAACAAGGTATACAAAGTTAAAGTGTGCCTGCAAAAAAACCCCGCATGAACTAAGATAAAATTCTGAATGCTTATAAAAGTCAAATGTTAACATTGTGGTTTTGCTTTGCCGCCATTTCTTTAGTTTATCATTGCATTAAAAACATTCCAGAATGTTTGCAATGAGTGATGTATCTGTAACAACTATTATTTTTCAGCTGACGTTGCCTGTTTTAAAGATTGCTGGAGAAACGAGGTGTAGCTGTCCAGCAATTACACTGGCACGTTGATTCCATAAGTCTGGAGAGCACATCAGTGTTTCAGACGGAGTATTTCAGTGAAACAGGCGAGTCATTTGAAGTGAGGCAGTTAAAACGGTTGTTGGTTTCAGCTATCAAAGAGAGCCAGAATTACACCTAAGGTAAATGGATGATTATTGGCCATCAGAGCGATGATAATTTTTAATGTAGCATGTCTCATACCAGTAGGAGCTCACAAGTGTAAGATTTCCTATGCAGTCACTTCAGGTAGCACATCTTCTGTGGAGTTTGGTTTGACTCAGCAACATTTACACAGTAATTTATAGGCTGGAAATGGAGAATGATGTTACCATTTGAAACTTGATAGAGCTCTCCCAAGGTCTGTTAATGTGTGTGAAGTCTGAAGAAACGACATTACCACCCAGCTCTTCTCAGAAGTGCTACAGCCATTTTGTGATTATGTATTTCCTCCAGAAAAAGGGGAATTAGTGGAAGTACAGCATTTCTTAGTATTGCACAGCAGCCTCAAACAAGGTGCCACTTCCTACGTCTGTAGAAATCATAACTTCTTTGATTTCTCCCAGCCTGGGCAGGCCAGGACTGTATCTGACTGATAGTAATCATATGATTGGAGTCCTGTTGGATCTGAATTCCAGACAGTATCACAGCTCCGGTAACAAAATGTTCTAATTTATGAATAAATGATGAATAAATGTGAATTCCTGTCCAGCAGGGTTTCCTCTTTGTAAGCAAAAGTCTGGAACTGGTTGAAAAGGTGTGAGGGCAGGGTATTTTGTCACTGGATCACAATGGCTTGTTCATAGCTACATTTGAGATGGACATTTTCACTGATATGTCTTTCTTGCAAATGTTTTCACATATATAATTAATGAAATGTATTATGTAACATTCTGTTTACCAATATTTGTGGTTCCCAGCTATTGGTACGCTCCTGTATGACCAGTTGGGTTGAGTGGAACCTGCTGGAAGGTGGAGTTTCTCAAAAATATGAAGGTGGTGACTCTTCAGGTCTTGTTTTCAGGTTCCAAGGAGACCCATTTGCTTGAAAACCAGGGGAACTGGGCATAATTTTGTAATTTTCTTCATGATGGACCCTGAGTTCCTTTGTTGGACTGGAGCTCTTTTCCTCCCTGCTTTATCCTGAAGGCAAAACCCAGCAATGTGGCTTCAGCTCATAGGGCAGGTTGATGGAACCATGTATGGCTACTAGATATAATTTCATCCAACTTCTACTGATTTTCAAGAACACATGCTTTTTTTTTTTTTCCAAATCCTGTTTAAATTGACTGCTGTTCTCTAGCTTGTGAATGAAATGCACCCCAGGTGGGTGACTGAGTGAGCTCTGCCTGTCCCTGAAGCATGTGTCCTGTCTGAATGCGCGCCTGTTCAGCGCTGGTCCGTGTGTGGTGGCTGGGAAAGGAAGTGAGCATGGGAATGCAAACAATGGGTTTGCACAAATGCTTGTCAGTAGAGCTGGTGACTATCTTTAATAGCTGACTGCAAAATCACACCAGTTGGGAGCATTTTTGTATGGTCTGTAATCTTCCCTGCTTCACATCAGAGCTCTTAAGCCAAGAGCTATAGGCTGCATCAGCCCGCAAGGGACAGCTAAGTCATCTGCCAGCAGTCAGTACAAAGTGCCTTTTTCACCAGGTACACCTTATTCATCCTCTCTGTAGGTCCAAGGAAGGGAACCAGTTCAGTCTGTCTTCAGCACTGGACTATGTTCTGGTCTATTGTGAATTTACCAGTGCCTCGGGAAAAGAAACAGCACACCACCTGCTCGACTTTTTTCTCAAGCTGTATTCATTTAATTAAAATTTGGAAAAACTTGAGTGAAAGGATCAGTCTGGGGAGTTGACTGTGGCTCCAAAAGAATAAAATGACAGCATTTAGTTCTCAGAGAGAGATTAAATACCTTGGGTTTTGTAATACTTTCCTCTTAATTTGTGATGGATAAAACCAGTATGATGAAATGCAGTAGACAAATAGTTTGGGTTTTTTAATAAATTGTTTAGCAGTTAATAAGAATACCTGAATTAAAATGTGGTGGGAGTCAGAGCATAACCGTTTACAAGGGAGAATAATCAATAGAACTAAATGTTGCATCTTGAGAAAATACCTACAGAAAGTTTGTTCTGAAAGAAATCCTGCCTCAAGGCAGAATAAAAAATGTGACCAAAACAAACAGGAAAAAATAAGTATGTTGAAACAGCATTTTCACCCTCCTTCAGAATGAGGCTCTGTTGCAACTGTACGATGGCTTTGCTTTTATTTAAATGCATTTTGCAGCCATCTTGCAAAGTTCATGTAACAGAACATGAACATTTAAAAACATTTCTTGAGAATTTCTTCTCCTCTGCATGCACAACGTTTGGAATTGGGGTGAAATTTTGTTTTTGGTAAAACTAACATTTTCTTCCAAAATCCACTAAAACTTACAGCTCTGCCGTACAGTATTTTTATTCTTGTGCAGTTTTTAAGGTAGGATTTGTATGGTTTGGCAGTATGGATTAGATGATACCGGATGGATATAAACACGCTATTTGCATTAAAACAAGAAAGGTTGTCCGGGGAAAATGGCTTCCTGCAAAGAAGTGCTTTATCTGTTTCGCAATTATATCTATACTATTAAGAAGTCTGTTAATACAAGGCAAAGACTTGCGTTCCATTTAATAATACCTTTCCACGCATAACACTTCCTACGTGTGAGACTCAAACCTCCTTATGAAAAAGAAAAATCTCTCTGACCCATTGGGTCACGTAGAAGCCAGAGAGCGGCCAGCAAAGCGATTGTGATAATTGGCCAAGATGGAAATCAACAGGCAGCCAGTGCCTGCTTTTGATGGGTTTCCTCTCTTTAGATGCACTGTTGTCTCTCAGATGCGCTCAGGGACCGTAGTGTTCATCCCAAGACGTGTGTTTTATGATCTTGCTTAGTTTCTCAGTCCTTTTTCATCAGCCTAGGTGGTACTCCTCGAGCAGCGTGAAGAGTGCATGTGCATTACTTACCTGCTTCAGCTGTCTGGAGAGGAAACAAATGGAGCGCTGCGGAGCTGGCTCCTGTCAGCTGGCTGGGGCACACTCAGCGCTCTGCTACAGTTAGTACCTGGATGCTGCACAGTTCTCTCCGTGCCCTTCCTGAAAACACTCTGCGAGAGGCTGAAGTGCTTTTAGCTCCACTTCAGTAATGGGGAATTGAGCTTCTCTGTAACCAGAGGAGGCCCGGAGTCCCCTTCAGACACTCCAAAGTGGTTTAGACCCCTTGCTTGAGAGGTGATGAATTTCTCCCTGGATGTACCCGCTTCTCTGCATAAGCTTAAGAAAAACAGAAACAGCCTGCTTGGACTTGTGCAATTAACTGCTAGTGATTGCCTGCCTAGAGGGATTAGACAGGGCTTTCATACTCATTCAAGCACCAAAAGGTAGATCAGGTGAATACCTAAGTTGTGGTGTTCAAGGAGGTTTGTGTGCTTGGTCAGGAGACAGAAAATATCCTGGCCAACACTTAGCCAGCTATTCCTCACCCAAGTTTGTTTGCTGTTTGTTCCCCTTTCAGAACTCCCTCTCCTGAACTTATTGTGGAGACCTTTGCTTATGGGGGATGTTGGGTGTGGGTGTTGGCATCATATTTTATGGTTTTGCTCTTTCAGTTGAGGCTTTAATGCTAGAGATGTCTCATCTGGTTGGGAATTGGGTATCAGAAGAATTAAAATATAGCCAACCAACTTATATTTGCATTCTAAAGTCAAGTGAAACCTCCACCAACCAGTGTTTATATTGTCCTCAAAACTTGGAGAGTTACAGTTGAGTTGTCTGGATTCACCATGATGTTCTGTATATCTGCCACAGTGTCTTTGTAACTTGCCAGGGTGTTACATCTGAGAGTGCGTTATTCAGTACAAAATAAATCTATATCATCTATATCACTTTGGACAAATTACTTTTTAACTTGGTAGGGGCTGAGCTGAACTGATGATTCATCAGTTTAGGAAGGCAACTGCTGAGGTTCAACTGCCTGCCACCAACAGTTATTCCAGCCTTACTTAAAATAAAGGATTGTAATCTCAATAATTAGCACTGACATGTAATAGTTTGGACAGGAAGCTGTGGGGATTATTTGTCTGTGGGGTCCCTTTTATTTTGTACATACAAGCCTTATTTTGCACATGAATTAGAAAAAAAAAAAAAAGGCGTGTATGTGGCAAACGGGCTGCAATTATTTCCTCTGAGGAATCCCGTTTGGAAGTGAAATGTGTATTAGGTTTTGTTCCTGCCTTTAAAGTTAGGAAGAAAACAACTCTACGGGAACTTGGGGAGCGGTGTTCATGGGGCATTTATATCAACTGTTGTTCACAAGCAGACAGAAGAGGATGATGTTTAACAGGAAACAGAAGTTTAAAAACCCCCATGTGTGGCACTGAGAAGGAGACACCCCAGATGGGGAATCTGCAGTCTCATGGAGTGACACATCCAGGGGCTACTTTCAAGCTGCCAACACAACTGGTGCCGAATCTTCCAGTCGGGCCAGATGTTACTGCTCACTCTTTGCATGGCTGAGACCCAAAGAGAAATAGAGGCCCTGCATTTTCTCTGTTTTCGCACTACCATATGGGAGTGAGATGCAACATGGATGAATAGAATTGCATGTAGTTTTCTAGATGCCATGGTACGGCAATTGCTGATGCTTGAGGGTCTTTTAGGTTCTTGTTTTTGTTTGCTGAGGTAGGCATCCAGAAGGGCACAGATTCAAAAGCCTCGAATCTGCAAGTGGTTTTAGAAAAAATTTGGGAGAATAGGTTTTTTTTTTTCCACATGAAGGCAACATTGCCATGTCCTGGCAGTGTTAGAAGGTGTGGGAATAGGATGTACAAGACTGAAAGGTCAGTGAAAAGGAAGGCAGCAGAATGCTGTTCCTGTTACAAAATTAAAGACCAAGGAGCGACAGTCATGAATAGAGCCCCGTGGCAATACTTGCAGCATGCGAGACGGAGGGACAGTCCATCCGATGTTTTACAATCTAGATGTTAAAAATGGGCAGTTCAGTCCAGCGTGGAGTGTGTTATCCCAGGGGTCTTGGAGGATGCTGCACTTATTTCCAGAGCTACTGCTGATGCAGGCCAGTTGATCCAGTGCTCTGTGGCTGGCTCATCTTCCCCTTGCCCTTCTGCACTGTTTTTGGAAATGGTTTGCATCACCCGCAGTCCTTTCTCAGCTCCTACCAACAATGGGTGCCTGTATAATGGCAAGGGGCTGTACCTTCTGCTGTGGATAACTGCTATCATAAGGGGAAATACTGAATTAAAAAAACCCGTGCGTAGACTGTGCACCTTACTAGAGTGTGGCAGAGTGTTTTGTTTGGGTGATGGGACTGAAGTCAAGACTGAGGTTTTTCCCCCGAAGGCAAACTGCCATCCTGAACTCTGGGCCCCATCTGCTGAGGCTGCTGCTGGCAGCGCCGGATCGGTGCGTGTGCCAGTTGAGGTGCTGGCACTTCATGCGTTTGCTACACATCCCTGTGTTTTCTCTTGGGTTTGAGGCTGAGCCTGTTGCATGGATGTGTGAAGGGAGGAAGGTGCTGCGGTGTTGATCCAGCTCTGGGTTCTGGCCTGTGCTCCAAAGCTTCCCCCCTCCTCTTGTGCAACACCCGCTTCCCCCAGGAGAAGTGTCCTGATGCTTCAGCCCTCTCCCACCGTGCAAACTGGGGGCCTGCTGATGGGCAACAGCAACACACCCCTCTGGTTACCTGGGGTGGAATGGGACAGGCTGTCATTAGGCTGCATTAAGAGCTCTTTGCAGTGGTCTGCCTGCGCTGCAGTCCTTTGTTGTACATCTAAGAAAGCAATAGCTTTTAAATCCAGCCTTCTGTGTTGTGGCAGCATGCGGGAGCCTAGAGGCACTGAAGTACTTACAGCCAGCGAGAGTGAATGTGAATTGCTATTATTATTAATAATAATATTAATGAAAAAGCTCCCAAAGATCAAGGACTTTCAAATTAATTATTCCTAGTTACAATATACAGCATGAAAAGAGGCTGCCTAAACCAATAATGGGCTTCTAGTCCTTTCCTTATTAAATTAATTTGTTTCAGATCTTCAGCTTTTTCCCCATCTGTGTAAATTTTTTATAAATATTTAAAAGAAGAATTAGAAAGGAAAAGATTAAGGAGAGCAGCAGCAGCGGTGAGCCAGCTGAGAAAGGAGTGTGGAAAAAAAATAACTTATGAGATACTGAAGCATTTTTGAATAAATATCCTTCCATTTTTATGACTATTATAATTCTTTTTCAAATACTCTTATGACCAGATCCTGCATTTCTTGTGCATTTAAATCTCCCATTAACCTCAATGCCACAGTATTCAAAGGACCCCATCTTGCCTTCCATATGCTCAGTGGGACTTTGGATTTGTGAGGAATGAAAAATTGCACCTTTAGGATAATTGAGCCATCCTTTTATTCTAAAGCTGATAGTAGAGAGTGAAGGTAATCGGATACTTCTGCATGAATCATATTGTCTTAAAATATGATCGTTGCCTAGGTTAATCTGAACTGTAGATGTGAATTTTACTGCTGTCCATATGGATGAATATTAATTACGTAGCTCTTCTGTGGTTAGCAAGCTTCTCTCTGAGGGCTAAGCCCTGCATGGAAGTCCAGAGGTGACATCCGGTTTCCATTGGAATTGCTGACAAAATTCTTGCTGACTTCAGAGGACCCAGGAAGTCACTCCAGACACCGTAACAGAAAATACTTACCTTAACTTGAAAATATTTACCATTATCATTAGAGCCTTTGGAACTTTTCCAGAATGCTTTGCTCATACGCACACCTTCTGTTTAGGTAAGGCCATTTATTCTAAGTTTATCATTTGTGAATGTGGTGAACACCAAAAAAAATCAAATGATGGAAGATGTGCTCTGATTGCTTTGTCTACTTTTTGCTATAACTCTGCATAATAGTGTGATTTATACATGGTTTTCCATTGTTGGTATTTTATTTATGCCACATTTTTTTAGCTGATAATTTAAAATCTTACAGTGTCTTTTGAAAGTATTAGTTAAATAGATCATTTAATTCTCAGTGAGGAGTCTCTATTTTTCCCCTCCAAGAGAATGACATTAGTTGCAAAGTATATTGCAATTACTGGTTTGACAAAAGAGGGAGAGAGAAAGAAAACAATGTGCTTTACTCTTCTGTGATTCTATATCCCCTCTCCAAATCATGGTCATAGTTTCCTAAACAATAGGCATTTGGATGCCTAGCTTCATGTCTGTGATTAGCTGGTACACGCTCGAAATAACAGGAATTCTGCACACCAAATACGTATATACCAGCTCAGATTCCTGTTCCGGCTGCACCTGAACACAGCTGAGTGGCTGGGAGTTTGCAGAGCGAAGCTACCTGGGGCTGCAGCAGAAGCAGAAGTTGTAGTGGGCGCGGAGTCTGTCCTGTCTTTCCCAAGTGTTAAAGGGCTGTTACGGTCTAAAGTGTGAGTCACTGCGGTAAGAATTCATCCTGGAAAACGGGAGCTGCTGTGACCCTTCCTTGGCAGCTTCTTGTCCCGGTTGTGAATCTGTGCGGGAATCTCTAAATGACTCCTGGCTATGCTGGAAAAACAAGTGTCAAATATTTTTCCATTAATTTTAAAAAAGTGCCTGTTGGGACACTTGAGGTGAGATGCTTGTGTACAACCTGGTACACATTTCCTAAGTTCTGTGTTTACCAGTAGAGCTGCGTGCGTATGGCGTAATACCTGCCAGGAAAACTTGTTCAGGTCTGACTGCATGTTTGGATTCCACCATACCCATGACCTCCTTTCTTCAGAACCTTTGACCACTTGTGTGGCAAATTGGTTTCAGCTGTTGCTCAGTTCTAATTTAAAATCCTCTCATTTAGGGAAGAAAGAAACCCCACCCAACAAAACCCACCTTCTTTCAATCTGCCACCTCTCTCTCTGTAGGTTGCGCAGCTTGAGGGCTGTCCAGCCTGCCCTGGTTGCTGCTGGTGTGTGGAGAGCTCTGGTAACCCTGCAGCTTGGTGTCCTGCCGAGAAAAACATCCCATCAGGGTTTCCAGCACGGGATTTGGGTTGCCCCTGGAGGTGCCTCCATTTCCTGTTAAAGGAAGCCTGTGGTGCAGCACAGCTGTGATGAGTCCTCTCACTGGTTAGACACACCTATATTCCATCCTCTTGGTTCTTAAATTTGGTCATCAGGCACAGACATGCTTGGGGACAATTTCTTGGCGTACTGTCAAGCTCATTGGTAAACCATTCCAGGTCTTCTGTCTGTCATCGACCTGCACAGAACAGTCGTGACTTGGGGAGTGTCTCCAGGACTAGAGCTATCAGGGGCTGTGAAAGTGATTAGGATGTTTCAAAATTACTTTTTGATGACATCAAGGTTTTGGGATGCCCTGCTTCTTGAAATGAACTCAACAACAAAGAAAATAGTGATGGGTAAAAGTAGACTTATAGAGCTCTAATCCTAGCAGATTTCAGTCTTGTTTACATCTTGTGTGGTGCTTGATTGAAAGACTTAATAATCAATATCTCCATCCCTTGTCTTTAAACATGAAAAATGGATTTAGAAGAAGCAGTGTGTTACACAGCTGTTAATTAACCTGTGCACATTATAGAAGTCTGGATCTTTTTTCATGTGTGATATGGGAATTTTTTCGTGTTTTAACACTAGTAGAAGTTAATAAAACACTTAAAAAAAAATTAATTGCCTAGCTTAGAGAAAGCTTTACTATGTAACCTATTATTTGTGTAGCCTCCTCTTTCAACGTGTTGCTGAGATGTATTTGTTGCTCTTTCATTTTCTTCCCCAAAGAAAAATCAGTCTTATTAGGTCAGCACTATGTTTTAAGCCACTGTGAAATGTCCACTTTATTATTAAAAAGTAGAACAGCCTTAGAATCTTCTTCAGGGTAGAAAATTAGTTAATAGAGGAAAGGCAGATGGTGATAAAGAAAGGCTTGGCGGGGAGTGGGGAGATCTGAGACCTTACAGAGAAGCCTGTTCAGCATGTTTGAGGAGATGCCTGTGCATGCGTGGCCTTGTTCCTTTTGTCCCTTGAATCTGTGCAGTTCATAGCCTTCGTGAGCATGGTGAACCTCAATGACATTTAATGTATAATAAGAAATTATTTTGCTGGTCTCAATTGGGGATGTGAATTTATTACTAGTCTCAGATCTGTTTTGTTTCTTCTTTTGTAATGCTTTTCAGGGAGGGAGGCTCCTCCTAACAAAATGGAAGTGTTCATTTTTAAAATTACTTTCTTCTTTTCTGTTTTGCCATGGGTGATCTGTAGCTGTTAAGAACAAAACAAAAATAGAACAGAGAAAAAAGAATAAATTCTACATGGTGAGAAAAATCAAAGAAAATGAAGGACTTGCCTTTTGTAAAGTAGAAATAAATATCATGCTTAAAGATTTTTGGTTTTTTCCATACAACTAGAAGAAACTTGTATGGATGATTTTCTGCCAATTTATAAGTTTATAGGGGAGAGTTCTTAGTATATGTAATAATAATTTCAATTTGCATTCCTGAACGACTTAGTTCTTGCAGTATAGTTTTGTGAGGGTCCTTTGTCAGAGAACCTGTTACCTATGCTACTCAGTTTTCTTAGTAAGCGTAGAACTGCAGAGTTAATACTCTAGTACTTCCGATACCTGATGATGACAGAAGAATCGAATCATTACAAACCTTTCGTCATGAAAATCCTGATGTCAAGTTCAGCAATATCTGTAGGGTCACTTTCAATATCCTTCTGCATTTTCTTGTCACTTCTAATCTCCTTCTAAAATTGCACTGGAAAACAGGTAGCATTTGTAACCCACTTAACTCATCTCTGCACCGACTCCTACAGAGGTGGTGAAATTAAACATCTCTTTGGCTATTAGGGGAAATAATAAATGACCCTGGCCTAACTAAGGAACAACATGATCTAAACTGTTCAAGAGCAGCGGAGGAGACAAAGTCCTTTAGAAGCAAGTGCCTCTTGAAGGTTGCCAGGAGGCAAAAGAATCTCTCCAGGGCTGCATTTTTTCAAGGTGTACAAGATATTTGATCACTGAGCTGTGCAGGCTGGTGTGATGTGGATATATAAATCTCAATAGAACTTCTTTCCATCCCCTTTGGTACAGATAATGACCTCAGGGATATTTAATTTAAAGAAAAGTCACTTAAAAAGAGAGGTTTGATCAAGGCAGACAAAATGTGTCTTCAGTGGGCACAAATTGAAATACAGGAAATTCTATTTAATTGTAAGAAAAAGCTCTTTTACTGTAAGGGTGATCAAAGGCTGGAACAGGTTGTCTGAAGGGGTTTATAGCGTCTCCATCCTTGGACATATTCCAAACCCAACAGGACAGTCCTGAGCAACCTGCTTTGAGCAGGGGGGCTGGACTAGGTGATCTACAGAGGTGCCTTCTGACCTCACCGACCCTGTGATTCTGTGAAATAATGATGAGCCAGGTTACCGTGGCTTACTGGTTTTTAGAACAAGGTCAAGTAAACATTTGAGAAGTGTAATGATTAAGAACCGTGCTCGTCTTCCTGGCTTTTCCACCCCAACAGAGTTTGGTATAGTTCAGGAGCAGGAGGAGAGGGTATGGAGAAGGGGGAGCGAATACTAGCAAGTTTTGGATTTCCATCTGTGGGCAGTGGAATGCAGCTCATTTCATGCTTGTATGTGCCTTCAGTGCTGGGTGCTAGGATAAAGACTGGATTAATTAGCTTGTGCAATAGTGGTTATACAAATCCATGTGTGGTCTGTGCAGTCTCTGTTCCTAGAAATGAGACAAGGCTGTTTCAAATTCTGTTTTAAGAAAAAAGCATGGCACTGAAAGGGGAAAGAATGGTCTTTTTGAATCACCTAGCAGCACTCATTCATTCTGGGCACACACTTGGCTCAGCAGGTGGTATTATTTACTGACCAAAGAACATTAGTCACCATGGCAAGCTATGGGCATTTCAAATCAGGAAAAAAACCTAATAATAAAGTCTTCCCCTGACTATATAGCTCCTCTTTTTAATTTATTGTTCACAGTAGGTGGAGAAGATTGAAATTATAGCGGTGATTAAAAATGAGCAGACAGAAACTTAGCAAAGTAGTCTGACAGTTTTGAGAAATATCCAGATCTGACTGGATGAAGTCTGAAATCAACTTCAGTGGCTCATTCTGCACTCAAAACACGCCTGCCAGTGTCTGGCTCCGGCTGTTTTGCAGCCACTTTCTAGCAGGCGGGTTGGTGGTGGGGTGGGTGGGGAAGGCAAGATCGCAAACCAGCATTTAGGTCGACTTCAGTGGGTGGGCTAACAGTGAGCCAAACGTAAAGCCTTACTGTAATCGTGAGAGCTGCATTAGAAGTGTGTCTTGGGACATAATCAGAGATTAATGATACGTTGTCTGCTTGTCTCCAAATGACTCCTGAATGAGCACACTTGCAGAGAGACAAAAGCTTGGGTTTTTGCGATGTGCACTGAAGTTTCGGGCTCCTTGAGTCTGGTATTCAGTGGATGCAAAAGATTCCCTTTGGGTAGTTACAGCAGGCAGTTGTGCCAGTAATACAGTGTGTATTGAAAGATTAACGCAGTTCTGTAGAAATTGTCGTAGAACCTCAAAAATTAAAAAGAACGGAATTCTTCTATTCTTCTGGGGTGGGGGAGAAATTACTGAGATTGACTGTCTGGCATACTGGAAAAAGCTGACATGAAATAAATGTGCAACATCTGTAAAAGCCAGATGTGCGTCTTCTGCCAGCCCTTCCTAAGAGAATAGTATTTGAAGGAGAAGAGGTCGTTGGTGTTCAGTAGTCTGTGGAAAGTTCTGTGTGTTTGAGAGGTCAAGGCTAACACATTGCTGGTCTTGCCCGTGGCCCACCAGGAGAGGCCTCTAGTAGAACCCAGGCTAGAAGGTCATCTGCTCCAGTGGTGACGTATACGCCTGTTTAACAGCCCTTGACATCGGTGTTACCCGGGTGAGCACTTAGAGGTGAGTATGTGCTCAGGTGCACTCAGCAGGGACCAACTAGAATTAAGTGCTTAACCCTTTTAATGACCTGGAGCAAAAGGGCCTCAAGGTCTTTGTAAGGCTGGGACCCGAGTTGGTCTGCGCAGCTACCGTGCACGGCACCTCTTAATTTCTCTAGTTGCGTGGGCACATTGGCAGAGACTCCCATTCAATATGCAGCACACGGAGCCTTTTTCAAGTGCAGAATATTACCCTGCAACTAAACTTAAGTTCTCCCATTAATCTAAGGTTTAGAATTCATGATGACAAATCTTATTTAAGGGCTTATGTAAATTTTGACATTAATAATTCTCTAGCACTTTGGCTTAAATATGGGAGCTCCCTGCAATGCGTGACCTCAGAATCGTGCTACAATATATTTTTCAGTTGCTTTTATCGCAGCAATTTGTCTTAACCTGTCACAGAGCATTGTCTGTGAACACGGAAACTGTCAGTAGTGACTGTTTAGTTAGTTCTTTATTTTGTGACTATAGAATGACAAGTTTCAATTCCTAGCGTTTTCTTGAAAACCTTGATAATACTTTCAAATGCGTTGATTTCTCCCTGATAAGCTACAACTTGTGATCTTTAATATGGGAGTGCTTTGATGCCATACAATAAGGCACTACTGCTTTTCCTCACCAAATATTTACACAGTGCTGGACAGGAGAACAAATGCAACTTCTTCAATTTAATATTTGAGACTTTCCAAACTTTCTTTTCCTTTTTTTTTCCTTCTTTAATGCTGTATGGTTTTAATTGTATGTGTTTTGCAGAGGCAAAGATTTTTCAAGTACTGCAGGAACTCTTGTGTTCCAAGTCTTTCTCCTCTCTCGCTTTCAAAAACCTGACTTTGTTCTAACGTAGGGAAGTGACACCTGCCATCTCTTGCTGATGACATCTCAACATTGATTAAACAGAACACTAATCATCATGGCATGTTCTATCCTGCTGTTCCTTTTTGCTTCATATTGCAAATTCCCATAAAAAGTGTTCAGCGTCTCATAATTTTTTTCCCACTTTCGGTATTGCTTAGGTTCACGGACTGCTGAAATCCAGCTGTGAAGGACAATTTTATCTGAACATGAATTACTTTTTATTTTGAGATTTTAATTAAGTGGTTAATTACTTATGACCATATTGTATCATTGATGACATTTCAATTTTTAAGATAATTATACAAGTATGCGAAGCTAAAGAATTATTCTCTACAGTTCTGTAAATCTTGCTGTTGTAGTACAGATATGAAATGGAGCCTCACAACTCTGAAAACTTCAATTTCCATAAGTTAACTATTAATTGTTTAGTGGAGTTATTTCCTATTTCTCGAGTGACTCGCGGTAACACAAAATGTGCTGTGTGTTATATATAACCATACTTTAGAAGGCAGAGTAAAACGTGTATTGAATGTGTTTATCCATAGTCTGAATTTTTAATGTTGCTTCTTGGAATGCTATCATGGAATGCTATTTTGTTGGCTAAATTACATTACAAAGTGTCTACAGTGACGTAGTAGCAGGTAGAAGTGGTAACAATAGAAACAAATGTTTCTAGAAAATAGAAAAAAAGCCTTCCCCCTGCCAAATCGTAACCACTCCTTCCCTCACCCCATTTTGGTATATTGACCTGGTGGTCTTCAGAGACGTACCGCATCCCTTGTGTGTGGGACCGTGTGTATCACGTACCATTAGCGAGCGGCATACATTAACTTTTTAATAGCAGCACCATTAAAAATACATGGGCTCTGGTGGTCGTGTATCTGCACATTACTGTTCTGATACTCATGTTTCAGTGGCTGTTCACTACGTGTGTTTTAAGCTGGTGACTGGATGATTCAGAAGAGAGACTGTGCTCAAGTTATGTCCTTAATTTTGATGGTGTGAACGTTCTCGGTTTGTATAGTATTTAGGAGTTGCAGGTCTCAGGATTTCAACACCTATGTGGCCTGAGATCCTGAATGCCCCATTCCCAGCTGGGGGCCTGCCTGCCCTCCTGGTACTTCTCCCCCTCTTGTGACATTGACTGTTTCAAGATACCTACCTAATCCTGCTAGTTAGGTGAATAAAAATTCACCTGAAAGAGATGAATTATTCTGAATTGGCCTCCATTGGGTTATGGCTTGATGGTGTGATTAGCAGTGCAGTTCAAGGACAGGGGTGTAAGTACCCTCGTCTTCATTCCACAGTGTTTACTCACCTGAGTGTGGTTCCGTTCCAGTGGTACTTAGTTTTGGTGGTGGGTGGGTGGTGGCCAAAACACTTCAAATCTGGATGCAAATGGAATTTAGAGTTCTGTGACTTTTTTTTTTCCCTTGTTCCGTGGCAGCCCATTGCTGTTCTTCTTGATTTGCACTCAGATTAAGGTGCTGTGGTGGCCAGAAAGGTAAAACCAGCAGGTTGAGTAACTGGAAGTACACTAAAATGGACCTGCCTGCGACAAGCAGAAATCTGTCTTCATATGTATACCCTCTGGGTTTAGGTAGGAAACGCATGGAAAAAGGCTGGGCAGTGTATTTGTAAGCTCACCCCTCCTGGGTGATTAATTCCTCATATAGCTTATTAATTTTCTTTCTTAATAACATCTGTTTCATTATAAAGTACCTTTTACTGAGGGTGTTGCGCCCACAGTAAGTGGGGGTGTGTGGTGTGCCATCTTTCCACCTGGATATGCAAACTGCAATACCTTTCTAGAAGGAATTACCAGAAATATTTCTTTTGCTGCTCTTTTCTACGCCAGACATCAGCTGCTTGATGTCACTTAGTGCTGCTGAGCCCTAAGAGTGATTGCCAAAGCAAGCCAGCCTCACTGTATTGTGCGTCCTGTCCACTCACAACTTCAGATTCTGTTGGCAGATTTTAATAAAGGTAGATTTTAAGCTGTGGTGTCAAATTTAATGAAAATTGACCGTAATGAAGAGAGGATCCCCCTTTCCCAAGGGGAAGATGGCGAATTTTGTTAAAATAGCCTTGAAAAGAGGGGAAGAAACACTGTAAGAAATAGTTTTGTTATTCTGCTGTTCATGAAATAATTTGTATTTTACTTTTTATTTCCCTTAAATAAATAACACATGGATTTTTAGAGAAAACTTGGACTGACTAACATTGCTAGGGTGAAATTATATATCCCTAATCACTGAAAAACGGCCTTGGTAATCTGCATTTCTGCTGTAGACCCACAGGTCTGCCCCAGCCTGTTGGCTCTAAGACTGAATCCCTAAGTTTACTTATTCCTTTAGCGGACTGCTTGAGATAATCACCAAGTACCTGTTGTACCTGCCAGTTAGAGGCATGGCGTGAGAATGACGATTCACTCCAAATGTGCTACCAAACAACCACCAGAGGCCAAGAACCGTCCATTGCTTGTGACTTGGGCTGTGTTTGAATCCATAACCTTGAGCGTAACAAGTGTGTGATCTGCATGTGTTAATCTCGTATGCCTTCAGAAATGTGCAGTTTATCTCCCTGCATTCACAGTATTATTCTTTAAATTTGAGTTGTAGCTGTTTACAACTGTTAAGAAATACAGTGAAATATTGTATGATGCTATCCCATTCGTTCTCCTTCAGTATTTACATACTAATAAGCTCTGAAATCTAGTCTGCTGCTGTTGCTGTGGTGGCTGTCCCTCTCTACAACGACAGGGAAGGCGTTTCTCAGGACCCATGATGCAGCATATGTGGAGAAGAAGGTTTCCTTTCTACTGTTGGAAGGAGTTGTGGGATATCCCACAACTATATATGTGTGTATCCCACAACTTCAGTGTTAGATGATGTTGCTCAGGGCCTTGTCCTGTCAAGTGTTGGGTATCTCCAAAGATGGAAATTGCGCAGCTTCTCTAGGTGCCTTTACCAGGAAACCTCTGAGAACAGCAGGCAGAAGGGTGTAAAGGTAAAGGCAGATGCTGTAGAGGATGACTGAATGCCGTTGGGAAAGGATGGGAACTGAGGGCAGCAATATTTTGATTCCTGCTGTATTCAAGGAAGCAGACTTGGTTCTTTAAGCTTTTGAGCCTCAAGAGTGTCTTTGCCCTGTAGTAGCCCTAAAGGAGTGTGATCTTGTGGATGGAAAGCTTTGATTATGGCAGGCTAATTTGTTGAAATCTGGCTCTCCTCTTTCCCACAAAGCAGCAGGGTGCAATAGTAAAACACCTTGGGATTGAGGTGAGCGTGGAGAGTTTTTACTACAGGTTCGTATTAAATGCCTAAACCCTGGGTGTGTGACTTTGCGCCAGCTGGAGAGGACGCTGGACTCCACCAGCTGCGTAAACCAGAGACTAGTTTCTCCTTTAGATTCCCCCGATAATAACTAAGCTGAAATGAATTTTATTTTTCTAGTCAGTTTTACAGTCTATAAGCTATTAATTGTAAATTGAGTTCTTCTTAAAAGCAATGTTCTTCATGCAAAGTTGCTTAATATTCAGTTGTACCATCTGTTTTGGAGTAATGCTTTGCTCTTCTGTGCATACTGAATGTTGTCTAGATTGTTTTTTACTACAAAAAAAAAAAAATGGACAGTCTGAAGTGTGAGATAATAACGAGAACAAACCATAAGTGCAATTTGCATGAATGCCAGCCTAAGATTTTTCTATTTATCACATAGATGGTGGGCTGGCCTGCTTGTCACAACCCTTTGATTCTGAAAATGCACCTGGTTCTTCTCTTTTTGTGGTGTTAATGTCACCTTTTATTTCCATACCAATTTTTCCTGTTCTAATTATGAATTTTGGAGTGTGCATACATAGGCTGGTAGACCTAACATAGGATTCCAAGTTGTTGTTAGGAAATTATCTTGCAGTGGTATGTATGTTACTTTTATATTTCCTGATGGTTAATTTAAAGTCCATTCCGAGGGTGTGTGCATGCCAGGACCACACTACTGCAGACCTGTATTATTAATGTAAATGTTTTATATGAATATTAATAGAGTGCTTTGCCAGAAAGATCTAGTGCCTTTCAGCATGGATCCATTTGTATGTGAAACAAAGCTTTTATGTTTACAACTCAAGCAGACCATATCAGCACTGGTACTCTCTGTGCCAGGTGGGTGGAGCGGTACAGCAGAAAGATGGTGTTTTGAACCTTCTGCTGCTCCTGAGCTGATAGTGTGCTCATTACGGTCTTGAGTTCTTTTTGTGAAGAGGTCATGTGGCATCATAAAATAATTTAGGTCAGAAAAGGACTTGGAGGATGATCCAGTCCAACCCCCATGCACAAGGCAGGACTAACTTCAGTCTTAGATGATGTTGCTCAGGGTCTCGTCCTGTCAAGCGTTGGGTATCTCCATGATGCTCAAAATGAAGCACTTCCTGTCCTCATAAGAGAAACAGCAGGATTTTTCTGCTTAGCCAGCTCAAGTATAGACTTGTACAAAAGTTTCTATGGCACGAGTAAGACATGTCAATGCTTTCTTTCTCTTGGGAGGGGGCAAAAAATGGAAATGTAACTGAATCTTCACAGAAAAACATGTATGAAAAAATTAAATTTGGTAAGGCTTTTGGAACTTGGGATTCCAGTGCACTGATCTGGGCCAAAGTATCTTCTCATGATATAGCACGATATTAAACGGAATTGTTTTGTAGTGACAAACTGTCTACAGGAGCCTCTCTACTTTGGGATTTGTTGTCCCTGTGGTTTCGGTCCTATGTGTACACAATACTGCTTGTTTTGCCTCAAAATCTGCATTGTAGCGAGGGCTTTTTTACTTTCGAGGAGGTGGGGAAGCGGTGAGCTGCATCTGGGAGAAAACTGCTTTTTGAACTACTGGACCCATAATGTAACGGTTTGCTACGCTGGCACAAACCAAAACGTTTGGCGCAGTTGTTCTTTGTTTTGTTTTCTTTGGGTCTATCCAGCTCTAAATGTAACAATTCCTTCAGAGCACAGACTGGAAAATTTTCCTTTTTGTAACAAAAAATGACAAGAAACTGTCTTCTACAGAAAGAGATAGAAAACTTTGGTTTTCACAAAAACTGATTCCCTGGGAAAATTCCCAGCTATCTGAACTGCCACACCTTGAGAGGTTCTCACAGCTTTACAGCCTTCTCTGGTTGTTAGGGTAGAAAACCGATCACATTTGTAAGCTGGTGTTTTCTCTCTCTACTACAGAGTCTCTTTGCCTGAATGTAGTGAAGTTATACTTGTTTTCTGTCTAAATTTCCTACCTGTAAGATAGTTTGGTGGTAACTCCTACTGTTTTCCCTACTGGGACGCCCAATTTTTGTGGTCAGTCTACGCAGCACTTGGAATAGTGGGGCCTTGAACACAGCTGGGTCCTCTCTAGCTCCCGAAATGGGAGAAATGATACACGATGTACGTTCCAAGCTTAAATATAAGAAATTGAACTTGAGTTGCAGCCGTCTGAGCCACGGGAAATGCAGCTTGGTTGAACTGAGCCCAACCAGTGACGGAGCAGATACAACACCTTGTAAATACTAACCCAATGGCAAATAGGTTTTGAATATTTTTGGTGAACTATCAACACATGGTCTGCAAGCGTGAGTTATTTGTGAAGAGTTTTGTGTAACGAATTTATTGCAGAATTCACAAAATGTTCAAAGAGAGATGAAAGGTGAAATGCGGTGAATAAATTATTCATAACAAATTATTCACTAAGCTCTATTCATCACTGAGATGAGACAGAATTATTGACTGGACATGGAAACAAAATTTCATTTCAGAGAGATGATATTAAAATACCGGTATGTTAGTGTAATTATGCTGTGACTGTAAAGACTTTACTATTCTGCAGTAAAATACGCCTTGGGTACTGCTGCAAGATTGATATTCTCCAGGGCTAGTACACTGGATTTTTCCTTCAACTACATAATGAAATTTAGGTACACTATTGATCTCTTCCCATAGTGAGACAAATTCTTGCCTATTTCTTTTGCTTATAATTTGCTGAAAGGCAGATACTGTGCTCAGCTGGACAGGAGGAAGAGCGGTTAAACTGGAAGTGGTGTATGTACGTATGTGTAGGTTTAAGCGTTATACCTTGTGCTTGAACAACAATCTGCAGTGTCTTAAATGCTGCTGTGATGTGAGAAGCAGGGTACCTTCTGCTGTCGCTCACGTTTGGTATGTAAGCATTTGGGTCCTGCTTTAGCTGTGTGTTTGTGTAAGTACCTGCATTTTCACGTGACTAATCTTTTGGCCAGCGGGCTGGGAAACAGCAGTTAAAATGTTCTCTCCGGTACGCCTTCCATCATCACTACGACCAGTGGATCTAAATGGATATAGCGAATGTGTATTCATGTTTCTCCAGCCCAGGGAATGCTTCCTTTAGTCAGCTCCTTAGGTTTTTGAAACACTTTCATCTTGATTTCCTTCTTAAGGTACAAAATTAATATTAGCATGTCTTCTAGTATTGATTGATTACTATTGACATCACCCTGATGCTCCTAGTCCTACATGAAATCGATGTATCGTTGTGTGAGGAGCTGCATTTCTACAAAAAAATCTTGTATTTCCTTGAGTTGTCTTGTATAGCACTTTCTTTCTGCCCACGGGCTCTTAACACTGCACTCCTCTTAAGCCATTGGTGAATTGAGGCATAAATTCTTCTTCTCTCACTCGGTCATTGTGTTTGTCCCTGCGTTGTGAACTCCTTGATGCATGGGCTGTCTCTGTGTGCTCAGATACTTCTGGGGTCGCTGAAGGGTGCAACTCTTCTTCCTTTGAACTCGTTGCCCAAGGGGGACAACATGAGAGAAAATAAATGTTGCCTGATTTTAGCACAACAAATCTAGTGTTTGGGTCAATCCAAACAGTTCACCGTTTCAGATCAGGGCTTGAAATCACTTCAGTATTTTTCTGCTCTTCTTAGTTGTCCTGGGCTTATTTTCAAAATCACATAATAGAACTGCTGTTTATTCATGGCAGATGAGCACATATTGGTTTGTACTGGAAGGCCCAATTTGTTCCACCCCAATTAAAGATGTTGGCCTAAAAACGGGAAAGGGTCACATGAAGACTTCGTGCAGCAGCGCTTTTGATGCTACTGTAGTAGCTGTAGCTTTGGCTTTGGTTGCTGAATTGCTTTCACTGGTTACTGATAGACAGTCTTCCAGCAAAAGGGGAGGCTTTTCAAAATGCTAATAAAAGCATTAGTGCTCCATCATCATCATCTTGCAGAAAACAATGTCTAGATCAATCTATCTCCTTCTAAATCTTTAGAGAAACAAAATTTAAACTCATTTTGCCAAGGCCAAATGTCAATCATAAGAAAAAATCTATATGAAATTTTAATTGCAAGATGTTCAGTGCAAATTTAATGAGTGAAATAAGAGATCTGAGAATTCAAGCATGCTCAGCTCATGCATAATGTTGACTTAAATTGGCTCTCTAGAGGTGCAGGGAATTGCGTTTTTAGAATTTACACACTGATAGAGCAAATGTACTGGGCCCTGTAGGTTAAGGTCATAAATCAGAATCATTTAACTGCCTTTGAGTGATTGCTACAGACTATAATGGTTGGGAGAACTGGCTTCAGCTACAAGTGATTACTCTGCTTGGATTATTGAAATGCTACTCAATATTCATAAATCAGTGATCATTAATCCCCCAAATAGTTCCTGTCAGCTTTCTAAATAAATTTCCTACTACCTAATTGAGATTGAAGGAGACTAGCATGCAGTGGTTCAGAATTAGGACAAATGAGCTGCTTTGCCTACCTAGGATCAGAAACACATCTTTGGGGGAAATTGAACCATACTGAGTACATATGTGGCTGCTAAAATTGTCACATTTAAGCTGTTAACTGGAGAAGCCTTTCTTAGCAGCTTTTGCCCTCATGAGTTCCCATGATTATAAAAAGACTTCTTTATGGTTTTTTGACGTTGAAGATATTTGTGTGCTACGCATGAAAAGTAGCTAAACTGTCAACTGGTGGCGTTCCTCACAGCGCAGAGGGCACCTACATGAGAGACCAAGACCTGCAGCTCTGGAACTGCATTGGTGTAAGACGCTCGTTGTCGCCTTCTCAACAACAGTTGAAAGAAATTAAAATTCATAATTTTGGTGTCGGGATGTAATTGGAATATTTTAGCTCTATAGAAGTTTTTTATTAGCTGCACATATTAGCTTAGTTTAATTATGTTTACTGCTGGAACTGCTAACGCTTGAAAGTGAGGAAGGTTTTACAGATACTGGTGGCTTGTATTGGTTACTACTACAGTACGTGTCGGACTGCGCAGACTTCAAATACCAAAGTTCTCTGAAAGCAGAGGTTTGAAGTGCAGGAGATTGGGATTGGAAGCCTGTGTAGATGGTTGTTTCTCCCATGAGTCCTATGGAAGAACTCGGTACTGTTTGTGCATAAGAGCTGAGAGGCACAGCTTGCTCCTTCAGACCTCAACCGTGTAAAGGGCCCAGATGTTTTTGAGAACTGCTCCCTAGGACATCCCTGGCACGTTCTCTGTAGCTGGATTTTTTTTGTTGGCTTTCCTGAGGAGACGAGGATGCTGTGCCAGTGGATGGGTGTGTGGCTGTGTAGGTGTCTGTCTGCTCTTCTGCCTGCTGGCAAGTTTGAATCTGTGGCCCAGCTTTTACCAAAAGTATCAGAGCAGGAGGGGGTTAAAACTATCTTGTTCCTACAACTGGGCAGGGAAGGAAAGACCTTCCTGCTAACCTGCTCCACAAGGAAAGGTGGTAGGGTGAGTGCTGCGACCCCTGCAGGAAACCCTTTCTTTTCGTAGCTCAGGTGCTCACAGAACTCCTTGGGTTTTCTCTTGTCCTGTTGAAAAGTTGTTGCCACGGGCTTGGAGAGCATGTATTTTTTAAAAAAAACTATTACTGTTTAAGTGATGATTCTTTCTCATAGTTTCTCTTTTCTTTCCTGTTCATTTCATTTATGTGCATGCTTCCTTTAAAAAAAGACAGTATTTTGTTGAAGGGCAATAGACAAACTGATTTTTATAGATGCTAGCAGTGGCAGGGATGCTACTCCATTGTCATGATGATGCACAGTATCAAAAGTCACTAAGGAAAGGAGAGATGCTGGTGCCGTATTGTAATTATCTCAGAATATCTCTTCTTAATAGGATTTATGAGAAGATGAGCTTGAGAGGAAGGGTTTATTTTTTATCTATTTCTTTTTTTAAATGCAGAACTTAAAGCAGACCTGATGTATATCTAGATAACTTTCATATTGGGACCACCAGAGCTCCAGGCAAAAAGCTAATTGTATCAAAAAGCTATACTTAATTTGACAAAGAGGAATTACTTTTGAAACATGCGTGGAAGGATTAAACAGTGTACTTAAGGGTAAGTGTACTTATAGGGCTGCTGCAATGTATCCTTTTGTTGCTGTCAACACTGACACGGATGTTAACATAAGTTCTTTATCTTTAATTGAAACTAGTAATGTATTTAAAGTTGAGGATGTGACGAAGCAATTTGAGGGGAAAACCTCATCTTTTGCATCTCCCTTATTGCTGTTCCGCTTGTATTATCTGCAGCCCAAACCTTCCCTGACTGGCTGCTGCGTTAACATGCAAACGGCCGTCCTGTTAGACAGTTACACCTTGGGGTGGAGCACACGCCTTCATTAACTGACATCAGTTAGGCCCCAAAATAAGCTTTTAAATCCAGGCAATCAAGGTTGCAGTTCCTTGTGCTGTGAGCAGTATTTCTTCCTATTACAGGTGCTTCGTCATAGTACAAGATCCTAGAAATATTTTTGTTTTCTACTGTATCATTACTTCATTACTTTGCTTGGTGTTGCAGTTTGGTTAGTGATAAACTGTAAATAATTCTGTTAATCTCTCTTAAGCTTCTTGAGTCAGAGAATGACAAGTGTGTTGAGATTGCTGCCTCCTTCAGGATCATTTCAGCGGGCTTTTGGGAAGTACTACTGCATTCGCAGGATTAGCGGCACAGGCGGGGAGCGGGAAAGCCTCTCTTCTGGTGCCGTGTGCTGGTGATGGGTATTAACTTCCTGCTGTTAAACAGCCTCTCCAGATGTGAACTGTGACTTCCACTCTACTAGGTGCCGCCCACATTTAGATCAAAAAGTTGCTCTTAACTTCAGTTTGCAATTAAAATACAACTCCAAAGATACCTAATAGGCAGAGAGTGAGGAGCCACACATGTGGGGTGTTGTTTTTTGGGGTTTTTTTTAGTTTTTGAGGTTTTTTTTCTTGCGGGTGCTGTAGAGGTATTAGCTCCACATGTCACTACCTGTAAAATTCTTCTGCAGTGCTCTGTGATTTCATTTCCTTTTTCTAAAACCACGTTGTTGTATCTGACCAGGCCTCTGTGGCTGATGCTAGAAATAGAAATAAGCTGGTGCTAACTTCTTCACTAAAGCCAACTTGGGTTTGCGCTGGGATGGGACTAGGTTGCTTTGCTGTGTGTAAAACATACAGTGCATCATCTGCATCTGTATTCCCCAAACGAGCAGGGAGAGAACGTTTGGAGGAGCCAAGCTTCCTCCAGGCAGACTCAAGTGGTTCGTTTTTGTCACAAGAGGCAGCCAGCAGGTGAGCAGCGTGCAGGCACTCCTGCTGAAGGGCTACGATGGTTCAGTCTGTTTCCAAGCTTGGCTTCCCAGATGTGAGAGCAGAAGGCAAAAGTGCAGAGTATCTGAACAGAAATAGGACAAAAGGCCTGTGGAGGGCCAGGCTCATTTTCTGGTTGGCCTAAATACCACCTAGACCTCTTGTGTCCTGTCAGCAGTCGGAGCAAAGCATCCCTGGGGAGCTGTGTGACGGTGGCCAGCTGGTAGGAAATGGAGCTTAGTTCATCTGACCATGGTGTGTGGTGTTTAGCTTTGTTGTCATTGCTGTTCTCTAGTTTGCCATGAACTTGAGATTCATTTGATTGGGCACCCCTCTTACGCCCTGTTCAGTCCCACAGGCAACATGTCAAGAGGGGGAAGCAATGATGGGATTTTTTTTGTTAAGCAGCCTCATTTTTTAAGTATGTCTATGGTTGGTTGGAAGACAGGTGGAGAAGACAAGAATGACAGTGTCATTGCAAAGTCTGTCCAGATGTTTGTCTGCACTAGCTTTACCACATGGATAGCTCCAAATTGTGGTGCTTGCAATTATTTATTTACTTTTTAGCCTTTTTGTACACCTGCCTCTACCAGTATCTGGCTCTAAGGAGTCTGTTGTTTTTTATTTCTATTATGCCTCCAATTCTTAATTCCTTCTGCTATTGCAGTGGGTTTTCCCTAAGAATAGGCTGGTTCTGTAGAGCTTGGCATCAAAAGGGAGTGCACGCTAAACTGAAACAGGGATATTCTCGTGTTTGTATTTTTCCTGCTGTTCTGCCAGCGCTTCCTTCTTATACTGTGAAAACTGATTGTGAAATGATAAATAGCCAAACCTTGTTATGTCTTGTTAATAGTCTAATCCCATTGTCATGTCAGATCCTCTAATCTTGATCCAAATTTTGTCTGTTGATCTAATTAGGTTTTTCATTTGTTCCTGGCAAATTTCTGGCTCTTGGAGTTGCTGGGCTGGCTCTTGAGACTGATGAGGTGGAATGATCCATACGGTTCCTGGTGGCTTTAAACAGAAACATCTGTCAGAAATGAGCAATTTGTTGGCTGAGTTTAGCAAGTAAGTGAACTTGCATTTGACAGCACTGCTCTTGCTTCTGAGTGACTTCTGTCGGTGAGCAAAGCTATTGGGGACTGCCGAGCCAGCGGAGATCAGCTGTCTCTACCAGGGCTGGTAGGACACCCCATGCTCTCTGGTAACCTTCACAGGGAAATTAAAAGTCCAGACAGATAATATTAACATATTTTTATTCTTTGTTCATGTTTCCTTCCTTTCCCGTGTTAGACAGCAGGTTTCAGCAATCAAACCTTTGTTTTCTTCTTGCTGGCTAAAGACTAACTTTGATTCTGGTTTTCTGGGGGATTTTGTTTTGTTTTGGTTTTTTTAAGTCATCAGGGACTTTCATTGAATTATAAAGCTATGGGTTTAATGTCCTCAACTGAGATGATCTGTAAATTAGGGTCTAATTTAAACAGATCTGGAAGGAGGGTACCCATCTGTAGTGTGTGTGTGTGAAAACTGTATATGTACATATGTACGCACATATATAAATAAACCCAAGTGCCTGTTTCCTTTTGTCACCTTATGTTGCATGGTGCCAGTCATCCTTAAACATTCTGGTTTCAAAAGTGAAATTACTTCACTGATTCTGCCACCATTTAAGCCAGTGGCAAAATTTCCCTGATTTGAGAGGTTCAGCGAGGCAGTCAGAGAGGGGAGTTTGTCAGTACATCCCTTTCCTTAGGGCAGGAGTCACCAGGCAAGGGTCTTTAGCTTGTGGATTTTTTTAAATTACATTGTGGTCACAGGCTCATCAACCTGCGAGGAAAAGCAAACACCACAATTTCATTGTAATCCTGTTCGCTGCAGATACATCACAAAACATCGCTGTCAGCTGCTGGGGCAGCAGCTTTCCTGGCCTCGCGGTGGCTCCGTTGCAGCTTGCGTAGCAATGGGGAAGCACCCGCTGTGTGACGGCAGCGCAAGGACTGGGGGATAAGCCAAATGCTGCTCTGTTTAGGCTGAGACATAAACCAATACGAAGCCTGCTGAGAGCGGGGAAAGGAGCTGCCTGCACACTCGTGGCCTTTGCAGAGCAGGCTGTGCTTCAGGAGGTATTTGCAGGGGGTATTTGGGAAGGCGGTTGGTGTGAGATTGACATGATAGCTGTCAAAATTCATCATTAAGATTTGTATGTCTGAGTAGTCTGCTATGCATTGGAGTAGTCGTGCTGTATCTCCTGCTACAGAATCACTTAGGTTGGAAGAGACCTTCGAGATCGAGTCAACCGTAAACCTAACACTGCTAAAGCACCCCTAATCCGTGTCCCTCGACGCCATGTCTACCTATCTTTTAAATACCTCCGGGGATGGTGATGCCACCTCTTCCCTGGGCAGCCTGTTCCAATGCTTGACAAATAAATTGCTAAATAAAGGCAGCATGAATTAAAATTAGGCAGGACCTGTGCTATGTAAAGTGTAGTGTCTCCATGAAATGCTTGGGGTTCAGGAACCTCACAGCCACTGCCTTCATCCTGTTGGCGTGGGGCTGCCTGCTGCCATGCACAGAGAGATGATGCATCTTCACGTGCGTGCCAGGGCAGCCTCCACCTTGTACCTTCTACCAGTCAGCAAGTGCTTGACTCTGTGGCTCTGGTGGGGACAAAATTGTGCCGAGTTAAGGTGATTGTGGGGGCTTTCCTTCGAAGCAGGGGTGGGAGCCCAAGCCGGGTGACTCGTTGCTGGAGAGAGTGCTGGGCACTGCTGGTGTCTTGCTCTTAGCTATGCCTGCTGGACCACTGGTGAGGCAGTTGTTCACATCCTGATGTTCCAGCTGGCAGCTGGTTATTGCTTGATTCTTATTGCTCAATCTGCCGGGAACACAGGTGCTCAGGATCCTGCACTGATCTGCTATTTGAAAAAAATCAACAAAAATCCTTTTATCATTAATCCTTTTATCCTTAATCCAAAAATCATTTTATCATGAAATGAAGTGTTTTCTGGCTGTGAGTGATGTTGATTGGAGTGATGTCTGTAGCACATACAGTTTATTCCAGTCTTTAGTATCTCCTCCAGATTCATGGGTGATGGGTTGCTGTACTCTCGAGCAAATACTTCCCACAGAGGAAGGTAACAGCAATGGTTGAAGCAAAACTATGCAGTTAGTTGTCTTAGCTTTACTTTGCATGGAAGTGTAGGTGTAGCTTAAGTATGATCCTTATGCATTTCTGCTCTAACTCATAAAGCTGGAAAGTTATCCTCAGAAAATGGGAAACACATTTTGTTTTGTTTCTATTCCATCTCACGCAATACTTGGATTAGTCTGTGCTGAGATAAAATTCTTTCGAGCTGAGGTGGCTTGAGTTACAAGGACAAATTTTTTTGAGTGAAAATGATCAATTTTTTTAATGGAAATAACAGAATTGGTCCAAATATCTTTAGTGAGGATAAGATTTTCAGTAAGAAGTTTTACACTGTGCACAAGTCATACAAGTGTCCACCTTCCCGTTCTGTGTCCAGGGACACAAAGATCCCAGGTTTGACTTAAATGATCTCTAGTTAACAAGAAGCTCAGTTATTGTTTGCACTGTGTGTTTCAGTCCAGGCAGTGATTTTTACATCATTCTACACTAATTAGGCACATTATCTGTAATCTTTTGTGGCTGTTATGAAAAGGGGGAGGAGAACTGATGGATAATACGTACAGGTTCAATATTAGATTTTCTTTAAAAGTCCAATTATCACTCATGGGAGACTGCACATGCACAAAAAGCAGATGTTATTTTAATGTGTAAATCAATAAAGTTGCCTTGTTTTTTCTGGTTTTATTCCAGTATTGATGGGATTTGTAAAAGTCTTTTTGAAAACAGTATCCTGTCTGTCTTGGGCTTTCAGTAGGACGGATGGATCAATTTTGGGAAGATTCTGAAAGAGAAGAAACCAAACAGATGTGATCAGTGATTCTGAAAACCAAGATTAATCTAAGTATTGATGGTTTCCAACCAGGGCCTTGTATACTTCTGGAATATGTGCTGTAGCCAGCTGTGAGCTGTGCTCTGGTAAAACACAGTTGGCCCCAGCTGAAACCGGAAGGTCTGTGAAATAGAGAGTTCAGGATGGTGAAGGCCAATTGTGCCTTCTTACTTGAAACTTCCCTTGCCTTTGACTTTTTAGCCAAAGTTTGTTTGGGGAGGAGAGAAGGAAATAATAGTAATATTAAAGAGCCAGGGTATTTGGAATAGGAAAAAAAACCCAACCCTTTTTAATTAATTTTTCTCTTGGTTATGCATGATGGTAGATTTTGCTGTGGAACAACATGCCACCCTCAGAAATAAAAGGAAAAAGAGCATCTGTACAGAAGAGCCCCCAGGATGAATGTGTGTGTGGGAGTAGCTGTTCTCAGTAAAAGGACTATAATGATTATATTTCTGAAATAATTGAGACTAATAAATGTTGATATGTAAAAAGAAATGATCCTTTTTTATTGGTCCATTGAGGCAGGCTATAATTTTTTTTATGTTCGAGCTCTGATCAGAAATTGAAGTGACATATGGAATCAGAATTGAAATACAGCGCCGTGGAATACTTTGTCAGTAGGAAAAAAATTGCATATGATAAAGCTGCTGAATTTTTGGCATCAATTACAACACCATCTTGTGAGCACTGGTGAGAGACGTTTCTGCCCAGGTTTCAGCAGCCTTGTGCTCTGAATGAATGGAGAATTTCAGAAAACTGCATTTCCCTTTCCTGTTCCAAGTATGTGCGGCTATTCTGCAGGGTTTTTATTAAATTGAATTGTAATCAGATAGAGTCATTACTTCACTGCTTGGGAAGATAATTCCAAAGAATGAGAAATTAGGGTGAATTTCTTTCTTCTGGAAATACAGTGCTCTTAAACCTACCAGATTTTTCAGGATGTTTCACATCTCTGTTCCTGTGCACATTTGGGAAGTACAAATGGCCTCCAGCCTAAACAGAAATGCCCAGAGCTAGAACCCAGGAGACACTGAGTGCTCATCGCTCCTGGCTCCACCCTGTGCTATGGTCTATTATTTTTTTATTTTTTTTTTTTTTTTTTTTTTTTTTTGAATNTTTTTTTTTTTTTTTTTTTTAGAGAGCACAAAGCTAAGCCTCAAAGACCTCACAACCTGCCTACCACTGTGGTCAAATATGGCAGTTGATACAACAAACTTGATGTTACACAATTCCACCTTGGATAGTGTTTTTGAATGAAATTTTGCTACATACTGTGGTATTCACCAAGATGTTCTGCTCTGTGCTGGTATGCTCTGCAGTGGAGTGGAGGATCTTGGTGTACAGGGTGGTGTCCAATGCCTGTGAGGACACCTACACCCAAACTGACCTCCCAAAAATGGAAAAAGCTGCCCAGACCCAAACTTGCGTGGAACTCCAGAACCTGGAAGTTCCTCTAGGGTCTGAAAGCAGAGGTGGATGTCACTGCTGCAAGTGTGTCCAACTGGATGAACTCTTCAAGCCATTAGCTATGTTACAAGAGGAGCTTAACAGGCAGCGCAGTGTCTGGGAATCTGAGAGATCAATGTGTGTCAAAGCTACGTGATCAATGAGAGATCAATGTGTGTCAAAGCTGAGATGAGGGACCTGGACACGCTTGAGAATTGGGCCTATGAGAACCTCATGAAGTTCAACACAGTCAAGTCGCAAGGTCATGCATCTGATTCAGGGCAATTCCAAATGTGGATGCAGGCTGGGCAATGAGTGGATTGAGAGCAGCCCTATGGAGAAGAACTTAGGGGGTACTGGTGGATGAAAAACTAAATACGAACCAGCAATCTGCTCTAGCAGCCCAGAAAGCCAACTGTATCCTGGGCTGCATCAAAAGTGTGGCATCAAAAGCAGGTCAAAGGAGGTGATTCAGCCCCTCTGCTTCACACTCGTGAGGCAGTACCTGATTTACTGCATTCAGCTCTGGGGCCCCCAGTGTAAGACAGATGTGGACGTGTTTGAGCAGCTCCAGGAGGGCCACAAAGAGATTCCAGTACTTCAAGGGGACCTGTAGGAGAAGATGGGGAGAGACTTCTTGTCAGGGAGTAGAGTGATAGGATGAGGTGTAATGGCTTCAGACTGGAAGAGGGTTAGCTTAGAACTCGGGAAGGAATGTTTCACCCTGAGGCTGGTGAGCCCCTGGCCAGGGTTGCACAGGGAAGCACTGGCTGCCCCATCCCTGGAGGTTCAAGGCCAGGTTGGATGGGGCTTGGAGCAGCCTGGTCTGGTGGGAGGTGTCCCTGCCCAGGGCAGGGGGTTGGGACTACATGATCTTTAATGTCCCTTCCAACCCAAACCATTCTGTGATTCTGTCATTCTATGATAGAAATATTTCACTTGCCTTTTTTCTTTTTTTAATACTGTATCTTAATACAGTAATAGTGTACGCTAATTAAATCAGCCCTCCAGGCTTTTCCTATTTGTAGTATCTGCTGTAACTTCCTTTCTATACTGGCTTAAATTAGATTTTAAATTTTTAAACCCGTATAATGCCTCAATTATTACACCAAACAGATACTCTACAGCTCAGACCCATCTCACATCCTTACTGCTGTAGCAGGCTGAGAAAAACAGCAAAGAGCTGCTACTGCGTTAATGCGTCAAAGGCGATGTTGCCATCACTTGCCATCCTGGTAGGACTGCAGGCGGGTGTGTGTGAGGAGAAAGAATATTCCTGGAGTGAGGGAGCTCCAAGCCTTTCTGTAAGCCTCACCATACCTCTCAGCTTTGTCTTTGACCTCAGGCCGTTTATCCAACCTCCATACCGTTTCTCCCCAGGTTGCGTGCCCACCTTTGTAATGCACACTGAGGTCTACAGGTGAAAACACTGCTTTTCCTTTAAGTATTGGTGATGAAAAAGTGGCAGATTCCTGGAGTGGTCATAATCCATGAGAGACTGGGTTCAGCCTGAATCTGAGTTGGGTTAAGGAAATCTAATTGATGTGTAGCTGGCTCTGACCTTTGTTGTGCTCCAGCTGCAGCCCTTTTAAAGTCTGGTCCTGTTGCCTTATGGAATACTTATTGCCTGGCTGAGATCTGTCTGGACACTTCACCTGTCTTGTTATGGATTTATTCAGAGCAAAGTTGCTATTCAGCTGCTGACTGTCGAAAGGTTGCACACCTGGGTACACAGACACAGGACAGAGGGTTGTAAATAAAACAAAGGACCAGACTGACACGTTATTGAGGAAAGTACAAGTAGTGTAAGTTAGGAATGTTAGGTGAAAAGGGAGCAGTAGTTCTCCGTGTGTCAGCATTTTTTTAAATCAGTTGATTTTAGACATCAGAGATGACTGACTATTAAAAAGTGAAAGCCTGAGATTGCAAATGTGAGTTTTGTATCCTTAGTTGTTAGGTAGGTTGTTCCTTGGAATCCTACCTGTGAATCAGGGCCACGTTGTATGTCACCTGTGCAACCTCAGGGTAGGCAGATGGTCCAGCCCGAAGTATTTAGCAGGAAGAAACAGCAGATGGACACAAACAGAGATGGAGTAGCAGAGGGAAATGATGATGCAGAACTGGTAGTGTGTGCTCTCAGCACGTCGGCAACCTCTTTGCCCTAAGCGGGCTCCCCAGGTCTCTGATTGTGCTTGGTAGAGAAGTCAATGCCAGCAAAAGGCAGGAGAACCCCAGAAATCAAGCAGAGCCCTCCTGTTGCCCCTTCTGTCCCGTTTCTTGATGTTAAGAGCCCTTTCTCTTCCAAGGTCACTTCGGTACAGAGTCTGGTGGTGTTTTATGAGGAGCTGTCTTTCAAGGGGACAGACAAGGGGACAGAGCTGCTTTTTTATTTTTCCCTTCGTACTCTGTAAAGCTCTTGCCAGTCTCTCTCTTCTAAGTTTAAAGTGCCATGTGCTCAGTGCTATTCCAAGCTTTTCTTTTGGCACGGAGAGAAAGGCAGGCCTGTTATGCTGTAATAATAGTTGCCCTCATTCACTAAGGATGCCATGTGTTGTGTTTTGGAGCCAAACATATTTCTGATTCTGTGATACCTAAATCTACTACCCAATATTTCCCATGCTTTAAGTTTTAATAAAAGCCATTCCAAGCTGCCTGTATTCCAAACGGAGTGTGTAATCTCTTTATTATGCCTGGCCTGGCTTGCTGGGCACATGAATAAACCTGGCTGTGTGTCATGATGACTGTTTGTATCGCCTGACAATAATTGGAACAGAGTTAAATAAAATCAGTGTTTTGTCTTTCCTTAGATTGGACTCATCAGCAGATGGGGAATGCTGCCATTCTTTCTTTATTTTTGGCAAGGACCTGCGTGGCTGACAGACCCCTGCTACGATGGAGAGAGATGGTTCAGTGAGGTTCAGGAAAGAGCTCATAATACGTCATTTACTTCTGTCACACTTGGAATATGGTTTGATTTGATCACTTAAAATGTATTTTTTTAATCTTAAAGGAACCTGCTTTATTACCAACCTCCTGGTTTGACATCTGTGTAGCAAAATGTGAGCGTTTGGAATATGCAAACTAAAATCAAAGTGTAGAATTCCCTTTGAAGCTTACTTTCTAGTTCTTCTCCCTCCCCACCTTTTAATATTCGCCTGCTGTAATTTTATTTCTCTGAAATTTTCAGTGTAATTGAAAGAGTGTTGAAGGAACAAAGCAAATATTTACATTGCACAAATGCCACTTGATGTGATTAGTTAAAAGCAATCTATTTAAAATTTAATATGTGTATTAAACACATGCGTACACGTGCATGCACACACGGAGAAGCCAGTGGAATAAATTCTGAGTTCAGATAACCTAGAATTTTCCAGGCTCTGGAGCACAGAATGTGGAAAAAGATTTTGGGCAGCCTGATCTTTGTGTTTTAAAGGAGCAAACCCATCTCTCACTTCAGGATAGTGAACCTAAAAGGCATTTAGAGCCTTTAGTGCTTCCATCTGACTTGATGTGTACGGTCTCATAAGGAATCTCCTCTTAAAACCTGGGCCACTTTATCCAACATTAGGGGCCAAATAGTCTCCAATACATAGAAGTGTATAGTTTTTATGGAGTTAGACAAGCAAGAAACTGGCCTTGACTCCGTGCTGCCTGTCCCAGCCTGGTGCACGAGGGCTGCTGGGACAACCTTCCTGCCTCAAAGCCAGAGGAGAGCAGGGGTGGAACTGTGACTGGGTCGGGCCTGAAGCACGATTCTTTGGTGCAGTGAGAATTAGGCCAATATTCCTTGCTTAGGACCATGTATAGAGTCACCATGTAGTACTTCTTTTTCCTGTGCTGCTCAGGTATCCCCTTGTTCTGTTTTCTGTATGTCTCACACGTTCACGGACCAGTGGAGATTTCAGGTACTGAAGCTGCTGCACGATTTGAGGAAATGGATAGCGGTCACATATTTCCTCTCCTCCTTTGCCTGAAGCATAAGGAAATGTTGCTTTTATCTGTTCTCCTTTATGTCTGAGACAGAGATGAATGAGCAGGAGGGATGTGGTGGAACATACAAGCTAACCCAGCCAAGTGACCTGAAAAATAGATCCTGGACACAGCACAAAGATGGTTATTCAGAGACCAGCTGATGCTGCCAGACTGTCTGAAGAGAGGGATGATTTTTGAGGAAATTGACTTATCTTCCTTTATTTGTGCTTTTTCAATGAATTTTAGTGTTTTATAGCAAATTTAGATAAGGTAAACAAGCCATTCAGGTTTTTTTCATCCTTTTTCCTTGCCTTGATAACTTCTACCAAGGATACTATGGTGTGGGTAACTGTATTTAACCATTCCTAGAGGAGACAAAATCACAGGAATTCAAGCAAATTGAACAAAACCTTTCCAGACCTGCTAAATCTCATGGTTTGTGCAAGACACTTTCTCAGACGTTTGGTGGATACAGTACTATAGCTTCTCCGGTTCTGGGCTTCTTGGACAACTTTTCCTGGTCTTTGTGATCCAAGAGGTGGTGGAGGTGCAGCGCCAGAGAAGAACACGTTGGTGGAGCAGACCTGACTGCATCTCACCCCTCTGCTCTGGGGAGCCTGAAATAGCACGTCAGTAATTGCACCTCGCTGTGGTCTTATGTGACCCAAAAAGACCTTGAAGCAAAATGAAGGGAGAGCAGGTCAGGTGACTAGTTAGATAAGTGATAGACAAGTGATCAGCAGCTGAAATTGGATGCTTTTCTGTGAAATCTCATTGTTTCATTTTTCTTATTTCAGAGTGCTTGCAGCAGGGGTGCCCCAAGGTTTGTTTCCTGCCAGCTATGGTGGTTTGAAAACAGACCTGGATTCTTCCTGGTATTCTCCCCAGCAGGACACTGAAATGTCAGAGAAAGAATCTCTTTCGTGGTTTTGACTCTAAAGGTAACTCTTTGCTTTGTAGGTTCTTTTTTGGATGATGAGTGGGAGGAGATTCCTGTGCAAACGTGATTGTCATGACAGACCTAGTACTGGAAATGCCCAGATGAGGCACATATGGAGGCTAAGGCACCCTCTTGCAAATGTGTCCATAGCGCTTATTTGCACGAGTAAGGTTTCACAGGCATTGAAGCGTTAACAGCATCGAGTTCTAGCTTGTGATGGTTTGCATTGCTTTTAGTCAGTATTTGCTGAAAACCTGTATCCCTCTGCCCCATACATGCTGTAGACAGACACCCTCTTGCATTTCACATCCCCCAGGGAAATTAGCATTTTTGATACAGCTTCTCCAATATTCTTAACACTTTTGTAACAGTATAATATGGCTTCTGTGGAACTGACGTAAGGGTTAAGATTCACCAAACCTGATCTGTCAATTAGAGGAGGAAATAACATTTGATCCACATTTATTAAGCCTGATTTCATGTTACTGAGAGAGTCACTGTAAATGGCAGGATTAAAAGAGTGTCTTAACAAAATCGTAGAGCACAGAGAAGGAGCCATGTAGTGTTTTTGTAACAGATGCCTCTTTTCCCTATGATCCTCTTTTAATGTGGCTTTGAAAATTGCCCAGCAGTACAGTATTATTTAGCTTTGCTTTAAATGATAAAACACTTTTCCTTTTTTTCAACCTAAAGGAGACCTTTATATGGAATTAATGCACAAAATCACAAGCAAAGGACCATTAAGCAAGTGTAATGCTGGGGAGGGAAAGCACGCTTTGAACATTGTTTCCATTATTCAGAATACATGAAGTTTCAGCCCAAATAGAAATGAAAGACTATTGAGGAAACTTTGCAAATACCTGAAATTCTAACTTTTCCTTTGCTTTTGTTAACTATGTCATGGTTAAGGAAGAAAGGAGAATTGTTAAGAGGCTTTGCCATTGCAAGTGATATAACCATGACCCTGTCTTAACTATAGGCAGGTGCAAAAGTTCATCAGTAGTCAGTAAATTCACTGAACTTTTAAAATGTTTTTCTTTGATACATCAAACTAAAAGCAATAACGTACTTTTGAGCACAAGAAAACTTTGTATATTTGCCCAGTACTAATTACATATGAGGTTGTCTTTCTGTCTCAAGATGAAATGATGCAATTGTGTCTCATGGAAGATAGTTTCCTACCACTGCAGGACTGTTAGGATTTTACAAATCCCATGCTGCTTCCCATTGATTTTGAAGGTAAGGTAATTACAGAGATGTAAAAGTGTAGCCTTACGCCCCTTAGAGCTGGTTGTTCAATAACTGTTTCCTATGAGCTTTATTGTATCAGTTTTCAGGCAGTTTTCTGACCAACTTTTGAACATTTTCCTTCTCTGCTGTTGTTGCTGGGATGGCTGCCCTTTGTTCTAAACAAACCTTCTTACCCAGAGCGCTAGGCAGCAATCTCATTTAATAAAATTTGCTGGAGATAATAATGTTTTACATTATTTGGTGGGACTGTTGCAGTGCTTGGCAGTCTGATAAGGGCCTTTAGAAATGGGCACTGTTTGAACCTCAGACCCTTGTTCTTCTTCATGAACATGTATGTGTGGGGCTGGTTTTATGAGAATTCAACCTTGAATCTTTGCAGACTGGCTGTCCATAAACTACAGCAAAACACTCTTTCCTCTGGGTCCAGCATTCCAGCACATTTTGCCACTAGTTTTATAGAGGGGGAACATTAATATTTGTTTTTTCCCTCCCCTTTTTAGAGAGCAGATGTTTGTGCTTTCTTGCAAGACTGGTGGTTTGGGGTTTTTTTTGGTAACTGTCTGTTTTTTCTACTGTGACAGTTTATAAAAAAACCAGAAAAAGTGGGGAGGGGAATTACTATTGATTTCAATTCTTGCCACTGTTTTGTATTGACAGAGCAGAAAATACAATAAAAGAGGTGGAGGTGGTAAATCAGAGATGAATTTTGTAATTGCCTACTCATATCATAAGGGTTCTTGGCCCGACCTAATGTATTCTTAATCTTTACTTACAATATGCAGATGTTGCTCACTTAAATGGATTTCAACTGAAGCAGAATTCTCTAATTAGACAGTAACACTGGAGAAATTGACCATTATCTCTAGTTATTGAATTTTCAGGCAGCCTGCATTAGTAGTCATGCTTCTACCAGTTGGTCTTTAAACATGGAAATAATGCATCAGGAGATTATTGTTCAAAACTATTTTCAATAGTCTAGTAGCTTTTTAATTTTTTTAAATGGCTTATACTCATCAGCTGAAGCACAGGGTAATCAGATTGACTCGATCAACTCAGTTATTTTGTCCCTCTTTGCTAATGACAGGTTGTATTCAGATATTAAACCAATGGGGAAGCTGTGATTTTATTAATTTTTTGGTGTAATCTTGCAAGCAGTATCCTGTGCAGTCACTGAGTTAAGGTTGTGAGATTCTCTGGCGAGCAAGAAAAGGGCTTTATAGGCTTTAAGTAAATACGCAGAGTTGGTTTGGTAGTTTGTCAGTGGTTTGGGTGATTCTTGGTTACTTTGCTTTATTGTACTCTTGTAGACTCATCTATGTAGGGAAGATACTGAGCAGGGTATGAATTCTTGGTGTTTTATCTGTACTGTGCTGGGTCTCTGTGCAGATGCTCCGGGGACAAGATACAGGGGAACAGATTTCTTCAAAGGTGTCACTTACAGGCACTGAATGCAGCTGTGATCAGGACAGAGGGGTAGGCGTGGGCTCTGGGGTTACCTAGCAGCTCTCTCATTGAGAGACCAGGAGGATATGCTCCACCAAAGGGTGTGTGGAAGAAGCCTGTCGCCTCCCGAGACACCTTTTCTCTGGTAAAACATCTCACAGCTCACTCTGACCAACCCTCTGCTCTGTGGCCAAGCTCTATAGTTAGTGTCTCTCCAACGCAGATCAAATTCTCCAGTGTACTAATGTTTACGCATCTTTCTACCCTTGGTTGGAAGTAAAACATTTTAAATAATGTATTGCCTGGCTGTACGTGTGAAAAAGATGTTTGCAGAGAGGTTCAGGACCCACAGAGGGCGTGGGGCTTTGGAGTACTGTGTACAAGGCCCAAAGACTATCCATGGATACGCTTAACTGAAGGAGCAGGTGCTTCTCCTCAAAGCCAAATGCCTCCTTTCAGTTCATGCCTACTGCTTTTTGTAACCTTAATGCATGCCACCAGCATGCAGGAGACTTCTTTGCCTGTGTCACCTCAGTGTATTTTAGTTGTCCATTAGAGACAGCTCCATGTAGCAACATGATACCTTGCTGCATTTTTGCCCAAAGAGATGTTTGGGTCATTCTATAAGGTGTGTGATGTGATAACGTTACCTTGATATTTCCTTGGTTACAGCCACAACAGATATTGTTGCTTCAGCAGCTCCAGGCTGTTTTCGCTCTGGCAAATGTGAACCTTATGAGGCAAGCTCTGAACTGGAGGCTCAGGTTGAACTCAGGGCATCATAAAATGCAGGGTTTACAAAGGAGACCTACAAGAGGGGTTTCCACCTGCAGTTTATTTAAACAAGCATGGATGGCAGGTCAAGCCACGTAGCTGTTCACATTTGCAGCATCAGACTGTGTAAGAAGTTTCCCATAGAATCTCACAAACCTAGGCAGATGAGTTGGTTGTAAGCATTGATTATATTTTTTTTTAATTAGTCACTGTATGGGAAGTAGTTTTCAGCTGGTAGATCTGGACCTCAGAGCTAGAAGAAACATTTCAACAACTCCAGCTGTGAGATTGGGTGCTGTGAGTCTCTGCATATTCCGCTTTTGAATGGTCTTCTGAGTCTCAGCACTTCTGGAATCCTGTTGTTGGAGTATTGGTCAAGCACTGATAAGTTAATGCCTTTGTAAGGCAGAGATGTACAAGTCTGGAGAGTGGAAATACTGTGCGTTTGTAGAATCTGTATGGCAGGTGGGTAATACCTGCAAGGTGATAGCACAGAGTGGAAGATATTAGCAAATAAGGCAGTGTTCAATAAATATTGATTCCTTTGCAAGCCCTAATGTATGAAATTAGAAGAGTTAACACAAACAAAGATGACCATGCTGAAGGATAGTCAATGTGCATGTTAAGATTCCAGCTAGGATGTCCTTTGCTCTTTTACTAGGCCTGGGATAAATCCTTTCCCTGGGGTACTCTACGGTTAAATAAATTGCAGTCAGTCAGTTTGAGAATTGTAAATTTACTCTTTTCTCTTGAGTTTTGGGTTTGCGTCATCCTGTCTGGGTCAGCTTTTACAGTAAAGCACAGCAAAACCGTCAGTGGACAACGGATAAAATGATTTGTCTCCACGCAAGTGTTCAGTACTGGCACAAGCTACCTGTGTGTCACAGGGGTGTTATATGGAAAGGCCAGTACGGACCCCTGGAGCAGCCTGTTAGCACAGGGACTGGTGCAGTCAGCCCAGGTGAGACACAGCACTGGTTTCCTCCTACTTCTTTGGCTCAGGAGCTGGCTTCTTTTGCGCTGGCTCTGGGATCTCTCCAAAGCTCTGCGTTGTGCAATGATAGGCATGTTCCAGGGCTGAACTCACTGCATTGCTATGCTTGTGTGAAATTGTTGATTATAAGTACCTTCAAAATATTGACATGATGGGAGACAGATGTATTCCAATCAGTTAAATTTTCCATGAAATTGATTTTCCATGAAAAAATACTCCATTGCGTTAAAGTTAATAATTTAAGTGCATCTTTTTCTTTTCTGAAAGAAGAGTGGTTGACTAGATGTACTTTGTTTTTCATACAGAAATCCCAGTTGTCTGAAATGAGTTTGCATGTGAACAAAGGTTGGGTCAGTCCACCTTTCTGTGTCTGGTTATGATTTGCTCCTGCAGACTCTATAATCATTTGCTGAGAATGTGCTCATCCATGGGAATACGTACCACAGTCTGTGCTAGCTCAAGCTTATGTACTGTCAAAGGTTTGAGGGAGGATAGTTGTGCAATAAAAGAATAACAAAGAAGCTCTGTTTTTCCAGTTTCTGAAATAAGGATGATAAAACTATTACCTCTTTTGGTTCTAATTTTCTTTGGAATAGAAGAAACTTGCAGCTGTCATGTAACAGATGCATTTTGGCAGCGCTCTTAAAGACTGCTGATGGCTGTGACGTTTGCCTGTGTTACGCAGCCCAGAGAAACTGGGAGATGCCTTTGTGTTTGGATGCAGGGTGACCAGTAGACTCCCTACGAAATGGTTACTTCCTAATCTAGCGTTCAACCATTTCAGAATGAGCCAGCAGCAACTGAAGCTTTGACTTTGAACTGCACACACAGTTTGTTGCTTTCTGAATAAAGAACTAGGGGACTGTGACCCCTTTTTCCATTCTGGACAAGAGATAACCACTGACTCTGTGGAAAGCATGTCGTATTTTCCAAATGTTTCAATTGTAAGTTTCTTGTTCCAAATGGCATGAAAACATGAAGCATTGAAATTTCCTGCAGAATGGAAATGCTGAAAACGTCTTCTGCAAGTACATGGATTCTTTTAAATGTATCTAGGCTTTCACCAAATTCCTGGAGTGCTTAAAACCCAGAAGGCTGGGAGTCCTGGAGTCAGGCTTGCCTATTGCTAAAAGGCTTCTAAGGATCTGAGACTTCAGAAGCAGTTGGATTACCAGAAATTCAGGGCAGTTTGCCTGGTGATTTACCAAGTTGACAGGGAGCCTTGCAAACTTGGCTTGTGAATTTGCTAGTCTGTGAGTTTAGGACTCAGGGTTTCTTTATCCCCAGGTTTCCATCAGCCTGCTGGGATGATTGCAGCAGAGCTATGAGGAAATGAAGTAATTTTCCAATGGAAACCTGCCTGGTTTTCATCAGAATTTTAGCCAAATTAATCAATTAAGATGTTTTGATGAACTTGATTTCCCCCCCACCCCCTACCCCAGTGGAAAATGTTCTGTTGGAAAGTTTCTGAATGGCCACGAGGACCTGTGCATCTTATTACGGCTCCAGTGGTGGTTGCTGGTTGTTTCAATTTATTTGCTTGAGGTGATCTGGATAATGCAAACATCATGACTGCCATCTTCAATCACAAGAGGAAAATCTTTTTTAAAAAAATCTATAATATAGTTTATGAAATGAACTCTTCCTGCATATCAGAAGAAGCATATTGTAAACTGTTTTACTATGTCTCATACGCAAATGATTTATTTAGCATGGAATTTTTGTTAAGTTCCTCCATGTAAGGAGATTACAAAAATCTGTACAAATTCATGAGTTCAATGGAAATTCCATATAGTGAAGGTCCATCTATTCTTGCCTTAGTATGAGTCCTGGTTTCCCATTAATGGACAGCAAATTATATAAAAAAAATAATGTTTGTCATTTGCTGCTTATAAATATCCCATATTTTATTTCTTGCTTGCTGGTGCAGAATCACGAACTGCTGTACTCCACGTGCAATTTAAATGCTGCCCACCAATTGTGCTCATCCTGGGGAGAGACAGGTTATTGGAAGGGATCTGGGGAAGGTAGGAACAGTGGCTACCTGCCTCGCAAGAGCCTCCCGCATCTGTAAAAGTGTACTGGCACAGGAAGAATAATCGAGGTCCCTGGATTCATGCCTAGGCAGATACTTTGGTCAAAGCTGCCGGGAATGGGCTTTGCAGGAAGGGAGTCTCAAATGGCTCTGAGTCAGCAACAGCAGCTGCAGAAAATGTGGCCTGGGGAGAAAATGGAAAGCAAAACACGCAGGTGTGCGGAGTTGAAAGAATGTTGCCCTGCAAAACTCAGTTAACAGTTCCACCAATGCTGTACAGAGGAGACAAGATTCCAGGTCTGTCTAGACTCTAGAGAGACTTAACATACAATAAAATGCAGTAAAATAAAAATAGAGATGTGTTGCTGAGTATCCACTGTGCTCAGATGTGTTCAGTCTGGAGGTTTTTTACATGGCTTCAGGGTTAGTTACTCCTCCTTCTGGTGTAGACAGCCAGCCCTGCAGAGTCTTAAATGCAAAAGCTTTGTACCTGTGCAGTAAGAACTGAAATTGCCATAAAGCTATGGAAGTTTTGCACAAATGTGGGCAAATTTTTAGGAGATTTGATTGCTGTATCACTTGGCGGAACAGTACTATGTGAAATCAAATGTGCCAAACTGACACTTGACAAAGTTTGGTGTCAGATGCTGGTTGAGTTCCACGTGCAAGGTACGTGTCAGGTCCCAGTTGAGTCTCTAAGTACCGTTGGTTGGTGATGGGTGCATAAAGGGGATAATGTGTGGACTTGTCATGTTAATCTAGTCACTGCTTAACGAAGGTAATTGTTGGGTGGGAATAGTAGACCTCACTGCCGCAGTGGTTGAGCTACTCAGGGTCAGATCCTGAAGTCAGTGTTGTGATGTGTCACGTCACTCACTCATATTTATAAGGCTCTTGTGCCTCGGTATCCATGTGACTCGGGCTCCGATGACTGTATTTTCTGCCCTCTGTGGCACGGACAGAGCACAGTCAAGCAAAGAATCATCCTTCAGTGGTTTTGATCTGCTCCTGAGAATACCCGAGTGGTGAATGAGCTTGCAAGTAGGCCTCCAAGGAATATGCTGCAGTTGAGGTGAGTTATTACATCTTTGTTGACTTGTAACCCGAAATCTATATCCCACCGAGTCTTGCTGTGTAGCCATCATCTCTTTACCTTGGGATTATTGATTGTATTAAAATGTTCACTTTGTACTCCACACTGCTAGGGTACTGATTAGACTTTTATTCATGTTGCCACTTGGAAAGGTTATTTATGTGGGCCCATTTCCAACAGCTGTGCCAATCTGGAAAGCAGAATGTTTTATCTTTATTTATTGAAAATCTTTATACAAAATAAGTTGCTTACTGAGATAAAATACTTGTTCAAGGGAACACCTTGCCCTCTTTATTTACGTCATGTATTTTGGTGCATCGTCTTCAAATTAAGGAAACATCAAACCTAGATAGGTTTCATCCTTGGTTAGTTATGTAAAGTCTTGTGTTCCTAATAAAAGGGATCACCCAGTCTAGGTTTGCAGCAGAACACTTTTTAGCCGTACTAACTGTGCTTGCAGTGTTGTGCGGTCACATATGTAAGTGTGGATATTACTCTGTGTATATAAAACATACACACTTCCATACTTAATCTTAAATTTTCCTTCTGTGTCTTCAAATCATGGAAATGAGTTCCTTTACCGTGCTGATTGTTCCCCTTTCTGAACTGTTAGCAAAACATGGACCTTACTACATAATTACATCATCAGGATTTTGATTTTTTGAATTGCAGTATCAGACCACGGAACATCCTATTGTATCACCTTGCAGAAAGATTTGGCATTAATACTCAAAATCTTCTTCCTTCACACCAAGCTGTTTCATCAAACAGGACTTGCTAGGATTTCCTCTGGACACTTTCCACAGGGACCAGTTTGGCACGTGCTTCTCACCGGCTGTTATGATGGACTCCAGGGACGACCTCAGGTTAGGAAATGCTCTCTGTGGATGAAAGTGTCATAAAGTTGAGCCATTACAGCTCTTGGGGAGGATTGTACAGTGAGATAGGGAGCATTTTCCACTAATCTGATGGCCTGATCGAGCAGAAGTAAGGCTCCCAGAGCCTTTTTCCTTACTTCCAAAGCAGCCGGGTGTGTGTGGGGTGGCACCGAGCCCCCGGCTGTGCAGGCTGATGTCAGTCTTTGGCTTCAGCTGCAGCAGGGTGCGCTCGCTGCTGGGTCAGCTGCATTACTGTGGTGCGAAGACAGGGGAACTGCAGCAATGTGAAAAGAGAACCGCTTCATTTCAACCCTTAAAATTTTAAGTTAGCTTTTGAGGGTTTTTTTTTTTTTCCCCAAAATTGTGAAACAAAATCTTGGGGGGGAAGTAAATAATTTTGATTTATTTTCAGTTGATTTCCCACTTCTCCCTCTAAGCTTAAATAGATGCGCATTTATGTTTTTTAAGTGCAATATATAGTTTTGGATCAAGTAAGGAAAACAGTTAATTTATACAGTGACCAACTGAATTAATTATCCTTTTAAAAGGATAGCTGAGTATGGTTCACAGACTCCAATCTGATTTTTGGTCTAAAGAACTGCAGGTTTGGAGTTTTGGGTTTTTTTGCAAATACGCCGCCCACACTTAATTTGGCCAGGCACAACTGTCATCTCCTGTTTCCAATGGCAAGGCAAAATTTGTTTCAAAATCCTGTTTTCAATTCTGGGCACAGAACATTAGAAACAAAGAGTTTGCTCAGGCTTGGAACTACTTATGCTCTTTGCACCCTTATTGTAGCCAATATTTTCCATTGAAAATTCATGTCTTGAACAACTGGAACATGAATACCAGATAGTGTTTTCTTTTAGATTCATAATGGTGGAAAGGCAGAAAACAGGGGCATGAACCCAGAGCAGATCAAAGTCTAGAATTTCTGCTTCATTTTCATACCATGCATAACAAAATCCATAAAGTGAGTCTTGGGAGTCAGGCTCAAGGGCCTCTTGATTAAGAATTAAATTACAGGTATGATTTACTAAATTTGTGCTTAGGGAAAGAAGGATTTTGATGATGATGTGATTGGTAAACTACACATTTCCTCAGCAACATATTAAAATTAATGGGAATAGCATAACCATACATGCAAAATACTTCGCGGATCTCAGGAAATATGTTGTCTGTTAAACTAAGGCACATAACGAAAATTCTGTGTCTGTAACTCCTTTACTAAGGTAAACCCAAGGGGAGTGTAAAGCTGGCTCTCACTCTTCGCAGGCTGAAGTTTCTTCTGCTGTTAAAGAAGGTCTAGTCAGAGGAGCTCTCACATCAGCTCCTTTATCTGATTTTTTCATACGATTGTTTTAAAGCATAGAGCATAGAATGATTTGAAAGGTTTTTTCCAAGAGTTATGTATTTTTTTTTCAGGCTGATTCAAATTTCTTCTAAATTTCTTTCAAAATTGTTTGAAGTTCTACTTGTTGTATCTTCTTGTTCTTTGTTGTGTACGTTTGGCATAGTGGCATCCTTAGGATTGTTTTAGGCTTCAGGATACTGTTGCATATAAGCGACACGTGATGACAAGGCTGGGAAGGAGAAGTAATACAGTTATTGCTAACTCAGGTGGACGCAGAGAAACGAGAGTCTGCGGTACGCAGGTTCCTGTGCTGCAGGGTCTTGGTCCAAGAGCTTGTCTGCATTTTCCCCCGCGCTGTGTGAATCGTGTCTGCCCCGTGGCATTCAGCCAGCAGGGACACGGCAGCGCTGCAGCTTTGTGTGATGCAAACTGGTGCGTGGGATGTCACAACAAAGCCCCATCATACCCTGCTGGTCTAACCTATGGTGTGTTCAAAGCCTGTGCTCCTCCCTTCTGCTTTGGCTGTCTTAAGGCTGTCATGTTAGGCCAGTGTTTCATGCAAGGCCAAATTATTGGGTGTTTCTCTTCCATGGATGCAGATATTTAGGAATTCAGTGTATGTGAGTAGGAGGAAGGCGAGGGGAATGGTCAGGGTCAAGTTTTCGAGCACTCTCAGATCACATCAATTACTCTAATCCAGGAGAGACACTTTGCTTGCAGCTCCGAGGGTACTGCAGCTGCCAGGATTTGAGAGAGTGGGGAAGAGTTACTCCCACTCTATCCATCTGTCATATTTCATTGGGATTAAAAATTGCCCTGTTCCTCTAAAACCTTTCACTGGCAGTCGTTGCAACTTTGGAGCTTTTGACCAAGAGCAGCACAGCTCAGAAAGTAGAACATTTTTTTTATAAAGGAAAAAGTGCTTTATTTACCTCCGGCTTATGCTCAGGCTCCCTCACCTGCAGACCCAAGATTCATTAAGGAGAAAGCTCTCAGTCGTATCACAAGAGCAGAGAAACATGAAAGACTGCTCTCTTCTAATATGCAACAAAGCACATAATTAAAATTTAAAAAATAGCATTAACCGTAAGGTCTTGCTGGTGTCATTTGCAAAGCCATGAAGGGATTTTTAGAGTCTCCAAGATCTAATCTGTTTGGATCTCAGTAAGGCATTAGCTGCTGAGCCGCGTGGGAAATTATTAGTTAAGCTGGAAATTGGTACAAGGAACCAACTAGAAAACAACCACTTTTTGTTATGTTAAGGGAGATACTCGGCTGGGATTAAACTGGAATGCCCCCCAAAACAATGTGACTAATGGTAATTACAGTAGGAATGAATTAGAAGTTATTGATGTGATTTACTGACGTTGTGATGTTGGGGAGCTTTGTCATATAGGGCAAAACCCAGAACATCCCACTGGAAGCCGAGGGTGGTCTTAGGGACTGAAATAATAGACTATGAAATTTAGTAATATAAAATGCAAATGAATGATGAGGGACTAGTAACAAGGATTTCATTTACGAGGTGGGTCTTGTAATTTGGAAGTATCTGGAGAGGAAGAGCAGAGCAATTCTCCAGTACATGTAGCAAATCATTGACAGCACAGGCAGGGTGTTTATACGGCTGTTTTGTGAGGCGTGGAGAGCCCGTGTCCGGAATACTCTGCTCAAGTCTGGTCACCTGTGTTCAAGAAAAATGCATTAACACCGGAACAGCTACAGAGCATAGTGCCGGGAGGATCAGGGAGCTCGACTCCGGAGGTGGAGCTGGAAGGCTGGGCTTGTTCTGCCTGGCAGAGTGAGGACTGAGACAGGATCGTTGTCTGTAATGTGTCGGGAGACAAGGCTGGAGAAGGGGGAAAATTATGAAATGTCATAGACGAAAGTGGTGTAAGACTAAGGGCACATAAATTGACAAGCGTAGATTCAGACTTCTTTTAGAAAAAGGTTTCTAGCATTTAGGGCAGTTGGGAAGTTTTGGAACAGCTTGCTGGTGGGAGAGTCAATGGTGATGTAGGGATGTGCTTTTAACACCACGTGCATTGTTTAGGAAACTGTAGGACACACTTGCCTGTGTTAATGGTTGACAGATGTCAGGGACACAAGGCAGGACTCTTCCTCCTTCTCTGTTAATAAATTGAAATGTGCCCAGCCTTGTGGAGACTTTTGGAGAATGGGTATGTCTGTGCATGTACAATTGCGAGGATGTTTGGGGTTTTTTCCAGCTGTAAATAATACAGTTTCAGGGCTTGAAGTTAGTTGCAAGAATGTTGCTACAGGTACTTATAATATTTCATGTTTAAGCCATGGCTATAATGAAATTTCTTCTTAATTCTGCTCCACGGCATTTGATACTGAGACACAGCAGCTATGGGAAACACCAACTAAAGAGCACTAATTAAGACTCAGAGTGCTTTCAATAAACTTGTGTTGCAATGAACAAATTAACTGACAAGGGAAAAAGACAATATTGCCCTCGAGGGAATGTGCTGACACAGAGATAACTCTAAGTAGTTCAGCAGTCTTTTGATTTGGAGGAAACTATGAAATATGAGTCTGGTTCAGTAACGCTTACATCTGATGTGTCAGAAGGAATAGCACAGAAATGTCATCGCATTAGAAAACAAAAAAAAATTTCCAACTAAGGAGAATGCAGGCAGGAAAACCAGCAGAAAGCTTAAGCAGGCAAATATTCTTGCTACCGCCTGCCATAACTGCGCTGCACGAGGCCAGCAGTGTTCGCAGTCACAAGGCGCGCGCCTTTCACATGGCTGGAATCGGAATGAAGTGGGGGAGAGTGTTGGACACGTTCAGTTTTACTACTTGTTTTAAAATACACAACTTTTTTTTTTTTTTTTTTTTCTTGTGAAGGTACCATCCTGAAGAAAAAGAGCACCTGCTGTTCTCTGAAGGCACTCCCCAGTACAGGATTTGTTAAACCTGGGGGCAGAACCACTAGTCTGAGCTGCGCATATGGCACCAGCAGAAGCGAAAGGCATTCAAGAATTGCTTCTTCGTAGTGTTTTGGGTTGCAGGGGTTTGTGGTTTTTTTGGTTTATCTTTTGAAGGATGTAATCTTTGCATGTTGTCAGAGAGCACATGCTTGCAATTTTGATTTCTGACTCAGTGTGGTACAGGAATGTTGTCAAACCTTAGAATTTCTGGTGGATTGTGAGGTTTTTTCCCCAGTATTAGGCGAAGTAGTATATAGATTTTTCAATATGAGTATCCGGGTACTAACAGTGTTGATGTATCCTCTCCGTAAAACCCTGGAATGAATAATTTCAGAAGCGTTGAACTTGTTGGGATGAAAATGGTAGGTAGGAAGATGGTAACGAGGCCTTTTGTCAGCATGAGTAACAGTGCAGTCCTTTGCTGTGCTCTTAGGAGCGAGCCTTTTGGTAACTGGCTCCCTTGTGCAATGTCAGTAAAGTCTTCCTCATTTAGAAGGTCCTTGGATCCATGGATTCTTGGGATTTGTCTTCTTGATTTGTAGTTGTTTACGTTGGGTTGTTTGCATCAGCTCAACGTTTCCTGTGTTTCAGGTACAGGCGAGCAGCTCTGGCGGCAACAGAGAGCAGTGCAAGCCTGAGCAGCGCTGGGGGGGGAGTTACCGGCTCGCACAGCTCGAGGCTCTTCTTTCTCGGTGAGTAGAGAAGAAGCTTTATTAACAGGGTCTGTTTAGCATCCTCCATGAATACCAAATTCTACCCTTAAAGAGACAAGAAAGGGGTTAAAAAGAAGGAAATAAAAGGGCAAGCAGCTCACATTGTTCCTGCGCCATTTTCTGTTTTTCTTTTTTCCCAAAGCCTGTAACTTGAGGTCATTTTGGGATTAATTGAAGCTAATATCTTTGCTTCAAAGCCGCACAAGATGAAGCCAAATGTACATGCATAGCAATTAAAGATTTGGCAAGGTAATATGGATTGGCTTCTACACCAGCAGCTTTCTCCCTGTGCTGTTCCACTTGTTCAGGCCTTTGATGTGCTTCAGAGCACAACTAGCTGGGCCTGTGTTTTAAACAAAGGAGCATTTTAGCAGTATATTCTGCAGAGATTGACTGTTGTGCTACAGTTAATATTTTTAACTGTCTGTAAAATTGGAAAGATTATGAATCTGTTGTATGACTGGCTACTGGAGAATTCTGTTGATAATGAAGAAAATTGCAGGGGGCAAATTGAAAGATTTCTCTCTTATATTGTATAGCATCAGTATTCCTTTAGTGCTAACAAAGATGAGGGCAATTCAGTATAAATCTTCAAAGCAACATGTGTGAATTTATCTGTCCAGTGCTCATTACGGTTAATGGGAATCATGTGGCTGGAACTTTGCAAGTGCTTTGAAAGTGCTCCTTTTATGGTTGCATTATAGACCCCCATGTTAGCTGTTTTGCTGTTATTTTTATATTGCTTCATTTGTTTTCTTGACATTAAAAAAGCCAAAATAGTAAATTAATTAAAAACTGCGTTACCCCCTCCAGTGTTAGAGTAAAATACTCATTTTTCTAAAGTAAATAAAATATTACTTATACATAAATCAACTTGAGACACAACATGAATCTCTACTGTTTTAAATCTGTGTTGTATAAGACGTGCTGCTTGTTGCACGCTAATTGGGAAGTCAAAATGTTGATCCCGAAACACATGTTTGAATTTGGGTCTCACTGTACTGTTAGTCACCGTGTGTGGTACATGATCTAGATCTCTCAGAAATATTTGGCTAATCTGCTGTAGGGAAGAATAAAGACATAATAAAAACAGGAACTTCGAAGTAAGACAGCTAATGAGCATGAAAGTGCACCTACACAGATGAAAATGTAATTTTTCTGAAGTTTGGTCTTAATTAATGTTTTGATTGTTGTCTTATTCAAATATATGAATAGGCATATACCTTCTATGCCATATACCCTATATATACCATATAGGGAAAGAAAGATTATCCTCCCCCCCCCCCCCCCCGCCCTTGAAATTTGGATAAATTAGAGAAAATTTTATGAAATCATTTGGACCACAAGAATAATAAAAGGTTTTCATTCTGGCCATAGGTGAAGTGTCCTGGGTTTCAGGTGAAGCAGATGCCTTGCTTTAGGAGCACATCAATGAGATGGGCAGTGATCGCTGCCCAGTGAGTGCCCTGTTTGTGATGGCAAGTGCCTTTTCTTTCTCCTGCAGCCTTGTTTGGTTGGAGCCGTGAGAAAAATACCTACAAATCCTTTTCCTTGGACACAAAACACTGGTCTGAGTTCCTTCTGGTGGTCCTGTGAGTGTTGGGCATCCTGTTTTGGCTTCTTTTTGATCACAGATGCGAGTCAGGGCTTGCACTCGTCCATGTCCTTCCCTTCCACCCAAGTTTAGTCCACAAAGGTTGTCTGAGGGTGTTTTTATAAACTTTTAATCCTGAGATTGTTTGCTGTGAGTAATACTGCAAATTAGGATATTCTTTTCCTTCGCTTGGTTTCTGAACCTTCAAGTGCAGGTGGTTTGAGAGAAATGCCAGATGTTGTCAGGATTGGCAAACTGAGAAGTTTCTGTCCCCCTGTCTCCAGTAAAAGGCAGAGCGTTCAATCCCCTTTGTGGTAGGCCTGGCAAAAGCCAAAATCCAGTGTCAGATGGTGGCCTCGGGCCATCTCAGCTCAGTTGGTGGTGCCTTTGGCAGGTGCTTTGCGCTGTCCATGTTATTCTCAGGGAGAAGGCACAGTTTTTTGCTTTGTTCTGTTTTCCCTCTGTCTGAAGCAAGCTTGCAGGCCATGGTTTAGCAATGAGCCTTGCAAGAGATCCAAAATGAACATTTTTCCCTCTGTACCCAAACCTAGGGGGTTCATGCAGGTGCTGATCATCCACCGCCACAGAGGGATCAGTGCTACTGAGGTTCTCCAGAGAGGCAGGGAAAGAGCAGAGCCAAGTTCCCCGGTCCAACTGGTTTATTTTCCCTTCATCCTTACAGTTTTTGACCAGTGAGAGAGGGGAAAGGTACAAACATCCCCGTAGAACAAGCAAGATTTTCAAGATTTTTCAACAGAAGGTAAAGGGAAAAAGAGATGGTGGGAAGCTGCTACACGCTGGGAGGTTGGTATGTAAATTCACTTGTTTGCTGAGAGCTGGATTCTTTGAGCTGTTTAGATTACTGTGGCAGTAAAAGCAGAAAGCTTTTGGGGGTTTGATGAGTATGGTGGTTATTCAGAGCTGTCACCCCAGAGGGAAGGAAAACATTCAGAGGTGCTGAATGCGAGCACTGTTGAGCGGGTACATGCTGCTAGAACAGTGACTGGCACCGAGCTTTGCTGCAGGAAACCAGCTTTGGTGTCTGAGCTTTCCACTTGCAGTTGTTGTTGCCAGAGGGCAGGAGGTGAGAGGAATGGGCTATAAGAGCAGAATATCTGGTTTATTTTAAAAAAAAATACAATCCTGGGGAATTGCCAGTATTAAACGTACTTAGCACTTGTGCTTGGAGGTATAAACGTGACATGCAAGAGAGAAGTAGGGACATTGCCAGGAAAAGGCAAAATAAATACAAATGTTGCAGATGTCGGGTTCTGTGTTTGGCATGCAATTACAAAATGTAGTAGCAGCCCATGTGTATTGTGGATGATGGTGTATTATGATTAAACACTGAGGTCTCGACTGGCAAGAACAAGTTGCCTGAGCAAAATATTTTGTGCAGCCCTACACAGCAGTAAGCATCTTACTAGGAGGAGTGAGAAACAAATCCCTTTGGAAAGAGCCATTGGATCTCTCATCCCTTGGAAAAACAACAAGAAAATTTTGTCCAGACTGTCAGATATGTCATACAGGTTTTGCTGCCAGTGTGGTGGTCTGATCCAAAGCCTGTGAAAAGCCTATGTGAAGCCTAGCACTTTCAGTGGCTTTTAGATTACCATGATGAGTAATCTGATGAGAGAGGAGGCCTCTAAGTGGGTAGAAGAATCCTGCGGCTGAAGGAGGTGAGTGGTCTGAAGGATAAGAGTACAGCTGAATGGGGATCTCCCAGAGGTCAGGAAAGAGTCTTTGTAGAAAGATCAGATCTGAATGATAATGTGATAGTATTGATAATTCCAGGTGAAACGAGTACTAAAACATGTAGTGGGTCCATCTTTCCAACATTAATGCTGGAAATAGTGTCTCTTTAGCTTGAGTTTAATTTTTCTTGGGCACAACCAATATTATAAATGATTCTGGGGTCCTGGTCTGTATCTGTCTAACCACAAGATAATTTATGTACATGAGCAGTTCACAAAGACAACGGCTTGACTTACATCTGAGTGTAGGTGTTTGTATGACCTAGCAAGGTACCACCTGTAGGAGAGGAAGAGTTAAAGGTACCATTCCTGCTTCTGTCAAAGATGGGGCATTTCTGCATTATGGCCACTAGAAGTGGGCTGGAATCCAGTCCATGAATCCATACAGAGCCGAAGCGATGGTTTGGTTTGTGTTAGGACCCTGTCTGAGACGCAAAAGCACTGTGTGGCAGGGCTCCTAGCGTCAAGGGAATAAAAATAAGACTAGAATGTTTATACATTCCTATGGTATCCTTTAGTTTGGAGGTAACCAGCAAGGTGATTTCAGATAAAACAAAGATTTCTATATTGTTACATTTTATTTTTTTTTCCCCCAGATGGCATTTCCACTCTTATAGTTTAATCCAAAATATTCTCGGTGGAAGTATCTGTTAGATTTGAGCTGTGCAGTGTACTCCGTAGGGTAGAATGTTAAGCATATTTTTGGTCAAAATGTATCTTGGGAACACAATTTTTAAATAGGATTGTGATTATAGGTACTGAACGTTACGTAATGGATTTGTAAAGAGTACGTATGTGTAGCCGGGACCGAGACAAAGCAAGACTCCCTCAAATCTCTCAGGTTCTGTGTGGCACGGGGAGCCGTATGGAAGGAGAGTTAGTATGTGCTCTACCTTACGCTCCTCCTGAAAAAATTCAGCTAAATTGATTCTTTTTTTTTTCTTTTTTTTCCTTTTTTTTTTTTTGTTAAATTTACTGTAGTTACTCGTGGAGGTATTGCATTTTTCTCGAAGGCGGTGAAACGGCTAATAACATCCTTTGACCCCTTTAGCCTTTGTGCCAGGGTGTGCTGATCTTTCAAGCTTGTTTTTGCTGACTTGTTGCCATCGGCACATGGGAAGTACCTGGGCATCGTGTGTTCTGTGTTCCTGTCAGCTCTGTCCTGTCACAGACAGCAAGGAACTGCTAACAGATAACAGAATGCATGTTCTCACTCTGATTCACTGTCTGGATATGTCAACAGCCTGAAAAAAGTTTAGGAGAACTCAAATCAGCTCCAACGTTGAGGTAAGTACGTTGTACTAACAGACACTATGCATTCTGTTTCTTTAAAGGTAAATTATTGTTTTCTGTGGAACCCCCCTGCCTCTCATACCCAACGTGAAATAATGTCTTACTCTTGAAATTAAGTTTGTCATAAGAGTTGTTGATGAAAATTATGTTGTGATTTCATCTTCAAGCCAACTAAACAAAAGACATCAAGGTTGAAAAGCATTGCTATGGTTACCTTATTTAAAGGCGGTTGTTAATAGAAGAGAGAAAATTGGAACTGAGAGAGGCTGTAATTGCAAAAGCATAGGAAAGGTTAGACTGTTTTTTTTTCATCAAAACTTGATGTGAACTTACTTCACGTTCAGTTCATTAAATATCTGTTTTAAGGATGCCATCTTAGCTCAAAGGATATAGCTTGGAGAAATCAAACTTTACAAGAAGTTAAGGTTTTAAAAAAGGACAGCATTCATGTTCTGAATTCCTGGGATAAGAGCTCTGGATGGAGTCCAGTTAAGCTTTAGAGTGGAAGGTTTTCACCCTTCTTTAGTATTTTGAGAAGAAGTAATTGGTTTTAAAATGGTCGCAACGTGCCTTTTAAATCAAATACATTCTGATTTTGCTTCCCTGTTCTTTATCATGGTACATTACATATTCACGTGGGACCAGAACCTTAGCAGCAAGGAATTTGAGCTTGAGCTGCTAGCACGATTTAAACCCCAAGCTTAAATATCTTAATTGAAGTCAGCTAACGTACAGCTTCCAATCCCAGGGTAAAGTGTTGGCTTTTTAAAAATTATAAATATGTCCACAGTCTCTGAAATCGGGAGAACCCCACGCACTGGTAGCGTGGTTTGTGGTGACAGCGACTGTCTTTGCCTACACAAAGACCCCAGTTCAAATCTGCACAGAATGTTTTCTAGTTACTTCCTTTCTGGAATAACATTGTTGAGTTCAGAGGAATTAGACCAAAGCTGACTGATGACCTCCATTTATGCAAAAAGGGCTTGTTTACTTTGAAAATATGGGTTAACTGAATATCAGCTTTCATATTAGCCTATTTTATCACTTAAAAGAGATGTTTTTCAATTAAACTAAAAAGATACTACATACGAAAGGTTACAGAAACATGTTCTTTAAAAATTAAGTTAAATTAGAAATGACATTTCCTCTTCTAATATTGATGTTGTAGCTGAGAGTTAAGCTATAAAAGGAGTCAATTAAATTCTCTGCAGCTTTGCTGCAAAATCCAAATTTAAACTGCATAATAAAGTAATCGTATTAATATTGGCAGATTCAGACCACTTATTTCTAGAACCAAACTACAGCAAAAACATTAATCCAAACTCATATCTGATTAATAAATTCCTATGATGTCAAGATTTAAAGGTGAGCATGTCACAGGTTCAGTTTTGTTGTCAGGTTTCTGACACAGGAAGACTCAGAAGGGCTGTTGGGAGACTGTGGTGTTTATTGGTATTAAAAACGAGCACGTCAAATGCGCTGTACCCCTTTGCTGCAAGGTTTCTCCAGTGAATCAAAAATGCTTCCTGCTAGTCCTGGTATCTCGTCTCTGAACCACCCGGGTACCCAGGAGGCTTTAGATGGGTTGATCGTGCTTTGCAAAGAGAAATCAGGGAGGACTTTATCTGCTTTTAGACTTTTCCAGGAAAGAAAGATTGCCAAATAGAAATCTTTTTTTATTAGTTTATTTAAACATACTGACTTCTGAGGTTTTGATTGGATTCTAAGCTTTTGGGTGTAGGTCCTTGAGATTTTGAAAAGCTGTCCCCAGATGCGCGGGAAGCGGAACAGTGAGTAGTAGGTCTTCTCTAGCTCACCTCGTATTCACTAGGTTGGCTGCGAGAGAAGCGTAGGAGCAGAGGAGGCTTTGGCAACCTTTTTGGGACAGAAGAGCCCCTTCAAGGCTGTAGCTGAAACAAATTCTCTGCCTTGAGAGCACAAAAGCTGATGTTCAATGGGACTTGAGCTCCCTGCGTGCTGTAAGGGGTTTGAGAACTGTAGGAAAGGTGGTGCAGTGTTAGTGTCGGTTGGATCAGTGTAGCAAAGTACAATCTTATTAGTTTTTCCATTTGCAAAACGGTAGTGGAAGCTCTTCTAGCTGAGTACAAGGATGTACAGAGTAGGATTGGGAGGCTGTTGGACTTTGTGGTCACAGGAGCTGAAAGAGACCCGAATGTAAACCCGTAGGTGAGTGAAATGTTTGATTTGGTTTCTCCCCAACAGTTGCTGTCAGACTGAATTCTAAGGCTCACTTGTAATCCTAACTCTCGGAGTTTACTCAGTAACTGCATTGTATAGCTTAGTCTTCACCATTTGATTATTTAGTGAAGATTGATTATTTTAAACTAGTGTAATGAAGATTACCCTGCTTGGAAATGGTTAAAAACTGAAGAGAACTATCTTTCCATTTATAAGTATATATTAAATATTTCCTGCATACTCTGTGTGCTTCCTGCTGTGGCAGTATTTTGTAAGCAGTCTTTGCATCTCCTCTGATCACCTCTGCAGTGGCCAAGACCCATCTCTTTAGCCTCACGCTGTGCAGAGCTAGGAGGAAGAGGAAGCGGTCCTTGTCCTAAAGAATTTAAACTCTCTGAAAAATGGTGATGAAATAGAAAAGTGGTGTTAATTTCAAGCTCCATTAGAAGCAAAAGGACAGATATTTATATCCATCTTCTGTGCGACAGTTTGGACCTTTGATATTTTGTTTTAGTGTGGTGCTTAAATGTTGGAATGAGGAGTGCTTTAGAGGTCAAAGAGGAAATGGGGAATCAGTGCATGTTAAATAAATGTTGACAGGAATCACACATTAAACTTTAAAAAAACACAAAGCTCCTTTTGCTGAAGTGCCAACAGTACCTTTGAGGGATGCTCCTCCTCCTCTGGCCACTTTATGATGAAATGGGTAGGTTGTGGCACCTTGCTTGGTTATTCCTGCCCTGCCTGAAGCAAAAGTGCATGTGGAACGGGGAGAAGCAGGACGGGGCCTGATGCGGAGGGGAGCAGTGGGACATGCGGTGCAGCGCACTCGACGGAGTGTCTCGCTGTGCTTGAACCAGCAGCCTGAGGAAGAGTTGCTGCCTCTTGGATAAACACACCTCAGAGAGTTTGTTCAACACGGAGCGCACATCTCGGTCAGAGCCCTAACGAGCTGAGCTGCCGTGTCCCCTGGGTTTGGGATGCCTGGGGGCCCAGCTGTGTGCTCCACCTCCCACAGTGCTGTTCTAACGCCTCCGGCGGCACTGGGCTGCGGCTTCTACCACCACGTATTTCATTTTTCATAGGATCTTTGTTTTATATAATGTTTGTCTCCTGCAGCTTGACTTCTGTTGTGTTTATGTTTAATGCAGTTCTGATTCCCGTTCTAGCAGTTTTCTAAATTACACCAGGAGTGAGCTAAAAAGGAGTATTTAAGAACAGTGCTAAGATGGTTTCTGCTGCTCGGTGCTGTTTTGAAAACCAGCTGTGCGGTGAAGAATGGAACTGGTCCTGATGAGAGCGTGTTAGTTTAAATCCAAACGTTTAACGTTTGTGTCTGTGTGGGCTGGCTGACCTGTAAATCTAAACTGATGGGGTTTTGCCCCAGGGCTGCCCAGCCACCAGGCTGCAGTGTTGTAGCTGTGGGGTGTGAGGGATAGCCAGCCGGCTATTTCTAGCAGTCTGTAGAAGCTGAGGATTTGGTTCTAGTGAAACTAGTATTTACCGAAGCTGAAAGTTAATCTGATGCTATTTGTAGCTAGCATTCATATAAATCATTTGGACAACTTTGTGCAAGGCCTGCTCTTTATTCCATATTTATCCAGTGCCTACCCCAACATAATCCCGAGCCGTACCTGCCCTCTCCTGATGTGCGTGCATGACAGTGTCTGATCCTGATGATGTGCCTGATGCGTTTCAGAAGTGTACAAGGCAGGTCGAGCATTTAGAGCTGTTACCAGGAACGTCTGTGCTGGCAGAATTGTATCAGCCAACAGTAAAAGAGGCGTTCGCTGAGCAAAGCCAAGCACTTGTTGAACTTGCACTGTGGAGAACAACAGAGCAAGCCAGTGAAGCAAACACAGGAACAAGAAACAGTAGTTTCTGCTGTACTGGAGTTGTGTAATACAGATGTATATAAACGTAATTAGTGTTTCCAAATAATATTTTTAAGGGAATCTTTTTTTCTTAATAGAATCTAAAAATGCTAATCACAGAAGGTCAAGGGTCGGAAGGGACCTCTGGAGATCATCTGGTCCAACCCCCTGCCAGAGCAGGGCCACCTACAGCAGGTGGCACAGGATGGCGTCCAGGAGGGCTGGGAATGTCTCCAGAGTGGGAGACTCCACCACCTCTCTGGGCAGCCTGTGCCAGGGCTCTGCCACCCTCAAAGGAAAGAAGTTCCTCCTCATGTTGAGCTGGAACTTCCTATATTCGATTTTATACCCATTGCCCCTTGTCCTGTCACTGGGCACCACTGAAAAAAGCCTGGCCCCCTCCTCCTGGCCCCGTCATGCTACAAGATCCGAGCACAGACGTTAGAGGTAGTTCTCTTCTGGAGTCTCACTCCATCAGTAATCACTCCACAAAAGCCCATTTGGATTTCAGGGGGATCGAGGCTGCTACAAGGCGTTGACAGATTTGTGGCAATGCTGTCTGGGCCCTGCTGGGTGCAATTTTAGGTAAAATCACAGCCGGTTCCCAAACTGGCTGTTACAACCGCCTCCAGCAAGCTCTTGTTTTCTCTGTCTTGCTGCCGATGACCCGTCTAAGCGGCAGCTTCTCTTCCCGTCGCCTTTGCCACCCTGTGCCGTGAGGCTCCAACGTGGCAGTCCCTGGTCCTGGAACATGTTGCTGCTGCTGTCCCGTTCCAAAGGGGTACCCCCAGGGAGTGCTTTGAGACTGGTGCAGTAGCATCCGGGGTAGCAAATGGAGCGCAGGGAGGAGGGTGTTTGCACATGGGTCGGGTGCGGCCGGAACTGGAGGTCCACATTTTGGAAAGGTCCACCCCCTCGTTTTGTTTCCAATCTCTTGTTTTCTCGTGTGTGAAATGGGATAGTGTTGAGATGCTTACCTTACTCAGAAAATGCTTTCAGTTTCATAGATGAAAAGTCTTTTATAGGACCAATGTATTTTATTTTTTCTGGGAAATCATAACTCAACCATGAAATTTCACTTTTTTCTGTTGCTAGCTTCAATCGCTTGTGCTTTGCTCAACAGGAATTCCCCTTGCTTCCCATGTAAAATAAACATAATTTAAAATCACTTTGTCTTTTTGAATTTTAGAGTTAAATCGTACTGTAGCACTGTCATTGCAGCTGTGATGTTTTAAAGATGTAAGAACTGCAAGTGTTACATTTGCATTTAGCTCTCAAATTTTGCAATGTACAGACAAATAGAGATAGGATCTGTATTTTCCAAGGAAGATGAGCTATCGAATTATTTTTAAGAAAATAATGTTAAGAAATTCTGGTTTTTAAAAAAAAAATATGTGGAGAATACTAGCTGCAGTGGATCTAATAGGCTGTTAGAGAGAATTTATTTTTCTCTGGTTTTCTCTTCTCTTTGGTTTTTAACCTACCTGAGGATGTTCTGTGGCACAGCCAGCCATAATGGTACCAGACATTCTAGTCTATTGTGTTAATAATCCGTGAATTAAAGCATCCCCCAGCCCACTCTTAACGTGATGGATTGTGTCGATGACGTGTGGTTAAGGGGTCCCCAAGCGGGCCTTGACAGGATAGACCGGAGCACTTCGGAAGGTCTATTGTTGTCAATGATCCGCTGATGATACCAACGGATCTGGAGGGAGGGTGGAGCGGGAGGCGGAGGGAGGCTATAAACAGCAGCGTGAGCTCGGTCAGATCTCAGGGCTGTGGAAAGGTGGCAAGAGAAGCGCCCGGTGCCTGGGATGAGCCCAACAGTCGGTCGTGAGGAACTTCAGAGGAGGTTGAAGGTGCTCATTGCGTTGCCAGGGATGAGGACCGAGAGACCAAAATACTTAGAATCCTCTTGGCAAAGAAAAGCATAAGTCTCAACATTAAAAATAGATGCTTTTTATCTTGCATGCGATACAAAATCTCTTGTGATATGGTATTTTTTTATTATACTTTAGCAGCTCCAAGGAGTCTTGGATTAGGCCTGTATCACAACAGTAATACACAGGAGGCTATGTTTTGTCTTGCTATGACACCAGCTACTGTTGTTTTTGATCTGCAGCCTCTGAAGAGGGATGCTGCATCTTCTACGGAAGGTGTTATGAGTGCAGATTAGTTAGACAAGTGCTGGAGTGAATGCATAAGTAGTGATTTTGCATAATGAGGTATGTGAAATCCCAGTGGAGGTTGTTAAAACAGATAGACAGCCTGTGGTAAACAACAAGGAAGGTAGGCTTTGAAAACAGATGGCTTTGAAAACCTGGCAAATGACTGTTCCATACTTAAAAATCAGTTTTGTTAGTGGAAAATATCTTACTTTAAAAAAAAAAAAAACAAAAAAACAAACACCAAAACCTGAAAAAGCTTAGCCTGCATATTTTCATAAACCTGAATGTGTTAATAAAGTTCTGTGGGTAACCATACATCATCTGTCTTTCCTGCTACACGTGTGCCTGAACGATGGAGGCAGTGGACCCAATACCCTGAAACGTTCCGCAGCGATCCACCGGGCCTCGCTGTGCAGCTCCTCCTGGCTGGCAGATGGATTGCTCTTCATTATCACTTTGACTCCCTCTAGGTGCGCACTTTGCATTGGGAAATTAATCTTGCATTCAAAGGGTTAATTCATCTCAACAGGCAGAGTCTACAAGTGAAACGGGAATAGAGAGGAACGTTCCTGCTGGTTGGAAAGGGTACAGAGAAGCCCGTTGCCATCTAAGAGACTACATAGCTAAGGTTAGAGCTGGCCAGAAGATGAGAGACTGGTTTGGAGCTGTAAAATGTAGCTGTTTTCCGCGTCTTTTATGCCGTTGGCGTAAGCAGTAGGTGTGAGGCTGGGACCAACCTCTGCTTCCTTTGGTGTGTTGGGAGTCGGGTCAGTGGGGCAGGTGGTGGCGATGAGCCGCACAGCCGTTCCTGGTGTAACCTGTCCGGGGCTTGCGCGCTGTGTTCTCCTGCAGGATAGCTGTGGTGCACGTTTGTATGGTGTTAACTCCAAACGTAACCAGTGCTGCGGTATTTCCAGAGGCCCAGCTGGCGGGGGCTCCCCCTGGGAATACTGACACCCTGACACCAAGACACTTGCTTACCGCGACTGGCAAAGACCTTCCCCCAGGGCCTGCGCCGAGGGCAGCAGACTATTTTTGTAGGGTGACGCTTTTCGTTCTCTTCCAGTGTAACGTTGAAAAGCTTTCTCATGTAGGTGCAAGGTGCTCTGCAGCCTGTGGGTAAGTACACTTTCATTTTCATAGTCATTTTGGTGGCTTCCTTAGAACGAGCCCGTAGATGCCCAGGGCTCCATGGACACCGTTGAAAGGCAGGGTGAGTGGTCCGGTTCCTTTCTGAAAAGGATCGCACGTGCAAACAGGGGATTCCTTAGTCCCCGCCTTCTGCTGGAAAAAGGGCAAGTTCCTGTCATTCGGGAACAAGAGATGGGTCATCCCACATCCTGAGAAAAATCAGGGACTTGGGAAACACTTGCCCTTGCACACTGACGCTGCCGTCAGCCAGTGATAACCCCACCAGCAAAGCTGCGGCACTTCGTGCTCTGCAGTCCTGGGAGATGACAGCTGCCCCGCTGCTTCCCAACGCCTTGTGAACGTCTTGAAAATGGGACTGCACCTGGGAGACTGGCACAAACCGTGTTTGGCACGTGTTTTGTGCCAGTCTCCCAGGAGTAAGAGCCAAGTGATGCTCGGAAAACCAGGAAGTGTCCCTGTCCCCGTTGCCCTTTGGTCTGCAAAGCCAGTGCTGGGGACAAGCCACTGAGAGCGGCACCGGCAGAGGAGCTGGGCAGGTGTGGGAGCTCGGGCTCGGCTTTCAGCTACCGTGGATGGGAGAAATAGGTGTTCAGAAAGTAAGAGAAGCAGATTTTAGCCACTCCATCTTTACTTTCATAAATTTAACGAAGCACTTGCCGAGTAGCTCATTTCTCAAGGTACCGTGTACAGCTGTTGAGAAATTTTGCCATTATGTTGTTTTTAATCAAAAAAGGCTGATTATAAAGCTGGATTTGTAGGCAAGAGAAGGTAGTGGATTTGTGGCAGTAATTTCCTTTTTTGATTGATTTCAACATGCCCTATTTTAATACTTTAAAAATGACAAAGTGGGCTTCTTTCTCATTATTTGACTTTGTCGTCAACATCTAAGGCTAGAAGTATTGGGTTTGGTTGAAATAAAAATTAAATGATTGGCCTGGTTGTGTTTTTTCCGTGAGGTTTTTTTGATTCCTTGACTTTGTCTGGATTTTGACTTTTAGCTGTGTCTGCAGATGGAGATTGCTGGGTGAGCAGCAGCTGATAAGTCTGACAGGACAGGAAACAGGGTTTGTTTTCTGCTTGGAGAGAAACCTTTGCTACACAGATGGATCAGAGCTGAGGGTTTCTGCTGCTTCTGTGATGAGTTACTTTTTTTTCTCTCCTGCTGGGTATTTGTACCCATCACTGAGGCATTTCTAGAGCTCTGCCAGGCTCTGCAGGATGCTCAGCATCGTGTTCAAAAGCTCCTTTTTTCCAGAGAGACCGGCTCTTCATAAAGCGTTGAGTAACACTTTCAGATAAAATTTTCAAAAGCGCTTCAGTTAATGTACTGAAAACTGTCAACTTTTGATTATTTTCGTACCTAAATAGAAGTTCTGAAACTGTTCTGAAAAATCTCATCCCACATGTTTCAAGATCTGTGGTTTTCTGTGCTGCAATAAGATTGTTACAAATGTCTGTCTGAGATGTATGAAGATACTATAGAATAAATGGGAAGGGAAACGACAGTGCTGTCCTGTCATTAACAGGTGGAGAAAAAGCCAGACATCCCTGTGCTAAAATATTCACCTGATTTTTCATTTGGTTTCTGAGCTGCAGGGAGCCAGGATGTTTTATCTCTGCCACTCCACTAGCTCTGCGATAATGAAAACCAAGAGAGCGTTGTTCAGTTCTAGGATTACTGTTAGGAATGTTTATTACACATGGGGGCAGTAGCACACCATAAAGATGCTCGGGATGTTAATACTGGCTGGGTTGATTTATGGCTGGGTAATATACAGTGGGATATTTAGTATTTGTTAGCTGGCTGTATGTTTGACAGATATTGGCAAGAAGTATTAACTTACATCCAAGTTTGTCTTAACTCATAAGTGATGAACAAAGAGAAGTTTGTATTTGCTGTCTTAAAACGATCTGTGGATCTTTATCCTTCAAAGTTTTTGATTCCACCTTTGACACATGGCCACTATCAACCGTTTAAATGTTGCAGGTGCTATCAGAAGCCAAAAGTGAAAAGGCTGCTCTTGAGAACAACGTGAAACCATTCTTCTTGTGCCTTGGAATCAGCACTTGTGTTAAATTACCCCATTTCGTCTAAGCTCCTTTTTAAGCTCCTTTGAATATATTTTCTGTGATACAGTTAGTGGAAAAGTTGCTCTACTCTTTTGAGGGATAACGAAGTGCTTTGCTGGATCCAGGCCAGAGCCAGCATCTTGCAGAATAGAGCCCATGACAACTCATTTCATCCCAAAATCTCAGTTTTCTTCACAAACTCCAGTAAACAAAGTCTCCCAATAGCCTGCGAGTGCTGTAGCAGCAGCAGTGTCCCAGCTTTCCAGATGGCAAAGAGAGTGGTTAAACGACTTGCTCAAGGGAGTTGGGAGATGAGTGAGGCTGGGCAGATGCGGGAGGCGGACTCTGGGGATGGATTTGTTGGCTGGGTTTATTACATGTTTGTTATATTTATGCTGCTGCCTGGGTGGTGTGATTGGGGCGTAATTGCCTGAGTCCGTCTGTTCCGCGAGGTGTTTGCGAAGAGTCTCTGGAGCTCTCGGGGTGACGGTGGAGGGGCTGTGGTTGGTCTCTGCTGGGGTAATCTGAACGACACCGACTTGCTCCCGGAGCGAGCGGTGGCACTGCTGGGGGTGACTGGGCAGGATGGTGGTGCCGTGCTGATGCTTTAGTGCGCCCAGTCACCCTTCGCTGTCGGTGTGTGAAAGGAAGCAATGGAAAAAAAAGAATAAAAGGAAGAAAATGAACAACCAAAAATGCTGAATAACACCTTTTTAAATCCTCGCATCTGCAATTTATGTTAGTGTTAATGACTCCAGGCAGGAACTCACGTGAAGCAATTATCCAGGGAATTCCTAATAGTATTCCATCATAACACAGGGAGTTACACGGGGTATTATTTTAAGGTAATACATTCTGTGTATTAATCATTGGTTATTATTGACTTGGTGACACGTTGCTGTTGGTGAAATGAACTGTGATATAATTAGGAGTAAATAATACCCAGGCATGCTGTGCTAATTATTTTTATGTGAACCCAATTCATTGCTAATATAAATAGCAATATTAATCACAGCAAGTATCAATATTTATGCAGCACGCTTCCATTTAAGTGCAGCTGTAGATGACAATGCTCATACGTACGCTGAAGAAAGAGACATATGCGGGGCTGGTCTTTTTAATCCCACCATTATGTGTGATGTCCATTCCGTGACACCAGGCAAATTGTTCTGTGGTTATAGCAAAGAACTGCAAGGCATTACTGCAGGCTGCTTCTCTGCAGAAGCCCCAGGTCTTCAACAGAACAAACTGAACTGCGCTCAGAAGAAATTGGTACTTACACCTATTCATTTTTCCCCCCTCCTGTTTCTAACCTCGCAGGCTGCTAGTGCCTCCTGATCTGGGACTCCGATACTGGCCGGCACAGCTGATTTCTTGAGAGGATCTGGTGTAGGAACGAGAAGCACGTTCTGCTCCATTTCCATGGAAATCTCGCGGAAGGTTAAGGTCGTTTGGGTGAGTCGGGGTCATCTTTCTGTCTCTCAACATCCTCATCTTTAAAAGACAGCTGTAATACAAGTAGGTGAGTGTGACAAATTGAAAACTCAACTGCCCCAGCTGGATTTTTGTTTGTAAAATAAAGCCAGGAGAGCCTGTGTTTGAGTGCCAGTGTCTCAGCATGCGGATCCAGGTGCTTTGCTTGTTCCAGTGGCTCCTGCTGGGATGCCATCTTTCCCATTACTTAGCAGTTTTCCTCGGGTCTTGCTTTTAATGAGTGTCATGGATTGTTTGTGGTTCAGCCTTCCGCTGCTCGTACCCCTGCTCTGAGAAGAGCCGCGTTGGAGTGTGCGGTGAGCTGGGTGGGCAGAGCTGGGCAGGCCGGGGCAGCGCTGGGGCTCGGGCGCTGGGAGAAGCAAGAGTGAAGATTGGCGTGTGATCCTGACCCTGGGCAGGGATGTACAGCCACGCTGCAGAGGTGCACTCAATAAATTAGACGATGATGTATGGCATAGTACATCACATTCTTGAAGGCAAGGCATATATACTCACCAGATAATGTGGAGCATGTGAAGTATTGAATATATCAAAGAGAGATTAATCTTTGTCTGGGAGTAACACTGCACGTTTTTTGTCTGGCTGAGCCAATGCTGTATAATCTAAAATTGGGGGGGGGGGAGTGTGTGTGTGTTTGCTTCTCTATTTGGACATGGGAGGAATACGTTTGTGTGTGTGTTTTGTGTTAGAGGGTGTCAGGGTACACATCTGTTACTGTTAATATTAAAAGATTTCCCTCCATTATTTTGCAGAAGATGATGTTCTCTTTGCATCTAAGGCTCCTTTCCTAAATGGGGACCTCTCCCTCGTGTCAGACGGCATAAACGCAGAAGGAGGAGTGTGTCCTACCTCAGCGAGGCTTATTCTTTCAAACCCGAGCAAAAGCGGTGGCGGCTGCGGCGCACGCTCTGTCATTAGTGACTCCTTGACACAGCAACTGAAAAATCCAAAAATAGGAACTGACAGAATAACTGTTGTATAGTGATTGGGCAAGTATCTGCTAAAAAACGGATATTGTTCCACGCAGGTATGTGTGACCGAAAGGTTAGCTAAAAATTTCCAGTCTTTTTTGTTTGCATTTAAGGACTGATATTTTGTATAGTTAAAATAGCGACAGCTGTTTTCACCTCAACAGTTTGCATCTGCTGTATTAACATGAAAATTTAAAACCTTGGGACGATGTATGAAATGATGATTAATTTACAGCATTTATCTTGGTTTACTAATCGTTCTGTTTTTAGAGGATAATTTTATTTGTAATCTCCACAGTTAAATTGCCATAAAATATCATAGTTACAAAGACATTAATGAGCAGTTGAAAGGATATGACACATTGTAATTTAGGAATTAACGCACACATTAAAAAAAAGGCAGATTCAAGAGAAAGCTACTAATACATGTATGTTGTGGGAAAAACAAAGCAGGAAAAAAAAAAGCTGCAAACCAGAAGATAAGCACACGAGCGTTGCAGCTGTATCGCTAAATGACAGTTTAAAGATATGGTAAATTCCGTCCCACCATCTCTGAACAAAGAGTAACAAAGGGCAGGGAAATGTAACAAAATAATCTAGTGCTGAGCATGAGTGGTACCAGCTGGAAAACATTCCCCGTCCACGCCTGATTAAGCTCTGCCGCGCTATCTCTCATCACGCGGACAGCTAAAGAACGTCCCCCGTTCAACGAAACTCAGATGTACGACTCCCACTGCAGAAGCACTGGGCAGCTCGGGAAAGGACTGGGACCTATCTCACCAGGTAATGCTGAACTCTGCGCACGATGCTCTTGCGTGCAGTGCTGGGTGGTCACTGATTTCAAGATGTCCAAGTATAGGGCAGGACTCTGAGGACGGCAGTGGGCTCCAAACCGCGCACGACCTGCTGCCTTCTTGGATTTCTAAGCCCGTCTGCGCTGCACTACGCGCGCGGGGCTCAGTGAGGGTTGGTGGGTTTGTAGTGGGAAGGAGCAATGTGGTGTTCTGTCTTACGCAAGTGCTGCTCACTCTGTCCTTAAAATGCAGGCTGAGCACGTCCAGGTAGGCTGCCCTCCAAAGTACGGGAATGCCAGCGGCGCCAGCCACTTCTTCTTTGCCTCTGCCCCTCTTTGGGCAACGGTGTCACCTCCCGACAGTGTCCCAGGAAGGAACACAGAGTACCTACCATCTCCAAGCACTACAGAATAAAAGCATTTTCTTTTCTTCAGAACAACAACCAGAAGGTTAAGAAAGGGAGTAGAGGTGGATGAAATAATGAAGATTATATGGATTTGGTAACACGTGCTTAAGTTTGTGGTAGTGATGGTTTATTTCTTTAAACCTGGCTACTTTATCTCCTCTAATGATTGGTCATTCTGAACTGCATAGATACGATTACCCTTTTCAAATTGCTGTAATTGCATGAAGGAGAAATTTAGAGTTATATTTTCCTTTTCTTGACTATTAATCGTGTAGCTCTACTGAGGTACTCGGGGATAGTTCCATTTCCTTCACAGCATAAGAGAGACATTAATTACATGAAATTCAGGAAGTTTTTTCCCACCCTGTGCAGACAACCCTTTGTTATGTGTTTGCTCTTCATAGAAAACAGTTAGTCATTAATCTTATGCAATACAGTGGGGAATTTGATGATCAAGAAATCAAGAGCTCAGCCATGCTTTCTTTGAAGGATGTTTTTACAAGGCACAGAATATCCCCTGGCAAAAGTAATCCTTAACAATAAAGAGAAGAGTTGAAAGTGGTAGAGGGAGTAGCAGTAGCTCTTTCGTTACTTTGAACTGTCTTGGGAAATTGCAATTTATACCTACAAAAGAATGGGAAGAGTTTGAAGAACAGTGTGATAATAAGAGATAGAGCCTGTGTCTTAACAGGTTGCAGTGTTTAATGGGATCCTGGCTTGCAGACAAACTGGGTTCCTTTCACACCACTGTTCATGGAAACACACGTGTCAGTATGGGTCACTGCTGTCACCCTGCTTTCGCTCAAACATCCATTCTAAATAATAATGAACATTTAAGAGCTAGTGGAGATTTTTTTAATTAGCTCAGTCCCCCAGGCACAACTATTTTGTGTATCTTAAATTTCCCAGTTCCCTTACTTTCTGTTCTAGCATTACCTTGATAGTACATAGCCTACCATTCATGAGCAGTTTATAATTTAGCTGATTTAATTTCTAACAATGGATTTCAGTTCAGAATACTAAATACGTTTTAATTTAATCTCCTATAATGAGAACAACTGGTCGCTTTTTCAGATTTGTTAATTTTCTGCGAGCATGTTACCTATGATGGTACCTGGCCAGGTGATTTCTATGCCATTAGATAATTGAGTTGGTTATAGGTAACTGTGAGATAAACAACCCTGGTGTTTCCGCAGCCTTTCCTGCAGTCTTCTGCAGGTTTCCTTCTGTCTGAGTGGGAGAGGGGCTGTGTAAGATGACGCGTTTTATACCTGCCCATATCCAGTTGAGCACGAGCAATGCTCCTGCCTCTAGCTCCGTGCTCAGCATCTGCATCCATTCCCCATCCCTCTCCACACGGAGCAGATTCTTCAAGAAGGGAGTGTCAGGACTGCAGGGAACACAAGCTTATCGGGAATATCTCGCAGGGAGTGCGCAGCAAGGAGTACGCAGGGTTGAGTGGGCGAGGCAATGACATTATTTTTTAATGTTGGGGGTTTGGGGGTTTTTTTTGTGCAACACAAAAAGCTTACCAGTAGCTTCTGGGCAGATTTTCCATTTGTTTGTAATGTTCTCTCCATTGATGCTGCATCCCAGTAATCAATAAAACTTGATTAAGGATAATAGTGAAAAGCAGCAGCCTGCAACCTCATTAAATGTAAAAATCCAGTACAGAGTGAGATAACTGGAGTCAAATAAACATGACTCAAAGGCCAAATATGTGGCTACAGAACAGAAGAAACTGAAGCTGATATTGCTCGGGTGTTTTTTTTTTTTCTCACTGGCTTTGTCCCACAGTAAGGAAACTCCACTTCTGTGAGCTGGACATGGAATCACAACCGGACAGGAGGATAAACCCTGGACAAATAAGTGTCTTCTTAATGATCTGGTTTTGTTCCAGATCGAACCAGAAAGGTTGATTTGGAATGCCTGAGGAAACAAAATAATTAAGGCAAAAAGTTAGTTTTGAGGTTGAATGAAACCTCATTTTGAAACCTCGCAGCTGAGCACTGCGAGCTGTGACTTTAAACAGTCAAGCAACATTGGAAATCTCTAAGATAGGAAAGTTTCTCCTGGGTTGTTTGGTTGCTTCTTGGGAACACGGGAAAAGAGCTGGCATGTCCGACACTACTGCTGTTCTCCATGTTGAAATGCTTCGGCCTGAGGGTACGTAGAGTGAGGGGGAAAACACCATCTCTGGAGAGCCTGGCCTGGGAAGGTGGGCGTGATGGGATCAGCGGGTCGATGAGTGCAGGGCTTTGGGATGGTCCATAGGTGGGGCAGGCCGGCTGCTGCGCTTTATCCTGGCAGACTAGGGAAAGTCTTGGGGTAGGATTTTCCTTGCTTGCATTCTCCAGCGGTACCTTTTCTCTTACAGCTCTCCAGCGTAAGCACTGCACAAGCATTAGAGGCTCTTTAAGGTATTAGTAAAATAGGTAGATTCTGGCTCTCAAATCCGTTGTAGCATTAAGGCAATGTTCTAATTAGCACATTTTAGAGAGCAAAATGAGATGTTAAAGTAGAGGTACCTGAAGCATCGTAACTTACACGTTGGTCACTTACTCCGTCGATGCAAACTCGGCATCATACTTCAACTTGCCCAGTTAATTGAGGCTGTCTTTGAAATTGTTTCTCTTTTTCTTTTCCCCCAAATGGAAAGTTAAACGCAATCCACTTTCTAGAAGCTGTTTTTAATTTTGGCCATCCAGTAACATGCTCCAGTAATGAAACCTATACCTCCATTTAAAGGTCCTTTGTGTAATTTATAGACCCTATTTTCTTTCCTCATAAATTCCCACCATACTTTCTAGGGAGGCAAAGTGTACATTAGCCACTCTCCCAGGAGACTTCCATACTGTGCATATAATAACTGTGAGGTAATAACTCAGCCTAGCGGCGATGAGTGCACTCAGCTTCCAGCACCATGCAGAACTGGGTCCTCAGCTTGACCCCAGTATGAGCCAACAAGGGGCTATTTTTCTTCCAGGCAGTACAACTTTTGGCGTGTAATTTTTTCCAAAGCACTGACTCGGGGGAGGAGAGGCTGTGGATTTTCCTTTGCTCTATTTATGTGCGAGTCTCTGACACGAATGGTTCTTTGAAGTGTCTTTGGGAAGCTGTAGGGCAACCATATTTCTCATTTTAAAATATCTTTTAAATGACTGAAAACTTTAGATGTGTGTGTTTGTATTCATAACGGAATGTAAGCACAAAGATACAACTGCTAACATGCAGAGAAAGTCAGCTTGGTCAAGCTATGCTAGTGGTGCAATTTCTCTTCAGTCCTGTGGTTGGGGACCTTTTAGATTAAATTCATTAGTTCATGGTAGTTTTGAGATGTAACATAAGCCTCCAAAGGGATCTTAAGCTTCTCTTTTTTATTAAAATGAAATCTTCCCTTGGCATTTCTCTAGGCACTTCTCCAGTGACAAATAAAAGGGAGGCTGCTGAAGGATATTCTGCTGCACACTTAAATGCCAGCAATCCAATTAAAGGAATGTTTAACCTTTTGTAAATAAAGCTATGGCTTGCACTGCCTTTTGGCTAAAGGAAAAAAAAAAACAACTTGATTTATTATTAAGCTTCTTACCCAAGACTGATGTATGTATTCACAATATAGTTTACAGCATTATAGGAGCAGAACACTATTAAAATTACTCTGTCCCAGAAGGTCAGCTGGCTGCAGATTCAGACACTCTGCTTTCAAGACAGCTCTGCTAAGTGATGTCCTTCTCAAACGCTCCCTCTAAGTCTTCCACAGTCTCCAGTCACTAAGTCCTGATCCAGGTGTTAGATGCTTCACAACATTTTTTTATATTTCCTGGTTTTGAATGTGGTCTTTGTTAAAATTGGGATTGTTTTCCAGTTGCAAAAAGCACATGTGGATTTAGGTAGGGATGTGTTCAAACTCGACGTTTGAGCCTTGGTCAAAAAGCATTTTCAAAGCTGAACAATTAATTCTAAATCTGGATGTCAATTTTGTATTACGTCTAGAAAATGCAGCCAGTGTAGAAGGCTACGTTATAATTTATCGCCTCTTTTGCTCCTACTCAGAAACTTGATCTGTCGGGATGTTCTGCCCAGGAAGATTCGGCAGAGGCGTCGGACCAAGCCTTGCTCAGCCGGGCCTGGTACCAAACCTGATAAGGCACGTAATGGGCATGGAGAGGAGGGGGCAAAGGTAGAAGCTTTCCTGCTTTTCAGCATCCTGTAACTCTGTAGGGCTTTAAACGGAGATCTCTGTGATGGCGGGCTACCCGTGTAACGGTTTCGGTGGTGAAGTTGCACTAGGCCAAGATACCGAAGCAGAAGCTGTATCTGTTAGTAGACTGACGCTGAAGGACATGGGTTAGGGGTGGTTTTGGCAGTGCAGGTTTATGGTTGGACTTGATCTTGAAGGTCTCTTCCAACTCAAGTGATTCTGTGATTCTGTATGCTTAAGACGTACCCGAATTCTGACCTAGAAGCAGCCGTGCTTCAGAAATAAATACGACTGGAGAGCAGTCGCACAGTGCAGGTTTCAAGACTGCTGCTTCTGTTTCAGGTGTGAAAAGAAGAGCCAATGTGCCTAAAAGCTTGTGTAAGTTTTCCAGCAGTAAGAATTGATGTAGTCTGGGATACACGGCTTTTGTATGTGAATCCTGGCTTAACTTTTCTGGATGTATGTCTTGTTTTCCCTGTTGCATCCCTGAGAGTGGCCACGCTAGAAGCTCCGCATAGCTGTGGCGCAGCAGGAGGCATTCCGAGGGATCAGGCCAGTGGATCGCAGCGCTGCACTCGCTGCCAGGGAGCCTGAGACGAGAGCGAGCCGGGAGCGGAAGGTGAGCCCGGGCAGCCCGGGACACACAAGCAGCGCCGAGCGTACCTGAGGGCCAGCTGGCCTCCGAGCCCACGCAGCCGTGGGACACGTTACATGACATTGCAATTACCACTTCTCAGAGCGCTTTTACTTTTGTCTGCACGTTTCATTTGGTCCAAACACGTTGCAAGCAAAGGCTGAAAAATACAACTGTTATACAAAAAGGGAAGTCCTTTCCTCAGTCCATGTGTGGGCATTTGCTGTGCAGAAAAAGGTTAAATGGTAATGAGAAGGATCGGGCAGGAGTCCAGCACTTTGTAGCCTCGCTGGGACAGTGCCTGAGTTCTGTATTAACAGGTTTTTTGAAATTCCTTGTTCCTGAGGCCACAATATGAGTAACAGGAACAGCATAAAGGAATAGTGAGTAGCATTACGATCATATGGAGACTAAGTTCATTATTGTTGTGTAGTGAAGACATAGAGAGTTGTGATTTTTTAAATTTCTTTGGGATCCACCCCTGTAGAGTGTTTCATGGCTCTGTGACTGAGAAAGGGTAGTATTAGAGATAGGAGCTGCCCATATAGTGTTCTGTTTTGTCCCAGTTAAAAATCACATGCCAAAAGCAGGCCGTGTCTCACTGGCTGCCAGGGTTCAGTAGCGAGGGGCCCTGCAGAACACCGCTGAATACAGCAGTCGGGGCAGCAAAAGCCTTAAAAAGGCAAAAAGTCATAAAGAAGGGTTTGCTCCTTCAGGCAGCCTGTGTTTCAGGGCTGGTTTTGCTTTTGATTCCCTGTAAGTAATCACCAACGATAAAATTGAAGAAATGAAGGTTCTAGTGAAATTGTGTCACCAATGGAAGGCTTTGCTCTCGTTTTGCAAAATGGCTCCAAATGGGGCTTGTCTTTGAAAAAAAACATTAAGTCAAATTTAGGGTGGATTTGGTGCAGGTTGCGTTTTATGTTGCCATCCAGGCCAGAGAGTCTGTCTAGGGTCTTCACTACTCCACGGGTTTGCACACAGTGCAGAAATGAGAATGGTTCTCATTTTTTCTTTTCAGTTCTCAAAAGAAAACATCTTTTCAATTATGCTGTTGGGCTTTTTGTTGGTTTTTTTTGTTTGTTTCGTTGGTTTGGTTTTTTTAAAAGAAAATGACACCTACATTCTCTTGTCCCCAGTTTCTCGGAAGAACAACAGCACGGAGGGGTTCAGGAAGAGCGCCTCAGCGTTGCTTCTTTTTTTCAAAGGAAGAACATCTCTTTTACAGGATCTGAGTGCCAGAAGGCACCGAGGGCTGTTTTGCTGGTGGTGAGACATTGCCATCGAGCTGCAGTGCCATTCCTGTCTGCAGACCTGGTAAATCATGGTAAATCAGTGCTGCTCTTTGGATTCCTCAATGCTAATGCAGCACCTTGTGGTGCTCATCCCAGTGGGATATGGGATGGGCTCCTGAACGTCCGTAATTGATAGGAACACAGAGGCCTGTTGTCTGCATCTCTGCTACGTTTGTGGTTTGCCAGCTGCATTATTCCTTTATGTTTGTATTGCTCCTCCCTGCAACTTGGCACGATGTTTTGGGGAGTTGGGGGTTTGGGTTGATTTTTCTTTTTTAATGTTGCTTGCGAGGCAGATACATTTTCTTTTCCTTGTAAGCCATGGAAAAACCTAAAGCTTCTTTAAAAAAAAATTTAAAGCAATTCAGCTTTTTGAAACTGCATAATTGAAGAGCTCTGAAGTAATTGGCTTATTATAGTGCACCCGTAAAAATGAATTTGCATCTCATTTATGAACTATTAGATTCCCTGTTACATGAGACTGATTGTTCTTAATGTGACTTGCATGTAATTTAGCATTCTTTACTCAACCACTTTGTAGCTAAACATGGGGGGAGGGAAGTTCATTCCAAAATCATGGCACTAGAACTTGGATTACGGAGCGTTCGCTGCTGGATCCTGCACGGTGTGCTCTCAGTACCGTTTGTCTCTACATTCCCGTCCCCGTTCCACGCTGTGGTGCAGAAGCCCAAGATGACCTCACTAATTTTTTCCTTGACTCTTGCCACTGGTAAGGCCTGGTCACACTGCACCAAGAAATGCGATTGCTAAAGACAAATGTGAGCTGCAAGTACCCCAGGAATTTCCCACTTTTGCAACCCAGATTAGAGCCTTCGCTGTGATAATCACCCAGGCTCGTTAGCCCAAGGTGCCAGGGACGTTCCTGTTTGCTGCAGACACGCTGCCAAGTGCAGCACGAGTGTGGTGCTCGGATCTTGTCTGGAGTCCCCAGCTGGAGGGTGGTTGGGTGGCTCTTCCCCAGCGCTCAGCGGTGCTGCCCGTGGTCCAGCTGGTGTTGGCTGTGGTGAACGCGGTGGTTGAACTCCACAGGGGTCCTCTCCCCTCTCTGCCAGGGGGCGCTGGGCGCTGCAGGTGTTCGCAACGAAGCGGTCAAAGCGCTGGGGGTGCAAAGTGGTTTGCGGTGCTGGGGGTCAGAGCCCTCGTAGGGAGGATCCTTGGGGGGATCACCGAGCAAAAGCTGTCGAGCTGCTAGGCTGGGAAACCTGCAAGTATCAAAATGTGCCGCTGCTGTGAGCTATTCCGTTACATCAGAACCAGGATGGTAACGCAGTCAGGAGTCGTTACCTCCCCCGTGGGCTTCTCAGCGTTTCCTGTGTGTAAGCATTCGTCTGGGTGATTGTAAAGCCCAGTCTTGGTATCTGCGGCTCCGTTTTGACTCGAAGGAGGAGCAAAGATGACACAAATAGAAATGCAGCAAAAGGCAGGGTCACCTTGTGGAATGGAGGAGGATTCTGGGTGAGTGAGTGAGTGCAGAAATAATGCCACATGGTTGAAGGGAAGGTGAAAAGCAGGCCCTGTGCATGAATTCTGCAGAATTACTGAACTTTAATTTCAAAAAATTTTATTTACTGTAGCTAGCAAATGGCAAAAGAAACTACATACCTAAGTGCCTTCCAGTAGATACAAAAAATACCATGGTCGTAGCAAGAGACTGACGTTGATCCCTCTTTGGACAGAGCTGATTAAGAAAATATTGATGCTAACTGTTTGGCAGGAGCAAGTATAGCAAGCCCGGGGGTCATAGGTTTGAATATTGGTGGTTCCAAAAATACATGGATACTCCCATATGCTTTTTTTTTGAAAGCTTGTAGAGAATTGAGTTTTTAATTGACCCTTTTGTTTAGCTGATGGAACATGTGGCATTCATCCAGTGAATGACCCCACAGTTTCTTTCAGGGGAGCAGGTAAGCGGCACACCGGCTGAGGTAAGGGGAAGGAAATCTGGATCAAAAAATTGTAAAAGGACCTTATGCTCCCTCAGACAGAATAATTAACTTCAGAAGAGTAACTAGCAAGGTTCAGAGCAGTTACATTGAAACAGTGCTGAAATACTTTGTATTTCATTTGCCTTTCTTCTCCATTATAAATCCTCTCAGAATTTCCATTCAGTGGTACAGTAAATACAGCTGGAAACACGTGATACAGCAACAGCCAGGGAAGCAGAAGTTACTTCTGCAGTCCTCTAATCCCTCTCTCACACTAATTTATACCAGATTAAATTTGGGTTCAGATATGTGGATGTACTGCACCTTTAAGAGCTACCATTTTATGTAGGGAAATTATTCCCTTTCTAGGTTAGAACAGATGCGTCCGTACAGAGCCTGGGTGTTTCTGGGCTGTCGCATGCTGTGAGGGGAGCGATTACTCCCAGGTCAAACCTCACCTTTGGGCTGAAGGTGACGCGGGGCCGGGGCTGCGCAGCACGGGAGGTCAGGCAGCAGCCCCGTGCAGCTGCGACGTTAACCCTTCTTTCATTCCACCCTTTGCTGCACCACGGGCTTCGTTTTGTTTAGGGTTGGTTTTATACCTTGGAACTCGTGAAAGGTGGCAATAAGGATTCAGAGTTCAGGGGTTAAGCAGAATTGATCTGGTAGCTTTTCCAAGAACGGGCGCTCTGATGCCCTGGCCTTTGAGAGATAAGTGTCTTACTCCGAAAAATCCAGGTTGCTTTTCAGAGAGGCTCAGTTTGCTGCTGGCGGGGAGCGTGGCTGCGGCCCAGCTCGCTGGCGTTAGGCAGTGAAGGACAGGCTGCTGGTTTCTTTTGGGGCAAAGGTAGAAACACACATTTCCAAAGCAGCTAATTGTTTTGTAAATGTCTGTTTTTAATTCCCAGCTAAACAAGTTTTCAGGCTGTTTCCATCTCAGAAGGTGCGTTCTAATGTAATTCAGAAGATCCCTTTCAGCTTTCACTAGCTGGCAATCAAAAGCACCCATCTTCCCGGATCAAACATTTTAATTCTCTGCTTTGACTTAAACTCATAGTTGTGAATAAAGAAAACGTCTGTGTGGGATCGAGGCTGTAAGATCTATTCCCTCTCTCCCCCTTCTTTTTTTTTTTTTTAGTATGTGTATTTTAGGAGGAAAGCTTCATTTCTCCCACCACAGTTAAAGAGGACATTCCTGGAGTTCCTTTTTGGAGAAAATCCATTGAAGTTGTGCCTCGCCATACTAAGCTGCGAGTGCCGGGGTTTTAACTGCTCTGGCTTGTACAAAGTGCCCGGTGAGGCATCCTCTGTCTCCTGGCAATCACTTGAGATGGAGGGAGGAAAGAGGTGGGAAAATGTGTGTCCTCGTGAACCAGAGCACAGAGACATGGTGTGGCTTTGCCAGTGTCATGCAGGAGGTCTGCGGGCAGCAGGGAACTGAACCTCCTGAAATCACGTGTAGCTCTTGTCTCCTGGAAGCAGCATTGCTGCTTGTTTGCAAATACTGCCGTTTGTCTTCTCACTTGTATATTTAAAGGACACACCATGATTACTAATAAATCAAATTAAAAGGGCAAAAGCTGGAGAGATCCAGTAGAGGGGAATTCTTATACCTGCTCTGGTGTTCATTACTCACCACTGTTTGTGTTTTTGCACCGCTACAGATCACCACGCAGACATAATGCTAATTATCTGCGCAGGAGGTCGGTTTTGCATGCTAAAGGAAAACACTGGTATGTCTTGCTAATTTGATTTTAATATCTATGCCATGCTATTGTTTGGCCTAGAAATGAGATTGCTTTTCACTAATATAATTGGCTAATTAAAACATCTTCTTCGTAGGAGATGGGGAAGATACCCACAGTCCTTATGCGACGTGGGATATAATAAAGTAAACATGAGTCAGTTCCTAATCCAGCAAGAGCTCAGAGCACGAAGAAAGGAGGATCCTCAATGCAATTTTCTTAACACGTTTTTGAGATACTTTAGGGCCCAGTGCTCCACCTGTGAAGTGGAGATAGAAAGAGTGGAACTTAGAAGTCTCAGCCCCGTCGAACTTCCGTGGTGATGCCTAAAAGGTAGTTAACTGTTATCAGTTCCATATATTTGCAGTATTGTATATATTTAGTCATTCTAAGTTTCCTGCATGGGGCTAATTGTGAAGATGTAAAGCAACAGAAAAGAGTAAAGTTGCACCAAAACATATTCCCGCTGTCCCAGCAACGAAAACACACCTGGTTTTGCAGCCTGCCCGTAGAATCTCGACATTTCCTTCCTTCCCTGCTACCACTTACCACCTGCTCTGGGTCGCTGGAAGGGAAACGCTGCTGGGGAGAGCCACAGTTTTCCTCTCTCCCTCTGTTTAGGACACTATGGGGTAGACAGGTCAGGAGGGGACAAGTGTTACCTCTGCCGTAACAGTGAAGATGGAGCAGAGTGGGAAGCAACTTCCAATACCAGATCGCCCTCCTGTCTCGGACGCCAGCGGCGAGAGTCACAGCCTCCTTCCCCCAGGACGCTCCTCGGATTCCACCGTAATACGCCATCCTTCAGACAGGACTCAAGGAAAAGTCACAATCTATCTTTGAGTCTGGGAAGAGTTTTAGAGACTTATGCAAATCATATTTAATTTGTATGTGCAAATGATTCTAACTAAACGTAGGCTTCCCTTACTATCTTCAATTAAAAGCTCTGGATGTACTCCAAAGTTACAAATTCCTTCACTAAGCCAGTAGGGAATGATAATGAATTATTGCTAATATAGCCATAAAGCTTTTATTTGCATAAGTAATATGAAGCTAATGTGTGGATAAAATTAAACTTTAAAATGAAATATTATTAAAACAAAACTGTTAATGAATTTGGACACGTTACTGAGCAGGTATATTTGGCAGCTGGCTAGACCAGATAACTCTAATAGAAGTCTACTCGAATCAAAATCAATATTGAACATTACATAATACATTGAAGATAGTTTAACAAGTTATATGTGCTCATCTTCCCAATTCTGATGTGCTTCATCATTGTTAGCTTTCACAATCGTGACTAAACGAAAAGAAAGTGTCATAATGCAGGGGGAGAACCAAGTCCGTGAATTTGAGTATTTCATTCTCTTTTTTTACTGTTATAATTAGATTGGCTTGACAGACGATGCTGCGAATTCTCACTAGTATGGAAGAAAAATTGAAGACTGAAAGTCACCTGTAAGTAGATGATGGACACACGTGCTGCTTAGACCCACAGTATTACTGTTGTTATATTGTTATTACTAAGGCTGGACTTTTTTCTTCTTGAAATCTTTCTCTAATTGTTTTTCACTCTTTTTCATATCGCAGGTTTTTCCTCAATCCCTTGCAGATACTTTGGGCTGCAGCAGTTCAGGGGAATTACTCCAGACTAAAATAATCTTAAGACTAGAATAGTGTAAATAAGCCATAGAAAGATACAGTGTGCAGCATTTTGATCATTTTTTTTTCTTTCTTCCACTATTACACATGAAACAGAATCTACGCAACACCTCTCTGTTGGCATACGACGTTTTGTGGTGGCTTCCTCACAAAAAATGCAGAGTAATTGTTGTGTTTGCCTTGCTCGTAGCTCTTAAATGTGTACATCAGACTTGCCTTCGTTCCACCCGTGTACAAGCCACGCTTCTGCCTCTCACACACCTTACTCATCTCCACAGGCTTAGCTTCACTCATGATTTTTACTGAGTTGCTCCAGTGCAGAAAGGTTGTTACATGGTTGGGCTCTTGTGCTGCCCTGTTTCTATAAAGCAACGTACACAAAACTGTATAAAGCAACCCCTGGGTGTTTCATCAAGATACCCCAAGCCTACTCGCTTCCAGGACTAGCCAGGGACTATATTGGAGCGCCTGCCTCTTCCGCCACTGAGACCCCGTCGAGACAAGGTGGAGTCATTGAATGTTTGGACTAGTGGTCTAGCAGAGAAAGCAGAATTTTCAGGGCTAGAGGTTCCATTATTGTGACTGAGAAATAAATTCATTTTCTCTTTTGTGCATGAGGATTCTGTGCTTCACCTTTTTGCAGAGGCCAAAACTGCGACGCCTGAGAAGATGAAAGTCGTCAGCTCTCAGCTGGTGTTTCATCCCAAGTGGAAAGGCCTGTGTTGACTTGAACTGTCTAAGAATTTGTCCGTATCTGTGTTCTTTTTCAGTAGACGTTTCAGAAATAACCTAGCAAAGTTGTTGCATTTCTGTGGGGCTTGCGTACCTGACCTACATACACAGCTTTGAAAATTCCAGTTCTTAGGAACCGAGGTTGAATTCAGTGTTGCTTTATGATGCAAAAAGCACATTAGGTATTCTTTTATTTTTTTCCTCTATATTCTGTATGAATAGCTTTGGCAAAAAAACTTAGGAGATATTTACCCCAGTGTTGCATTTCAGTTACTTGTGCTGTTTCTTATACAGGATGAAATTAATTCCCTTTCTGTACTAAGAACAGACTGTGAAGCTAAAAACCAAGCTGGGTCTGGACAGTACGGTAAATCACACTGCCTAGGTTGTCGTTTCACCTTACTGCTGTGGGATACCGGCACATTCTCTGTCCAGAAGAAGACATTGATATTTGGGATACCAAGTCTCATCTACTGTTTTGCAGATGTATTTTCCATTTTTGCACGTGTATTACATTTAGTATTTCTACCTGATGTTGTGCATGTAACTTGCCAAACTTACAAGTTACACCTTTTCTGCTTCATAATGTCACTGTCTCATAACGCAGCGAATAAGGAGAAGAGCACCAGAAAGCCGGCTGTGTTCATCCTGCCCCCCAGAAGACTTCATGCAAACTTCATCTTTGCACCGCAGAGGAGATTGCAGAGTTTGCAAGAGGATTATTAACTTTGGGGAGAGCGGTACCCAGTTTTCCCACCTACGTGGGGCTGGTTCCGTCAGGTTGTACCTATTCAGAGGTTTCCAACGTGAGTATCTGCCTTTGGCACGGCTCCATATGCCTCCCTCGTGGCTGCGCTGCGCGATGGGCGGCAGGGCTGAGCTGATGCCGGGTCCACGAGTGAGCTAAATCCCTTGGTGTGGGGGAAGAGGAGTAGACAGAGACTGCTGCTGCTGGCACAGCCTCCTGCTCCAGGACCCAGCCTTGAGCCTGGCTCCGGCACAGCCTGTGTGGCAGCCAGACACACAGGGACGTCCTCTCCCAGCTTCCCCATGAGCTCCCAGGAACGTCGTCTGATGTGGCTTGCAGGTCTTGCCTGTTTTAAGCTCTTGATACAATCAGGTCGTGAAGGTTGTGCACCCTCAATTACAAGGTTGCTTATTTTTGGTGTGTTTGTGTCAAAACTAAGGGAACAGCTTATTCTGTTCCCTGGGGACTGTGTGAATAAACAAGGAGCAATGGGAATAAGTGCTAAGTTTGTTGAACAGGAGGCACAGCAGCACTTCTAATGCCTTCGCTGAAACACACCAGTGCCTGCTTTCCCCAGAGGAGAATTTGGTGATCAGAGCATGTAAGGCCTAAACAGATAAAAAGGAAGATGCAGGCCATGCTTTTTAGATCTCCGATTCAGCAACAGCTGACTGGATTTAAATTGTGCTTTTGATAAACAGATAAGCACAAACTGTGTCTCTGCTGATAACTTGAATGCCAAATTTCAGCCTCATGCAATTGGAACTGCTTGGAAATTGGGCTGGATAATGGAAGCAGCAACTCAGTGAACCTTAATTACAGTGGCAGCACTGGCCACGGCCTGCCTTTTCGCACACAAGGAGAATTCACTAGGAGAGGCTGAGCACTGTAGAAACAATTTGTCGTGAATGCTCTTAGTTGTGAGTGTGGATGTTCTTCATGCTGGCCACCTGTCTTAGTCCAGCTGAGAAAGTTACTGAACCCAGCGGGAGCCGTGTGAGCACTAGGAGAGTAAAATAGAAACTACATTTAACCTTTTTGGTACCACATTTTCCAGAGGCAGTTCCAGTATCTCGGTGGAAACACACCTGTTGTACTGCTTTGTTATTACAGAAGCTCGGGAAGATCTGACAAAGTGATTTAAAAAAGTGAAATCACAACTGATTACTCAGACGTGAGTTTACTCAGTTCTGCTTTCACTCACTACTGCACCTCCATTTTAGAAGAATGTGAATACTGAAATGTGTGTCATCATTTTGAAATGCTTAGAAGACAAGGCCACTGTTTCATCAATTTATGTTTGTCCCAAATGGTCTTTATATCCAAGAGCGTGCTTGAAACTCCGGATTACAGGCATGAAGAGATGAATAGAATTGTAATGACTTGCTATAAAAGAGGACTAAGATTTGGGGAGTACGATGAAAGCCAGCTATAGCCTAAGCACTTTTCTTCTGTGTTGTTCTTCAAAGGAGTACAGTGGCAAAATCAAAAGAGATGGCAAAGATATGTTTTACATTACTATACAAAAGCAAACAGATGGTTTACTTTTTCTCCTCTTTCAAATATGTAGCTACTACATTCTCATTATATCTCTTGGAATGGTTTCAGATATCAATTCAGTTTGCAAAACCAAGTTGATTGAATAATAGGTATATCACAATTTCAAATCAATTAGAAATATCGCTCGCCAGAGGAGCTGATGGTTTACTTGAATGTCAGTAATAAAACTGTACAAGCCATGAATTACTTTGGACTATTTAACATTATTACATTTCTCTGTAGCAGGGACAGTTGTGCTGATACGAGTTGGCAGGAGCGGGTGGAGATGGGGCAGGCTCATTTATGACCGGATGGAAAGTAGCTCACAGGGTCCTTCTGAGGGAGTTTCTTTGTCTCTTGGTGCTTGTGTGTGCGATTCCCTCCCGTCAGCTGCTGCTAAACTTTATCCTTCTCCTCTTCCCTGTCCTGCTCAGCACTTGCTGCTAGGAGGAAGGCAAATGTAGGGTCCTTGCTCTTCGCTTCAGTGAGCTGCCTGCAGTGTGTCCTCATTGCTGCTTTCTTCTTCCTCTTTTTTTCTTTTTTTTTTTTTTGTTGTTGTTAACTTAGTATGTTATTTTCTCGTCTGCATCAAGAAGTACGAGATGTGGCTAGACAAGTACTTTCTTTTATTTTTCTAAGTGTAACTAGTTGTTCTGCCCAGAACAATGTCTTGTAACCTGATTCATCTCTCATAATTATGTATTTCATACAAGTTCTCCTGAGGGAATAAAACTTATCCCCGAGAATCTAATTTTTTAGAGAAGGGGATTGAATAAAGTGATATATGCGGGTTTTAAAAACCCAGGTGAAATACAGTGTTATCAGTGTCCTTCCCAGAACACTGTTGATTTTTATCATTTAATCTGTTATTAGTTCAAAATGCAATTGTTTCCTTAAGCTGCAGTACATTACTCCCTGGGGTTCCTCTGACACAAAAGCACTTGCTTAAACCCGTTTCTGTTTGGTGAAGCAACCCTTGTGTAGCTCACTCTTGAGGAAAGCAGTTGACATCAGATGTCTATGCAAGGTGTTGCCATTTCTACCGGGCCATGAGGGAGCTTTGGCAATGTGTCCTGTCTTCCTAATTAATCATCATTTTCAACACAATACGTCCGTAACAGGGAACCACGCAAGAAAGGGCTTGAGGCACGGCAGGAGTACGCGCAGTTCTTGCACTGCACGACAGGGCAGGTTTTATGGACGTTTGAAAACCTCCCATTTTTGACCGCCTGGCAGCCGGCTCGCGGCCGTTCAAGCTGTTGCCTCCTGGCTTTTTCTTAGCACTAAAGGCTGGGGTGGATTTACGTCTTGCTGCATAAGAAAATTTGCAAACAGATAAATAAATACTGTTTTCTCCTCCCGTGGAATGTGGAATAGATTGAGGGGTATGCCTTGGGTCTAGCTTTGCACGTGGGAAAGGGGCACTGCTGAGCCCTGCAGGGGGACAGTGTTCTGAGAACGTCCCCCACGTGCTGGCCCCCTATTGCTGGAACAGAGCAGGAGGTTCAGTGAACCCTGAACCAATTCCGAGGTTTTCTGCATTGTGTATTCGCAGTTTTATTTCAGTGGCAGCTGTTCAGGTGGAGGCCGTGCAGATTTTTAACATAGAGGCAGGGGAGTTGTTTTTCCAGCACCTCTAAGGAACCACCTCCTCACCTCTCCGACGGTGGCGGTAGGAGCAGCATGGGGAAATGTGGCCTAATTCAGCCCAGGCGCGGATCCTCTGCTGCAGGGCTGCGCTGTGGTTCAAGATCCGCAGTCTGGAAACGGGTCTTGCACACGGGTGCCTTGGGAGGCTCCGCAGGTGTCCCGACATTCCTGGTGCTGAGGTGCCCGCTCTGCTCGGCGCCACACAGCCCTCCTGGGCTCTCAGAGATGCCGGCTGGGGGGGGGTTGGAATTGCACTGAATTCTAGTTTGTCCTGCAGTCCCAGCTGCATGCGCGTGGGTAAGTGAGTTGAAAGGTAGATGCTTTTGTAGTTTAACGCGTGTCTTCTGCTGAAATGCATCCAGGGCCTCCTACGGGCACCTTTAGTTACCGCAAATCCCATGGGCTGCACCGTGATTTGAGCCCTTCAGGCCAGAGCAGGAGCAGAGGGGCTCAGCTAATTCTTCCTTTATTTACCCCTTGTTTCGTTAGGGCTGTAATAACGCAGTGTGCTGTAATCCACACTGGGCGCCATCTGACTAGCCAAAATGTTGGCCATTGGCCACGGACTAAAGTTGAGAACAGTATTTATTTTTATTACAGAATTTAAGTTGCGTCAATAGCTTTGACCCTCATCAGTCTTGGATCAGCTGTTGGCTGGGGCAGAAGGTAGTTCCTGGCTTGGTGTTTCCAGCAACATCTTGCCCCGCAGCGCTGCTGTCCATGTGCGCAGTCTGGGTCACTGCACAGTTTTTAGGGCTGGGAGTTTTGGGGGTGTTCGGGGGTTTTTTTATTGTTGTTTGGCACTGTTTTTGTTTGCTTCTGTTGGCATTGAACTCTGGAAGACAGTAAAAATATTTATTCAGCATAGGCAGGGTGACGGATATCTCTTGTATGAAGAACTATTTGATGAGCTGTTAGTTTCGAGTGCTTTTCCTATTCATTGAACTAATTAGCTCTACAAATCTTGCTGTCAACCAGTCATATAGCCACTTATTTATTTTCCTATGTGCAGAATTTTTACTTTGCTGCATATACACAGAGCTATAAAACCAAACGCACCAAAAATTGTCTCTTAGTTGGATATAAATGGAATCAAAATAAGCTTGGAATCATTATTACATGTGCCATTAATTTTTATTTGAACTGTCTTATAAAAATGCCAAGCTGCTTTCATTGTTTTTCACTGTTGCACTCATGTAAATGTAGAAAAGTTGTTGATTTTTTTTTTTTTCTTTTAATGCTGTTTTACTGTCTTCAGTGGGAGAGCAGGAAAATGACTACGCCTGAGTTAGGGGAGAAAGGAGATTTTAACGCTCGCCACATGGGTACCTGGAATCTCTTGCTGTCACCGATTGCTACATCTCTTTAAAGTTATTGCTTGGTTTTAACCTCCTCTTGTGCTTTCTGTCCTGCAAGCTTTGCAGTTTTGGCAGCTTTTGAACATTATAGTGAGTAGAGTCTAAGTATTTAATGCAATTAAAGCATTTTAAGCTCATGAAAATACAGCCTGCAAGACTGGCCTGCATGGCGTTCAGTCACAGGGAGTCTGGTTGTTTCTGGCAGTGATGGTGCAGAGGCCACTCTCATGAAATATATCTAGAAAATGTACTTTATGGGAAACAAAAATATGCATTGTGTCATTCTTGGAGTCTTGGCCGTGTTGGTCAGTAACCGGTGCTGCTCTTCCAGAACTGTGAAGTGGGGCCTAGGAAGTATGTGATCACCCCATGAAATATGGCCAGATGTTTTATAGCTGCACAGTTGCCTACAAAAGTTGCCAGTAATCCCTGGAAGTTGTGCAGTGTAATGGCCAACTGGAATTGTACTGCCTGTTGGGAAGGGCTTTTCCATTTTGTAACCTGATGTCTTCAAAGTCATCACAGCCAAGATTCCTCTTCTACGTATGCAGCTGCCTCTGCTCCTGAGCATGGAGTACATGGAGACTTTTGCCGGTTGCAAAGTTATGCCATCAGTGGTCTGGGTTGTAATGGGCCACATGGCATTGATTTCTTCTTTCATGTTAGCAATATTTTTTAAAATTTATGGGTTTTTTCATGTTGGCGTCATCGCGTGTCCTCCCCACTGCCCAGTATGAAAATCTTAAGTACACCTCACTTTGGAAGCAGATGTAACGGAATCGTGTAGGATCTACTACAGGCACAATTTAAACTGTGTTTAAAAGAAGTCAAGCATTTACATTTTTTTTCCCACCAAGAAAGCCCAGTTCAAGTGAAGGATTGACAGAGCGTGTGCAGCCTAAAGGCGATGAGTGGTGAAAGCATAGCTGTAAAATGGAAAATGGTTAAATAGAACTGCACGAATTAGCTTCAGAGTGCTCTTCTTTGAGTATGAGAAATGTGTGTCCAATTTTGATGTGTGAACTTCAAAAAGGACGTTGGCAAATTGGAAAGGATTTGGGAAAGGGTTACAGGAAAGATTTGAAAATTGTGCCATCTAAAGAGAGACTTAGACTCTTAATCTCTTTATCTTGTTTGAAAAGAAGAATAAAAGATTACTTGAGGAAGAGATCTGTGATAATGACAACTCTTTAATCTGAAGTTAGAAAGCGTGAGAGCAATGTTGGGCAGCCGTAGCTAGACGTGCTTAAGCGATACAGTTTTGACTGTGGGCATAATTGAACACTTGAGCGGCTCCGGAGTGTTGGGCATTGTCTGCTGCTTGAAATCTGCGGTCAAGACCGAATCCTCAAAGCTGTCGATCTGATGAAGCTGCAAAACAAGTGCTCTGGTTTGCGTTAGACAGGTCAGATAATCAGTGGTGGAGCATTGGCAAAAACAGCGTACCCAATTTAAAGATGAAACTTGACAAGTTTGGGAATGTAGCTAGCTGATGTGAGTGCCTCTGGTATCTGTGGAAGATACTCGGTCATCAAGATGATGGCAATAAAGCAGGAATCAGCAAGCTGAAAATTGTGAGGAAGACTTGAGGCATATTTTTTTGGTCCATTCTCTGTTGATTCTCTATATTAAGTGCTGAGGTGACGTTACAGAGATTAAAAGAAATGTGATCCCTTCTTTAAGTGTGTGATACGTGTCTTTGGGGAGAAAGAAATCTAGATGATGGAAATACATTTAAACCAGTACAAACCCCTTGAGTTAGAGCTCTTCAATGTCAAGTTCTACCTAACAGGTCTGCTGCAGTGGGATATTTTGTTAATTTTCCTTCTGTAGGTGTGCAGGTGTACACAAGACTCTTAAGCTGCTTGCCAGTTGTGACCAAAACCGGACAGACTTGGCTTGTGGTGGAATGAAGAGGAGTAGGACTTGAGCTATAACGTCTGGGCTGCGATCACCTCGAGGTCAGAGCCGTTTGCTTGTAACTTGGGCCCACACCTGATTATTAACAGCAATTCTGAAAGGTTACATCTGTCAGTATTAACTAACTGACCATGCTGTTCAGAAAGCTCTCTTCTTTGGTGCTGCAGCCCCTCTTGGTCACAACGAGCACAGGAGGTGTTATTGTGATTTGCTTTCTTGCTTAAGGAGCTTGGCCACACCATTGTTTCACCCGAAGCTTTCGTTGAAAGAAAACCCTGTTACGCTACCGAGAGCATCACAACTTCTGTAGACGAGAATAATAAACAGCTTGTTGAGGTAAATGGAAAGATTTCTCTTGAGCTCTGTGGGCTTTCGATCAGGGAGGTTAATCAGAAAGGCGTTTAGACATATGCCTTAGGAATAGAAATTGGCTTTAAAGGGAAATACATACTACATTAGAATAAATTACAAGGTAATGTGATTTGGTAAAGTGAGGTTTATAACTGTTGAAACTGGAGTGGTCTGTTAATGCATGACGCCTGTTCATTTATTTTAATAGTGAGTTTACAAAACCCGCAGTGAAAGCAGACTGTAAAAGATGTAACTTATTTAAATTATACTTTAAAACCGAAGAATTTCTCTGTACCCAGTTAAAAGGAAGCATGGCATTATGCTAAAAACATATCCTTCCAGACTGTTCCTCAGGGTGGCAAATCTCAGTGGTGTCATTTTTCAGATGTGTTTGATTATAAGTCATGCTCATACCTCAGATTATAGGAAATTGAGTGTTCGGGTTTGTGCTTACAAGAGATCTTTGAATTTTAATTCAACTTACAGCACGTGTAATATTTTCTTTAGTCCTAACACGTTGCTGTCAAGTCTATAGAGTATATTTCAGTACAATTTTGAAACATTTCTTTGCTAGTAAGCACTTCTGTCTTGGCAATACCAGAAGTGCTTTTCCGTATCAGCAACAGTGCATGAATGCTGAAAATTCACTAGAGAATTGTGCTGTGTGTTGAGAGACACTCTAACTCAGAAAAGCAAATGCATAACTGGTAATTGTATTTAGAAAGTTGCGACAGTAAAATTAAGAATTAGTCATCTTTGGTGCAGAACTTTGGTCTTGCACACAGAATTTTTCACATCCCAAAATTTCTGAATAAAAGTGCATTCTAGAATAAATTATTACAGAACCAAGTCTTCCCGTGACATTTAGAGCACTCTTATGACCTTTGAATCTGTTTCTGCATCCTGTAGTCGGGGTGCTGTTAGGGAGGAATTTACCAGTTTTAAACTGCAGTTTCTAAAATGGCTTCTTTGCAGGTAGGCACCTGTGGCAGCAGCACACAGGTGAGGCCTCTGTGCGCGGAAGCATCGTTGCACCGCTTTACTCGGGGCGTCCAGATTTAGCCCTGAACTGCAAAAGTTTCAAGAACTGTCCGAGGAATCAGAGAGGAGTATTTGCCTGAAAAACACACAAAGTATGTTCCATTCGTAACAGTGTATTTACATTTCTGTTGCATTGCCATACTGCCTTGGAATAGAATAGTTTGGGTTGGTTCTATGGTTAGTCCGATTCTAAATTAGTCTAATTTACAATGTCTTTGCATTGCCTCCAAGACTGGCATTCCTGCTCCTTCACCGATGTGAGTCAGTGTTTGAAAGCTGATGTGGCTTTTTCCCCAGGTTGTCAGGGAACAGCAAGTGTACCTGTTGTAGGAGGTAAAAACAGTCACAAATTGAAGCAACATTTCATTATGTTTATCAGAAGAACTTGTACTGAGGAAAGCCAAGGCTGTTTTTGAGATTGTTATTCATCATTTAGCATTTAGCAGCTATAATAAAATTTGGGGAAGCAACCAATGTTCTCAGTGGAACATCGGTGCAAATCTCCCTGGAATTTTATTGCCGTGCTGGTTAACTCTGCAGGAGGAGGTGGGCAAAACCTCGGGGAGGGCTACATTGAGCACTGTATTTAACAGGAGGGGGGGGGGGGGGGAAAGCCTAGTAAAGTTTTCAGTAATCTTGGCTTGAAGGGTAATTTTCTTGTCAACTATATAATTAATGCACCATACATTACAGTAGCCCATTGTTATTCTAGAATGCCGGGATACATTTCAAACTGAATAGCTGTTTAACAAAACACTTGGCAGATTTATTACCCTTAGGTGATTCTGTCAGTCAGCATTTTTACATGTTTAGCCTGAAGTAGGCAGAATCAATTTTGGTATCCATTTTGTGAAATGCCGAGCTGGTTAAATTACCACCCCCCCACCCCCGCCTTACGCACAACCCCCTAGAAAATCAGGACTTGTATTGGATCTTCATCTATTAGCAATGAAACAAGAATTACCCTTGCAAGCTCCTTGGGCTTTTCGCCTTCACAGTCAAGGCATCGTCTGCCGCTTCCAGTATCTACAAAGAGGTCTTTTGTGGTCATTTTCAGATAATGTCTTGAATGTTACGTTTGTCTTTTTGTTACTTTACAGAACACTTACTTGGCAGCTTCAGAAACCCAGGTTCAGCAGTAGCTGTGTATGTAATGGGAATCCTTAAACAAGGAGATACCATGTGGAATTTGCTGTTGCCAGTTCTGCAAAAGAATCCAAGGTGTGACTGAATATTGGAGGGATATGATAGGCTTAGAACTGTTTCCAAAAAAAAAGGTTGGTTTAAGTATCTTATTACAAATTAGTAGGATTTCAAGGATGGAAATGTAGTATTTTTAATTTTCAATAGGAAGAGATACAGGATGCAGGTAGAAGCTGTGTATAGCCCAGGTATATATAGATACAGAAATAACGTGGTAGGTGAGAAATAAAACATTTTATGTTGCAAGTTTGAGGGAGCAAAACATCACGTAATCATATTCTCACATTTACATTGTTGAGATCCTAATTTCCCACACTTTTTAAATACTCTGTGAAATATTCTTGGATTTTTTTTTAACTTTAACCTAAAATGAAAAAGGAATACATTGAGTATATGCAGTTCTTCCTCGCTGCTACCTTTCTGTCATATTCTTTTGCTTCTGTACCTTCTAATTTAATTATTTTTTTTTAGTTTTGAGACTTATGAACTGACAGAGCTGTAATTTCTTTCCTGTTTCACAATAGATTTCTGGGCTAGAGGTTGAAAAGTCAGCAAAGAATAAAGGTGTGAGTTGGGGGGGGGGACATCGTAGTTCGCACACCTGACCTTAACTGATCTTCTATTAACAGGGCTAAATATAGGGAATTATAACTTAAAAATATCAACAAGTAATTCCTTCCTCGATTATTCAAATAGTTTTAAAATGCCTTTTTTTTTACTTAAAACTGCAAGAAAAAAAAAGATAAAGACATGTTCATTGCACAGCATAGCCTAGAGAGGAGGAAAAGCATTAGAAATAAAAAGATTCTAGATGAAAAACTTCAGCGAGCTTAAAAAAATAAAATAAAATTCCCCCAAGTTGGTCACCTCGGTACTGCACCTGCTGAACTGCCTGTAAGATCAATTCACTCATCAGAGAAAGCAAGGTGCATTAAGTAGGGCAGGTTTGTCACTGGGCGATTGTTCCGATGTCAGTCATTGTCACCTCTAACCCCAGCTGGTGGCAATCCATCTGCGCCTGTCAGCCTGCGTGGCGGTTTGAGTCACTCGTGCATTAAGCTGGCACAGTCGTCCACCGTGAATCCAACGGTAGTATTAGACCTTCCCACAGGGAGAGGCTTCTCAAATACAACTAATTTAGAGAGCTTTAATTAAAGACCAGCACATACATATGCATCTGAAGCAGAAGCGGGTGGACAGCTTCCTTGGGAGTTGGCCAGGGCGTGGGAAGGAGGGGAGCTTTGTCCTCCCGCTCTTCCCCCTGGCGCCAGGCAGAGCAGCTCACCCTCTGCGAGGTCCCCCCTGCAGCTCGAGGCTGCGGGTGCCCCAGGGCAGTGTGCTGGGGGCACCGGGGTTTGTCACCCAGCCAGCCAAGGTGACGTCACCTGGTTTACCATGACAGAAGATCGGGAGGTTTGGGGGATCCCTGAGAGCTCGAAGTGTCACCTTTTCTAATTGATGTCAGACCTTGCCACGCTCTTGCTGGTGTTAACAAAGGTTCCCTGGGAAATACTTGCAGTAACTCCCCAGAAAGCAGTGATTCACTCTCAAGTTACGCTTGGCAATCGTTGTCTTGTTTAACTTGTAGTAAGACGAAACAACCAGCAGCGCCGCCTGTGAAGTCGTCGGGCTGGTCTCCAGGCGCAGACAGGATACTCTGCCTGGTTAGGCGGTTCCTACCCTTAACAGGTAAGTTTTTCGCTCGGGTTTCCAAAGCGCCTTTGGGTGTTGGTGCACTGCTGGGAGGCGTTAGGAAAGGGCGTTCTCCCAGTGCTCCTCAGCGCGCCTGCAGTGCAAATCCCGCTCTGGAGTTGACACAACAAACGCGCAGTGCCGCGTCGTGAGGCCTCACCCACTGCATCGGCCACAAGCTTCACCTCTGCCCCTGTGCCCGGAGCCTGCTCCTGCCTGCTGCAGCGTGTCGGGGGAGGTCACTGTGTGCAGCAAATTCCGGGATCAATTCAGAAATACACGAAGAATTAGAATTAAACCATCAGCATGGGTTGTTGCATCGTATCTATGATTTAAAAAGGTCTTAAAAATTGTGTTTTTAAAAAAAGATCCTGAAGGCGACAGTGGGAAGTTTATTCTCTTCAACCATTTAATCGTACTCGTGTGCTCTGTGTTAAGTCCCCAGCCTTCCACCGGCAGTTGCGCTACGGCCGCGTGCTGGGCATGCGAGAAAATGCTCCGCAGCCCAGAACTGCAACGCCAACAGCTGAGCTAGTAAGTCATAAATTGGTTTTATTTTGTAAATTTTTAAAAAAGCATTTTTTTCACTGACCTTGAGTAATCTGAAGTGAGTGTGTGGGTTTTTTTGCTCCTGGTTTTTGGTTGAAACCAAATCATGTCAGGAAAACACAGTGCTCGCGCTTCATTTGACCTTTTTATGGAGTCCATTGCAATTGCTGGTAGAAATAGAATAAACAGATGATGTGGAATTCCCACCCTGGTGGTTGATGTTAAAAACCTTTTCCTGTCTCTTCTAACTTTGAAAGAGGGAGAACAGGTCTCTCTTGATATTCTGCTTTTTAAAAAAGATTTTAAAAAGGTTTTCTTTTTTCCTTAACAAGTGGTTTCTAGAGACTCTGCTGCTCTCCCGGCTGAGTTGTGTTTGCAACCTTGTGCACTACAGGTTGCCTCCACTAGAATTGAGTTACAGCGTACACCAGATGGATAAATTAATCGAGTGCTGGCTTAGAGTTCCTGCAGATGGAGATGATTTCATGGGACGCATCCCTCCCTGGAGTGAACTGAGTTGATTGGAGTTACCTTAGAAAGGACTTGACCTGCAGTGCTGATGCTGCAGAAAGCGTGTGTGCGAGCACCGACTGAGAGCCGGAACAGAGTGAGCTTTCCCCAGAAATGCCCCCGCGGCTCCCAGCGAGGAGAGGAGCACAGCTTTCCTGAGCCAGAAGCTACATCTGCACTGTTACGTTCCATAGCTATTTATTCTCCGTGATGTGTGTCCAATCCCTCTTTGAGTCTATTTTTTTTTTTTAACACCCACAGCATCTTGTGGCAGTGGGTTCCAAAATTTGAGTTGTTCTGCCAGAAAATGTCACTGGTGCCCCAGAGCTCTTGTAGTATGAAATCGACTTTTTTCTTTCTCACTCCCTTTTTTGGGCCATTCATAATTTCATAGTCTTCCAGTGTAGCACATTCTCTCCTCTGTGCTTGAGTATGTCTTTTGGCAGAGCAAGCTGAAGTAGGGCAAACCTGCAAATGTTCCTACGTAACCTGTAACAAAATACAGCTTGAATCCTTCGGTGTGTAATGGATGTGCAGTTCGGTCCAGTGTGCTGGGTACTTATGGAGAGATTTTTCCGTCTCAGGCCTGACTTGTCTTCCAAGAGAGACAGATGTCCATCTGTCCTCTGAAAACTTCCCTCTTCCAGCACTTCTCTCCCAGTTCTTAAGTCTGTTTGATTTGATGCTCGCCTACAAATAATTGTTGTCTACCAGTTTGATGCTGTGCATTGTTCAAGAGGTTTTCTAGTCCCTCTGAGCTGGCTGTGGTTTGGCATATTCTTAGCAAAAAATACAGTCCTAAAGATCTCACAGATGGAATTTTAACCTTGCCCTTAGGTACACTGTTTCGGCGGTAGATTATCCCAAAAGTATATGCTTTATTTTCTGTTCAAGTGTGCCTAGTTTCAGCTCCCAGGCATTGGATCGTATTAAACTTTCTGCCTCTCAGATGAAAGCACGCTGTAGTGGAAGGGTCCCTCCCTGCGTAGTGTATTCTACCCATTGACCAAGTGACCTCTTAGGGCTCTTTTTGGTAAGCTGAGTAGGTTGAGCTTCCTTCAGGGTACATCACACTCAAGTGCGATGCAGTAGAGACACCTGGCAGCACGGATGCAGCCCCTCTGCAGCGGGAGGGTTTTCCCTTGTGCTCAGTGAGCGTTGCTGTCCCTTTCCGTTACCCCTTCCTTCACGGGAGGCAGCCCTCCTGTGACAGCAGAAGAAAACGTTTGCTTCATCCAGCAAAGTTTCCCCTTTGAAGAAGAGTTGGGCCCTGATGCCAGGCTGGAAGGAACAGGTGAGGCACAGGTGAGTGTTAGTCTGCGTGTCTCCAGGGAGCGGTGAGTCTCGGGGGCAGGAGGGCTCGTGGCTGGCTGACCCCACCTAGGCAGGTTTGGCAGGACCCTGAACTAGGCTGGAGGAGTTCCGCACCAAAGCAGCCGTGCCGAGCCTGTGAGCTTTGGTGTCATGTCATACTCGCTGGTGATGCAACGGAGACCTGTCTGTAAATGCAGCACAAGGTGGAGGTTGTCCAGACTTCACATAATTCTTGTAGCCTTTTTCACGTGTTCTGGTGTGTCAACAGCCCTTTTTAGGTGCGGACGGAAGTACTGTTTGGGTGCACTGTGCGTACTGACAGCATTATCCAAGAGTACAAGGCCACAGAATCACAGACTCACAGAATGTTACGGGTCGGAAGGGACCTCTAGAGATCGTCTGCTACAGCAGGGGGCACAGGATGGCATCCAGGAGGGTTGGGAATGTCTCCAGAGTCGGAGACTCCACCACCTCTCTGGGCAGCCTCTGCCAGTGCTCTGCCACCCATAAAGGAAAGAAGTTTCTCCTCATGTTGAGCTGGAACTTCCTATATTCGATTTTATACCCATTGCCCCTTGTCCTGTCACTGGGCACCATTGAAAAAGCCTGGCCCCCTCCTCCTCCCCCCCCCCCTTTCAGAATTTGTAAACACTGATGAGATCCCCCCTCAGTCTTCTCTTCTCCAGACTAAAAAGACCCCACTCCCTCAGCCTTTCCTCATCAGAAAGGTGCTCCCACCCCCTCATCTTCTTCGTGGCCCTTCACTGCACCCTCTCCGGCAGTATGAGCAAACTGTTTAAAGTTGTCTCTCTTTTGAGCAGGGGGTTGGCTGAGAGACCTCCAGAGGTCATTGTCAACTTGAAATTATTCTGCGATACCACTAATTTACAATATTATAGATCTACAAGAAAGCCAGTCCAGTGTCCTGGAAATTTTTCAATGGAAAAAATAAATTTGATACTTTGTATATATTTTGGGTTACACCTGTATTTTCATTACTTGCTAATGGAATTACACAATTATAATTTAGACCTGTTCTGTTGCGCCTTTTCCTGAAGGGAAAGGTTTCCTAGAGACTTCTCAAAAAGACAGCAAAGGCATGGCTGTGATTGCCAGCCTTCTTTTAAAAGGCACGTACATATTGATCTAAATCTGTTCAGCTTTACCCGTGAGAAACAAGCCCACTTTGTGTTTATTCAGTTGTCATTCTATAAGGGGATGAATATTAAGCTTGTTTTCCAGATTGAAGAAAACTCACAAAGAGAACTAAGATGGCAGATTTATTTTTACATTGAAATATACGTGAATGTGAACTAGAAAGAACTTCCATTGCATTTAGTAAGAAGGATGAATCCTTTTGCTTGTATTTTATTTTACATGCTTCCACTTGCTCTGTACCTTAAGACATCTGTGAGCCATCCTGAAGTATAAAATGGTGGCTAGAAGTAAGGAAATAAAATATCAGCCCCACGTTTGCTCTCTGATTATTCCCATGCAGGTGTTGGAATTAAGTCTTCTCCGTTCCTTAAAGAAGATCTCTTTCTTATTCCACAAAACACTGTCTTTACTGTGGCATTGTCTGAGTTATTTTCATAATTCATAATTATCTTGGTTCTTAAAAATTTAGACATACATTTAAAAGCATGATCCAATCTTGCCTGATTGCCACCACATTGTGTTTGAAGTAATTACCATTCATTTGGCTTTTGAGGCTGTTGAATGAATTTTCCACATGAGATTCCTTAATTTGTACATATTTTATTGCTATAAAATAGGTATTGGCAAGCTGCCTAAACTGTAGTGAAGGCCTTTAATTCCTATCCCTATGCGATGAAACAAATTAAGTGCGAACAGGGAGGCATAAGATAGACTCCTTAAAATGTATTTTGTTGACATTTCAAAATTGTCCTTACACAGGTGCAAATGCGCAGGTAAAATTGAGGTAGCTTAGTTCTGCGCTGAAGAGCCAAAAATGGTTAGTTTTCATACATGAAAGATAATGTTCCTTTACAGTATAAAAGCTCTCTCTTTCTATCCTTGAGCTATTATCCCCATGAGAAAATGTACTCTGCTTGAAGAGGTTATTAGTGCCTTTGTGCTGGCTTCCTGCATACTAAGGAAAACCTCCAAGAATATTACTCTTCCCTGTCCTGTACATCTATTCTCTCACGGCTGACCAGGCCTGCCCTGCTAGCTGGATTTTAGAAGGATGGAGGTGCCCGACTGTTTTAAAATAGCCACCATTAGGTGGAGGTGAAATAAGAAGGGAACACCCATGCAGCTCCCGTCTCTCCTGGGGACACAGGGAAAGATCTTGGGGGTTTCCTGGAATATGGGGCTCCTTCCCCCGCCATTAAATTGACTCCGTGTTCTCTGGGTATCTTTATAAGGAGTCTCCTGATAGATTTAAATATGTCAGAATGCAAATATATCAGAATGCAGCAGAGAGCAAATTGCATAACTGCTCTTAAGGCATGCCAGGTTTCAGAGCTGTGTTTTGCTAAACAATATTATAACAAAATTTTAGGAGAAAATCTAATGTTAACGCAAAAAAAGGGGAAGAAGCTTTTTTGGTTTTGTTGTTTGCTTGCTGCTTTAAAGAATTGCAGGAAAGTTGACAGATTTCCCTGTTTCCCTATCAGGGCACTTCAGGTATGACCTTTAGGGGAAAAAATAACAAAATAACAATTGTTGGTATATGCCCTTGTATAGGCATAATTGGTACAAAATTCTCTCCAGCCCAAAGTAACAAAAGCATCCCTAGTGATCTGGCACCTCATGTTTATTGTAATCACAAGGCTCTCATAAATTAAGCAGCAAGACTGTGGAGGCTCTGGATATTTCTAATGAGCACTTGTTGACAATCAGCTATTCTGTGTGAAATCAAGCCTCGCTTCGTGCTTCCAAGGGGAAAGGACAGGAGTTCCCGAAATGCAGAGCTTGTTAAGCAACCTGGCTAATTGTATTCATCTGAAACAAAAGCTTTACAAATTGAGAGATGTACTATGCAGCAACACCAGGGCTTCCACAGAGAGAGTTTTAGGGATTGGTGTCAAAAGCTGGGGTGTGCCCTGTGGGTACGTTGGGATGCGTGGTCAGAAATTTGGCTTTAAACGCGTTTGTTGGCTGCCTGTTTCAGACAGACACGCTGCTCTGAGGCCCCGCTGAAGTCAATCCAATAAAGGCAGGTGCTTAGAGGTTTTGTTGAACTCAAGGACCAGATTTGCAACTTCAAACATAAGAAATACATTCAGAGTAAGAAACGTGTCCAATACTGGCCATCACAGGGAACAGCACATCTTCCTTCCCTCCATCCCTATCTATTCAGCATAACCCAGCTGCTAAAGAAACTTCTACCTTAGTCACACTAAATCTGTCTTTACCTGTGTGAAACTCTGCTGCCTTGGCCTTCGGAGCTCGTTTTCAGCGTGCAGAGTGTCTGCTGGCCTGGGAAGAACACCGTGACCGCATTTGGCATCCTCTGGCCCTCTCGGTGCTGAATCAGTCTAACTGTTCATGAGGACATCTAAATTTAAGAACAGCGCTTCACGGGCTGTTGCACAGAGGAGACTCAAGGATGCAGTTTTCTCTCAGGGTTGATGTTTCAGTGCTGGCTTTTTCTGTGTTGGTTCTGAGAAGCCTGCAGTTCTGCTTGCAAACAGCAGCTGCCAGCACCCTGAAAACAACAGGAGGTAAGATGCGCCTCACGTGAGATTTTGCCTTTTTTTTCCTCAGTTAATGGCAGGCAGAATTCAGAAGCTGATGCCTCTCTATGGGTTCCAGCACCAAAATTCCTGCGTCGCTGCACTGAGCTGTGTTGTATGCACAGACGTGCCCCGAGACCTGCACCTTCTTGTACCCACATACCAGAATAAATCAAAAGACAAAGTCATGCAGTGTCGAAGGCAACACCACCATTGGATTGTCAAGCTAATCATAATACTTTTAGGATTCTCGTTCTCTATAATCTCTTCAGCTGGGAATATTCATAGCCCCTTTGATGATTCTTTACCGAGACTGAGAATTCCAGAGAGGACAAATGGTCTGTTTTATTATGGCAATACATAACTTAATTTTGAGGCAGATCACAGGTTTCTGTCTGACATTTCTACCTTTCAACTGTTGCAAGTTTTTCAGCAAACAGCAAAGGAAAAGGAAAAAAGACAAAGCCACCATGTTAAATGTTAATGTGCTTTTCTTCTCCCTCTGGAGGTAGATCTCAATAAAATGTATAACAGTTTTAAATCTTGTTTCAATACATTTTTATGTGAAAATATATGAAGTATAGTCTGAAAGGACAAAAGAAAATTCTCATTTGTCCTTTAGGCAAAGCTTTTTAAGTGTTCATACATAAAATATGATTGAGAATACCAGTGGCATTTCAACTAGAGACAAAAACAAGGTTAAAAACCTTCTGGATTATCCTAAAAGTAGAAGTTTCATTGCTAGGTTCTTTGTGAAAACCTTATAAAGTGGTGTAGGAAATACTGAACTGCTGAATGCAGACTTACTCTGTTGAAGAGTGAATTCAATTGGGGCAGTGCTGGCTATGAAACGTACATCTCTCTGGGGTGTTAGTGGAACCGTGTCCTGGTTTGTTGGTGGTCTTTGTCTTCTGAAAAACAAACAAATGTACAAATTTACTGATCATGTGAGCTTCTACCTGAACTGTAAATTCTTAGGAACAACCTTTGCAGTTTGGTTTCATCCCAGACAAAATAAAGCACCAGCCCTGGATTCAGATTGTAGTGAACTGACATGTAACTATATGATTTTTCCACCCTCCTGCTTGGAAAAATATTTCCTATGTTTCTAGAAGCAGCAACACTCCATCAGAGGGGGCTGTAGTTAAGAAAACGGCACAGGTAAACTTCAGAACGTGCAATTACAAAGAGAAAAACACCATTTGTGTTTTGGGTGCTTCCTGCCTCTGTGGATATATGGTTTTGCTCTGTGTGAGAAGCACCTCTTGCTGTTCCGTGGCTGCTCTCTAGGTGTGGCCCGTCATGAAATTGTGAAGTGCAGAAGTGAGTAATACTTTGATTTGTGCCTTTTTCTGGGTGGAAGAGGAAGAATCTGCTTGTGTCTCACCCTCCCTACGGAAAGGGGCTTGCATTGTAGCTCACAGAATCGGTAACCTACCCGTGGCTGCAGTGCTTCAAGTTGGCTGTAGCCTGCAGCAGCAGCCAAGGGGAAAGTTCAGACAAGTTGATTTATCAGAGAATCTCAAAAAATGTTTCTTTCTATTTATCTGTTACATCGCTTTCCCCTGATCGATCCAGCTGTGTGAGCGCCTGCGTGCCTGAAGTTGCTGCTAACACAGAAGCTCTTCAGGTAACGCAAAATATCTGTGTTGAGTCTCTTTTCTCTGCGCAGAGATTGCATAGCCCCTTCCGGGGCAAAACCACCCCAGCTTGGGGCAGTGCTGGTTAGCAGCGTGGAGGATTCTGTTGTGCACTCTTCAACACTGACAGTGGCACAGTCCCTTTGTAGCGGGGCTTATTTTGTTTGAGAAACCCCCGCGGTGACTTTGCAGGCGTTAGAGGGGTTGGTGAGAACACCTGTAGCTGTCTGGCACGCCAGCTCTCCGGAAGGCGAGGTCTTAACTCAGAAGTGCAGGGCACAGTTCACTGACGGGTTGGACGAAATAAAAAGTTGCTGCATAAAGAAACCCCGCTTTAGGAGTCTCCCCTGACTTTATATTCCTACCTGGGTAACAACATGTATGCCCAGGCTCCCGATTTAAATTTTATTTTGAACAACTTTTATCCTCTTGTCATTGAGGTATCATCATTTCTGCTCTGGAGCAGTAGCTGTTTATTTTGATGTTTTATCTTTATTTTTTTATTATTATTATTTGCAATCCAAACTGACCTTTTTACTACATAACCACTTGAAAAAGAGATGTCCTGCTCACATAAGGAACGCCTCGAGAGAAGGCCAGTCCTGCATAATTTCCTGTCCTCTCATAGAAAACCTTCATATTGGAAAACTGGGGAATATTACTTTCTGGCCCTGCACACTCTCCTGGGTAGAAAGGTCCTGAAACACAATTTATTGTAAAACACACAGTGGTTACAGAGCTAGCACAGTCAATGATATTCCTTTTATTACCACTCAGATGAGAACACAAAATGACATTGGAAAGCAGTGAACTCACCAGAAGGGCAGAGAAAGCCATTAAATTCAACACGCATCATATTTCATAATCAGAATCCTGCAGTCAGAGCTGACACCACTGAATGAGTTTGTTGCAGTCATGATAATATAAAACCCGCTGCATCTGCTTCCCTTGGCACTTTTCTTTGTAGACCCTTGCAGTGTATGGGCTATTAATCATCAGTAGCCAGGGACACTGCAGACCAATGCACTTTGTATTGCATAAATTGAAAATGCATCACTATTAGAGGGAAAAGTGCCTTCTGTACATCTCTATTTAGATAAGCAGTTTCCTAAAGGGCTGCCATGCTATTATGGCTAACCACTTAATTGGAGTTCTTTCCACAGCCTAGTAATTGGGGTTGGGGGGAGGGTAATGCAATCCCTTTTGTAGCGTGTACGAAAACAAGGCAGGGAGCGCATTCCTTTTCTTACCTGGGAAGCCTGACAGGGCTTGAGCTGGAGGTGAGAAAATGCAGTCAAATATACTGTATCATTTAACCTCACTAAATTAACTTCATAAATGAGAGTGCCGAGTGGACCTGTGAGTGGGAGAGGGATGCTGTGCAACCTGCGTGTTAATGAATTTTCAGTTGCTGACTGGAGCAACAGATCGCCAGAGAAGGGGTGGTGCCTTTCCTGCCATTAGCTCTGCTCACAGCACAGGGTACGCTGAGGTTTAGGAGGATAAAAAGTTTTAGTGGCAAAGCGAGAAAAAGCAATTGCAGATCCAGGGCTCAAAATTGCTCTTTTTAAAGAGAACTCATTTTATTCTACTGTCGTTTGTCCAAATTTTATATGTAAAGAGGAAAGATCAGTAACTAATGAAAATGGGAGATCTGAAGTAATTTGACAATGAAAATACAGCTTTTAAACCGCGTGTGTTTAACTGTAAATTGCTGCGTGGTTTAAGTATTTTCTCTTGAAGGGCTGTGGTCAGGGTTTGGAACTTCACTCATCTTTGGTTATTGCTCTCATGCTTAATTCTCATCACACCTGCCATACTCTGTGGGTCTTATTTCCCAGTGTGTGCAGTCGATGATGGGTCACAAAGACGAGAGTCTGATTGAGCTGAAATGATGGGAACTTGTGTTGAATCCCACGGCTTCTGATACCTGCTGGCTCAACCATAGGTACATCAGCTGAAGTGCTCGGGCCAGATCCAAATCGGAACCGAGTTTAAGTTGGGATCTACACGTAGCTTGTTCAGAACTGCGATCTTCAGCTCTCCCAGCTGCTGCCTAACTTGGGTGTGTTTACACTTCAGCTACGTTTCATCACTTCACTTCTCTGGACAAAGTTTCAAGAAGGTTCTAGAAGGTTTTTATATTTCTAGAAGGTTTTGAGTCCAACCACAACCTGTTACAGTCCCGTCTTGACTGATCCAAACAGCTCAGAGGATCTCGTCACTCGGGGACTACGTCAAAGTAATTTGGGCCGGGGAGGCGATTCCTGAGTGTGTCTGTCAGTGAGGTTACCTGGGCAGAGCTGGAGCATGTGGAGAGCCGAGGTCACTAGATAAAAGCTGTGTTGACTAAAGGATGGAGAAAGGAGGGTGAGGCTCTAGCTCACAATCTCAGGCTTTTGTTTTTCTGCACATTAAGAGTAAGACAGGGGAGTGGTGCCCTGCCCCTGAATCGGGGCGGGCGCGCTGATTTAGCTGATGGGCACTGACCGGCTTCTCAATAAAGCACCAGTTCCCAGCCCCTGATGAAGAAGTGGCAGGTGAGAGGCCCCTCATGCAGAAAAGGAAAGTGGGCATGGTAAAGGCATTCCCAGAATTGCACACGGTGTCATCCTCTTTTAAGTCGTACCAGTTTGTGCCTTTTGGCTGTAGGATACAACCCTGTTAGAGGTTAAGCTGATCTAAATCCAGGCTGCTGTTGTCCTGCCCTACCCTCCCGGTCTGCTCCCGTGTGCTTTGCATGGCTGAAGTTAAAACAGCTTTTGCTACGTCCAGTTTCAGCTGAATTAGCTCTCAGAACTGGCTCGGGGAGTATTTGTGTATGTGATAGTGGTGCCCAAAAGGGAACCAGGAATAAGGGCTGTACGTTACTCCAGTAAGTAGAACTCGGTTTTAAACTGGGTCAGTAGCAGGTAGTAGGGACAGAGAGGAGTTATGAAGGAGAACAGCATCTTTACAAGGGACAATAGTTTACTCCTGTGGAGAGAACATTAAGGATTAAACTTCAAAGAAATCTGAAATTAGATTTGCCCAGTTAAAAAAACAAACAAACAAACAAACCGACTGTCAGAAGTTGGCTAGTTGCCTTCATCTTGCAGTTTAATGAGAATTTCATTTCATTCTAGGTAAACTGATGGTGAGTTATAACCAACTAATTGTTGGCTGTGCAGTAAAGCAGGCAACTGATTAATGATGAAGACCTCAACTTTACCCATCTTTAACTGCAGGTAACAAAGTATATGTTCTTTTTTAAGGTAATTATGTGGTTTTCTGTGATGTAATCGGGGAAGGAGAAAAACTTTATATGCCTGAGTTCAGGACCAGGGCAGGACTGGTAAGCAGTTTAATTCTGAGACTGACGCCTGTGTCTAATAACCTGAACATTAACGCTACCTATAAAAAATGCAGATATGGATTTGGGGAAATTCTGCATGCTCTCTGCTGTCTATCACAAAAGACTCTGAAGCCTCGAGAGCTACGAGATCTGATTTTAAAAGGTAAGTAGTTACAATAACAATTCAGGTTATGAAAAAGCCCTTTTGAAAAACAAGCAACACTATCTGCTCAGAGTATTGCTGTTGCTTAGTATTGGTTTCTACAAAATTACCTATTCAAAAATATTGAATGTTTTTCTTTAAAACAAACAAACAAAATCCCCAAATCCAAACACTCATATTTAAATCTACCCATGCTTAAATTTTAGCTTTGACTACAGGTTGTTTTTCAAAAAATAACAACATCAAGGCATAGAAATAGCTTGTTGAAAGAAATAAATTATGCAGATTTTTCCTAAATAATTTAGCAGATACAGTAAACAAAAATTATGATTTCTTACAAAACACCCTCAACTTGCTAGCATTTTGTTCCTGTGGTAACAGATACGGGTTCTGTTTTTTGGTTTTAATTTTAATCACACAGTATCCTGTCCTTGGTCAGAGCCGCGTTGCAGATGCAGGGTAATGTCCCAAAAGCCCTGTCAAATGTTGTGCTAGCATACTTTTGACTTTCTTCTGTAAATGAAAGTAGCTGTATGCTAATATCCCAGACTTTCCAGTAAAACTATTACTATTATAAATTAAAATAGTCTAGTATCAGCCAGTGAGCATGGCTTTGAAAACAAATCTCATTATATGTGTTATTTAATGTTACTGGCGTGATGAGGGGGTTAAAATAGGTAACCTACTCAAATAGTCAATTCAACTAACCAGAAAAAATAAAAACAAATCCCATGGTGTGGAAACCGTCACAGATCTCTTGTCTGTATCTTCATATCTTTAGATAAACTTTTGTTAGTCAGAAATGTCTTTTATTAATGCTTTGATTTCACTTGGGATGTCCCAACCCCTGGTTCAGTCTGCTGATGGGCTTTTGTCAATATTATTTTATTTTTTTAAATGTCTTTTACATATTGGCGTTGCTATACATAAAGCTATATTTAATATCAATTCAAGCTCCTCCTTCAGTTGTGGGAGTTACTCATAAGAAGACAAACACAAGTCAAAAAGAAACACTTCCAAAGCACAGAAATTTTCATTCTTAATGTATATAATCACTTTTCTCTTTCAGTATTGGTAACGGGAAATTCGGAATTACACTTACACTCTGTTGTAAGACTTTGCAACAAGTAGAATAAGTTACGGCAGCAAAGTCAGGTTTTACATTTATTTGGTTCTTGGGGGGGATTCTGAAATTAAGACTAGAAGTAAATGAGGAGTCACTGATTTAGCATATCGTGCCTTAAATTTGTTAATCGTTTAGTGTGATTGATGTGTTTCCTTTCTCACACACATCCTCTGTAAAAGAAAATTTAATCAGCGCTTAAAGTTATGTTGTATTCATTGCTTTGATTCTGGTGGATTGTTTCAATTTCTTATTATATGTGAATGAAAAGCAAAGCAAATGACAACAAAATATTTCAATTAAAGCTGTATTTGACCCATAATGCAGTGCTGTATGTTTCATACCTTGTCTTTCATACTATTGGCAACACTTCAAATTGAGAATATGATTGCAGTAACTACTACCTACCAAGAGCTGACGCTGTTAAAGAAGAGAATGGGTAGGAACTTTTGGTTTTGTAGTTTGGGAACACAGAAAAATGAGCTGAGGAGTCAAACAGTGGGTCAGTGCCAGAGTCAGGAATAGAAATCGGCTTCCCTCGCTCATTCCGAATGCTGAAACCCCTGACTCATACCCAGCCATGCGGTGAGTAGTATTTCTCTAGCATGACAACCTCCCACAGCGTCCTTCAAGATGAACCAGGTCAGAGAAGAGTACCCACTCCTAGTGGTGCTGCAGGGAAGGGAGAGAGGGGACAGCACAGCAACCCGTTTTCTTAAGATCACTCAGCACACTTTCTTTTCCTTGTTTTTCTATCTTTACATCATGTTAATTTTCCTTTTTTTTTTTTTTTTCTTGAATATGCAGAGTAAGAGTGAATGGGTCTGTGTGCCTTGGACAGCAGGAATGGAAGAGCCTTGTCCTTATCCCCTGGTGAGAGGTGGCACGCAGAGGACGAGGCGAGCGCCGTCAGCCTCGATGTCTGTGCCAGGCATGGCTACTCTGTGGACCTAGAAGGAAGATGGGAACTGTGCCTCCAAGGTACAACTCATTTACACTGTGCGCACAGTACGGTTTGTGTGACACCATTCACCTGCCCGAGGCTGCGTTCGAGGGACACGTAGCGTAGTTCTGTGCTCTGTGAGGTCACACATGGATTTGAGTGAACTGAAGAAGAATGAATTCAGAGCGCCAGTGCCCTGCCAAAGAGGGGGGAGTTCAGCCCCAGCCCCCGCTACTCAGCAGGCGCGAGGTGTCCTGCCAGGGCTCCGTGTGACGCTGGTGCTGGCCTGGTGTTCTGCGCACTAGAGGGATGTCAGTGTGGATTACACTGCAAGATCTTCACCACGGATCTGCCTGGTAACAGGATGTTTTCAGGCTTATGTACTGGGAATCTTTCCTTGTAGTGCCACTGGACCTTCTGATTTAGCCCAGTTCCCCAACTTAAAGGGACACAAAGCGATTTCCTCACAGACTTCAGTAGTGCATCCCACTGGCTTCACGAAGGCAGATGGGAATGACAGCCAGCTTGATTTGGCAGTAGCCTGGTATTTTCACTATGGGGAAAACACAGCTTTGAAATCACCTAGTTATTTTTGTGAAGCAACATGTTCCAGATTGATCACTTACTTCTGGAAGCTGTTGCAGCTGAAAGTGTAACTGTTTAAAGACTTACAGGTGCAGCAAGTCAGGGTCTTCCACGGAAATCATTGCCTCCCGTTGACAAGAAATTTAGCAGTTTAGGTTAGTTGTTAGGAGAGCATGCATAATTGGATATGTTGAAATCTTAATGGTGCTTTCCCTTACTATTTGATACAGCTAGTAAAAAAACCCCGAACAATAAAAATCCCTCACCACAAGCTTTAATTGTTTTATGAAGTCAGCAGAAATACCTCAAGACTTAACATTCTGAAAAAAAGCTTTAGTAGATCAAAACCAGATTCCTCCCTGTGTGTACACAGAAATGATTGATTTGCATTCATTTAACATTTTCAACTAGCTATATTTGGAAATACCATTATCACAAGCTTCCTTGCTGGTGAAGGAGCTCAGCAGAACAGGAGGACAGGGAACCAGAGGAAGCACTGCAGGGCTGTGAAATGCAAGGGCATTAACATTAGCAGCAAGTTAAGGAAGGTGCTTCCAATCGAAGAACAGAAGGCAAAGTTTTCCTCGTCTCCCTGCTTAGCTGTGGGGCAGTTTTCCATACTGCAAGCACAGGAGCTCACTTCCATGCTGCCCTCTGGAGTGAGCCCCAGCTAGTCCTAGGGGAAAACATAAACCTGTTTTTAAGGTTCGTTTATGCACTCTGCTCTCTGTATTGTGCCATAAACACACCATGCTGATAGTCACCATTATTTTTGAACCAAAACCAAAAAAGAAAAGGCAAGTTTCACGGCTGTGGGGGCTGTAGGGAGCACAAAGGCCAAATACTGGGCAGCGTGGATGTGGTCAGCCTTTTCTAACTGGTGCCAGTTGCGGGTGATTTAGGTGTGCGGCCTGTGTTTTCTCCCCGGTGCAGCTGGTAAGGGCAGTACACACAACCTTAGGATGCACAGGAGGTGATTCAAATTTCCAAACACAGCTCCCCTCCCTCGGAGTCCCAAGCTGCATGTTTTGCTGCTGAACAGGGAGTGCTTTAAAAGAGGTTTCGGTAGCTCTCCAAAAGAGTTACATGACCTGAAATACGGAGAACGACCGGTTTTCTGGTTTTATAATCTACAGTCCTCGTTATCTTTTTTATTTAATTGTTTATCCAAATCGTTCTTTAGTTTACTGCTTTGTCCAGTCATTTGTTGCAGACAGCTCTTTACAGAAGCATAATTAGGTCTCTTCAGCATTAATGAAAACTTTATTTAAAAATAGATATTTAAAGAAAGAAAAGTATCCTTCAGCTGAAGATGGAAATACTTGGCAAATTACTCCATTGAAAGTTTTCCATGGTATGTCAATCAGCTTCAGTATGTTCTCATTAGTTAAGCAATTTACTAGAAGGTAAGAGGTTTTTAAGATTTACAGTGTCAGCACTGCCTATAGAATCATTAATTAGTTCAGCAGCTTTTTATGTAAAACAAAAGACCCACCACCAGCACAGATGCAATCTGTAGTCATTACAGCTCGATGAAAATTAGAGTTACCAGAGTTTGGTACCCCTCTCTATTTGAAATTGAGAAGAACTTTTGAAAGGTTTCCATAAAAGCAGAAAACATGAAAGAAATTCTCTAGAAACATTTTCAAAACTTCAAATTTGAAGTACTCTGTCACAAGGCAGGAAATTCTGTTTGTGTTGATTGAATGGTAACATTAATGATTAAAAATGCTCCCTAAGTACAAGAGTGTTTCTTTCATAGATGTAACTATCAGGGCATCTCGCTGCAGAATGTAAACTTGCACTTTTTAGTGCCATTCAAAACCAGAAATTTATTTAAAACATATATACATGTGGTGCCTGTTGCCAGAAATGAGCAATTCAGAAAAGAGATTGCAGAAGGCTCTTATTCCACCCTTTGCTGCTGTTAAGAGTTCTAGGGTGTATTTCTTTGAGGTTTCTGAGATGAGTCTTGAGCCCTGGAGATTTTATGCAATTATTTTGGGTTCAGTAGCGCAGAAGTATAGATTACCGTATAGACTTATCCATAAGCTCTAAGTAAAATGTTGGCCATTGTTTAATACTCTTTTTTTTTCCCCCATGCAGTTGCTGAATGCTTTCTTTGGCAAAACTGAAAAAAACCAGCCCCCTAAGAAATAGCTACGCTGTGTGCTGGAAGTTTGGTTTTGTAACAAGATAGTGAAATAAATTCTATTGCCTCGCTCACTGGAGAAATATGAAAATAGAAATACGTTTTTCTATTTCTAAATATTGAGCTTACCGCTTGTATTTTTCATTTGTATGGTGCCAAAGCCTGTTCACACCGAAGTCTAAAGGTTGAATAGTTATCTATAAAAATGAAGAGAACAATTAAGGTGGGGAGGCAGGAGTTGGGATCCTGAAATTCTGTGATTTATGGGCTGGGGAGACACGGAAACAGGCCGTGAGTACTCTTTATTAGGTAATAACAATTGCAAGCACGTGTACCTGAAGTTGTGTGGTGGTTTTTTGGTTTTTTTTTAAAAAAAAGTTAGCTATAATAACCAACTTAATCTGAAAGTGTCTGTTTCAATAAGTGGTAATCTGAAAGCAAATCCAATCCAAAAAGTGTTTTCTACGAACTAATAAACAGATTACTACTGTAGCAGTACTAGTACATATTTTAGGCTAAAAGCATTAATGCAGCCCCTGAATGTACTTTGTGCAAACACTAGACTTTTTTTCTATTCCACAATTTTTGCTTCCATTATGGAACGCATTAGAAAAAGACCATTTAATACTAAAAATACAGTGACTCCTTTGAACGTGTATGAGAGAGGCAGTGTGAATGAAGTACCATTTTATCTGAAATTCAGGTTGTGACTGAGTACGGTCCCTTTTTCCAGCAATACCATTCATCCTTGGACCACCAAGACAATAATGTTGAGTTTGATTTGTGAATTTTAACAACCTGTGGTTTCGCCAGTAAAACTGCAACTCAGTATACTGGTTTGAGTTAGATTTATAATGTAAAAGGAATTGCCACTTGCAGTGGGTTTCTCACGTAGGAGTTCCAAACATGACTCTCCTAAAACACTAAATGCAGCCCTTCACTCTGAAGAATAACGTGTGTTTGCAAAGCAAAACCAGAATTGTAACAGCAGTTTTTACTGCCGCAGCTTGTAGTGTCGCTGCAAAGTCACACAAGTCTCATGTTAAAGAGGCAGAAAGGGAAAAAAAGGTCAAGATTTTCCACAAAACAACTTTGTAGAAAGTAACACCCACAAAGCAGAACAAAGAATGTTGTTGGGTGTAATCATAGATCAGTGTTTTCTATTAACTGTTTGCAGCAATTCAAGGTAACATAGCTACGCTCATTAGAGAACAATCCCAGCATTTGGGCACAGAGTATTTTGTATTCCTAATGCTGCTGTTTACATGGTGTTTTGTCTGGGGCTTTGTCAGCTATTTCTCTGCTGGGTTTTTCTTGAGCTCTTTAAAGATCCCTCTACACAGTTACGTGGCTCTTAAAGTCATAGTAAAACAAAGACTTCATATCACAGTTTAATATTTCAATTAAACTACAGAGTAATAATTCGCATTAATTGTACCCTATTAGTTGCAAATGACAACATTTTGTTTTGTTGTACTTAAAGATTTTATTAGTAACAGACGCTTTTAGTTAGTGTTTGTTGCCCCAAGAGCTTTAGAGGAACTGATTTTCTGTCAGAAAAGATTGGAATCAATTGCATTCCTCCCTTCCAGATAGTGCTAAAACATTTATTTAAAGGTTTATATGCTCACCCTGCCTTATCTGTATTCCAAGTCACTTGTCCAATGAAATAAAATTCATTCATGCCTTCCTTCACTGTGTTATTGACAAAGTGTAAGCTTTATGTGACTGGAAGCCAGAATTCTGTCTTTTGGGAATACCTCTCTCTAAACTTGTCTGAAAGAATTATTTTATTGCATTTTTCATGCCAGTTCAAGTATGTTTGAATGGTAAATCCTAGAAGCTGGGCTGTCTGTGACCATATCAGCCTTCTGAATTAGCAACATGCACAGCAAGATAGAAATATTAGATCGCGAGGAAGGAGTATGTGCTATGTAATTTTTTATTAAGGTTTTTTTTTATTTTTTGCATATAAACTGCATGTTGCTTGGTTCTACAAATCAAAAACTAGGTCAAGTCAGTTCTCTAAATGCCTGGAATTATGCTGATGGAAAGTTTGCCATCACTATATGTTTCTTTAGTCCGTTCTCTATGAAAGAGCAGTATCTGGAGAACAAGTGCTGACAACTATTTATGCCGTGTTTCATTTGGGGAAAATTAGAGCATCAGCAGCTGCTTTGTTCATCCCTGCAGCCAGTGCTGCACGCGTGACGTTCAGCTGTCTGTCAGGGGCATGATACAGAAAACATGGTACGGTCTAGGTGGGTTTCTCTTATACAAAATATAGAGTAGGTCATTGCTGAATTAAATACTTAACAAAACAAAGCAGCCTGGCCTTGCAGCTGCAATGCTGATTGAAGACTCCAGAAGCCAGATACGTACATGACCTAACTGTCATTTCTGTTCACTTCTGCGTTGGGATAACTCTTGTAAAGCCAAGGAGAGGTAGAGGTAACAGCAGAATTGAACAGCGCCGCACTGATTTGAGACTAGAATGCAGGAGGAGGATGTAATAAGGTTACCTTTTCCTTTTGTCACTCAGCAAATTCACAGAGCTGACCCTGGAGAGAACAATGTACGTACAGGCACCGGGGTATTATAGCACATAATTCCACTGCCTCAACCACAAACTAATTAAAAAAACCTCTGATTCTCCCAAATCCCTTCCTCTCTGTTTTCATTTCCTCTCCAAGCAGGACTTCAGTTTAAATTTGACATCCTTTGGGGACTCTGCAATGAATAAGACTATTTGAGTTGTTCTGGACCTTTCTTAAACTTTCCTCAGAGAAACTGTCCAAGTTATTTAGTAGCGTGCATGAACTGAGAACTGAAAGCTGAATATATCCGATTGCTTGAGTTCTCCAAACAGAAGGTGGAGGGGACGTCTGGAAGGAGGAATAAAAATTAATTCCATTTCTCATAGAGAGGCTGCTATACCTCTACTGCTGGTGGTGATCCAGCCGGGGGGAGCCAAGTTCTGGGAGGAGGTCAGCCAAGCAGCCCAGGTGAGCCTGAGGTTGCCCATGCAGCCCCTTGGAAAGGGAGAGAACCCAGCGCTGCAGAGAGCGGGAGCTCTCCGGCGTGCAGGCCGGGCAAGGAGAAAAGATTTATTTTCTACATACTTTGACTTTTGGTCAATATGCTTTGACTTTTGGTCAGCCCTGAAGCGATCAGGCGTTTGGACTAGCTGATCTCTGTAAGTCCCCTCCAGCTGGAACTGCTCTGCGCTGTTCTGGCTCAGTAGAGCTGTTTCAGGAGTCTGGGATGTTGTCTAGAGTTGTCAGTTGTGTACACACAGTCTCACGCAAGCTCATGTGAGGACCTGAGGAACAGAAAATTTGGCTTGGAGTAGACTTCGATTTGGCAGATTTGGGCCTAAAGATAAATGCTCATTTCTATGACAACCCTGTCTTATTGTGCTAATGGTGTTAATTAGGGTGCTAATTAAGCTGTGATGTCTAACCTACAGCTTTTATGTGTCTACCACTTATCTGCATGTGGCCGGTTGCCTCTGGACCCATCTCCTCCTAGCTGGCCTGGCTGGGAGCACAAATAGGAGCCCCTTGTATCCAGTAGTAAATAAAGCCTTTCCGGTTTAGGGCAACATTCCCTTTCCATTTGCTGAAGAATATGAACAGCATTGCAGGTTTTCAAGATAGTCCCAAAAGCAACCCCAGCAGAAATACCTGTGGATTTTGTGCCAATTCACTTATTTTAATCCTGAGGTCGTAAACAAAGTTGGGGTTTTGACCACCTTTTCTTTTTTTTTTTTTGTCAGATGAAATGACAATAAATGGTTCACAAATTTGGGTAGGCCTAGGCTAAGTAATTCTGAGCAACTCTTACCTTCCACATTAGTTTCTGGACATTCAAGGAAGCTTTCCAAAGAATGTCTTAGTTATAGATTAGTCAATCTGCTACAGTTCTAAGTCATTCTGAGCTTAACCCCCCTCATTCCCCCCCAACACCAGCCACAGCACAGTATAAAGAGTTGTTTAAACCTACACCACATGCAAGCCACTGCTGTAACACAGAGAGCAGACCTAAAGCAGGTATTTGAGGACACTTCACCTTGTTCTCCTTTCAGAAAAAGCCCCAATTTTAGAAATGTTTTTGTTTAGTCATAGAAATTATCTGAGTGCTAGGGGAATTGATCACAACTCTAACACTCAAAGTTCTTAATTCTGAGCATGCCTTTGGAGGATATGTGCTCTCCTCCCTTGGCCAGGCCATTTTTTAACGTAGCCCCATGAGAATTTGCAACCTTGAAAATTAAGCTGGGGAACTCGGTCACCTCCAGTTCCTTTCACTGGGAATCCTTCCAGGTGAACTTTCCAGACCTCACAAAGACAAATGTGAAATCAAGGCTCAGCAGGCCCAGTTGGGAACAACCCTCGTGCTCAGCCACATGCAAACCCACAAACTCCCAACTCCCAAAACAGGATTAGCACGTGTCTGCATATTTCTTTTGTCAGCTCTCGTATTGGACAGTCCCCCCACTCCTCCTGGAGCTCACGGAGAGCACAGCATAAATACTTAGCTAATAAACTGGCCTCTATCTCGATAAGCAATCTTTTCTTTTGGTGCCTGTGAACTACTTGACGTGATCCTGGTCTATCACTGGGCATCCTTGGCCCAGCCCCAACACAAGTGATGAACATTAGTAGCCATAAAATACATTTCTCAAACCTTGAGGAAGGTGAAACATTGCACACAAACATTTACCTTGGAGCAGATGACTGAGAGCACATGCTTCTGCAAAAGCGCTCGGTGGTGTCAGTGTTAGTAAGTAATTATTAAGAGGACTCCCCCCTCCTCCCTGCACACACACACTCACACACACACGCACATGGCCCCCGTGTACAATATCCCACAAGGTTAAGTGTTGTGCTGCTCAGGGCACAGCGTTATATCCTGGTTGCCTAGAGGCAGTTGTTGGCTCAGTGAACGTGATCTGTCTAAGGCAGGAAATATAATCTCAATGGGAGAACGGGAGCTCCTCGCAGAAGTCATGAACTCATTCGCAATCCAGACATGCCCCAGGAGTTGGTTTTCAAGCGACCTAGTTTGCCCTCTGTTGTTATATATTTGTCCCTGCGGCACTATTTCACAGGCGCAAAAAAAAAAAAAANCAAAAAAAAAAAAAAAAAAAAAATTCAAATATGACTAATCGAAGACAAAATGTTGCTTTCAGCTGCCAGTTGGCAGCTTTCACTCTTGTGGTGAATAGGTGGTTAAAGAAGTAGCAAGCAAATATTTAGATTCTGAAAACACTCTTACTGCATCATTTTTCTGTGTTTATATTTAAATAAACTAGCAGCTGAATGGACGATTAATTCTAGAGATGGATACATGTGAGTGTAAAAAGGTCATTTTGTGTTCAAGCCAACTTGCTAATGCAAAGCTGATACTCTACTGATTGGCAAAGGTGATCTTCCCTGCTTCCCTATTGAAGAGTCAAACATCTCTTCAAACAACATTATTACCCGCGGAAATATTTTTATGGTTAAACTAGTGAATTTGTTTCCCTAAAACTGTATAATTTTAATAGCTGTTTGTGTGGAAAAAATTGTAAATTATTGCACTTTTGTTATGATGTGGTCAACTGAGGGGGAAGATACCAGCAGAAAAAAGTTCCATTCCCTTTAAACAAATTGGGTCCTGCTTCATCATTTTCTCTTGAATTAGCTAAGTACAGCCAGCAGCAGTAATTGGGATAAGCAGGTAACTGGTTGAAACAAACTGGTTTAAATGTTTGCACAGTAGTGTGACTTGGTAGTGTTTTTTTAAGGGAGGAAAAAGAAAGATAAACTCTCTAGTGAACCCTCAAAATGTTTTTATAATTAAATTAATTATATGACCATTCTTATTCTCATTTTATCATACCTAAGAATAAGCTGACAACAAGAGGAAAAAAAATAAATCTATGAAATAGGTGCAAACATGTCCCGAATGAGAAGTTCCCTGTCACGCTGATGCAGGGGGAGCACAAACAGTGCCTGTCGCCGGTTTGTGGAGTGACAGTCACACAGTCAGGGACTGACCTGGGAAATGCTCGCAGCCTGTTTACAGAAGTGCCATCCTGCTCCCCAGCCAGGCTGAGACCCCAGAAGGCGGTCGGACAGACTCGCTCCTTCCACTGTGGCCAGAAATAAGCTATTCCAAAGTCCTACAAAAATCAGCGCACACAGGTTTTTTTCTGACCTCCTGAATGCTGATCTGCGCTCGCTGTGCGTGAGCTCACAGGGTGAGCTCCTCTTCTTAATCCTTAAATATTTACACCCCTATGCAGAAGAAGGAAGTTGCTGTGAAGTGTGTACTGCATAAAGTTGCAGTGTGTCAAAACTGGGAATACTGAATGCTCAGTTTGCTCCCCAGCAATCTTCATGCTTCTAGCCATGAAGTAGGGATGCTGGAAACTGGGATTCTGGTCTCAATTTTAAAAGCTCTCAGGTAAAAAGTAGCGATTCAGCTAATCGTCTGGGCATTGGACCATGGCTAAGAAAGGCCATTTACCCACAATCATTACTGATTTAAAGAACATAGATATTTCCACACAGCAAGTAGTGAGTAAAAGGTGAGCCCTTCTGCGAGTCTGAACAAACTTTGGCTTATTAATCTTAAAAAGGTGGTATTTGTCAGGAACCTATGTAGATGAAGGGAAGATAAATCTACATCAAACAGGAGCCCAACAAGAGGATTTCTTGTAAGCCCTTGGGAATTCAGAAATCCTTTTTCTGACCCTGTTTTATCCTATAGGTTAGAGCTGTACACAGTGGTAAGTAATGGGAGGAAAAGTGCTCTTCCTGAGTGTCAAGAGCCGTGATCAAATTCCGGCTGATTGCTTAGCCTTCCAACCAATTCCTTCATCCCTGTACCAGACTAGAAGGAATCCCCCACGTTGCCCAGGATGAAGGGATGGGGACCTGCCCACTACTGCAGTTAAGATTGGCAGGGTTGGATTTCTATGCCCTCATGGACCCTCGTCAATAAAAGTGGTCTCGTTCCTTAGAGCAGGAGGCACTCACTGGTCCCAGCGCTTTTAAGGTCACCTAATTTAGCACACAGCCTGGTTTTCAGATATGCTTATTACAGAAAATGCTTACCACTGTGAACAGTGTCTTGAATTAATTCCTAATAATGACAAAATACAAGGTTTGAGGTAGCGTGGTTTGGTAATGAAAAACCACATACATGGTTAACAAGCACCAGAAAAGACCTAAACCCCAATGAGGACAAGTCTTCTATTAGATGAAATTGCAACAGTACTAGTCGGTTCCTATCTACGTAGCCATTTGGCTTCAAAATCTACATTACGCAGGAGAAACTTGTATTTTGACATCATCGTCAGTTATGCAAATGTGCAAGACTCTCATATTAAAGTAGAATATGGAGCAAGGTAAACCAGCACTTCCCATATAAGTGGCCTCAGACATGATAACGCTAGATACACTTGAAGGACTGGAAACGATTAAAAAAAAAATCACCCCACAGACATGATCTCTGGCACCCGGGAAGGAATCAGCTGCTCCTGTGTTCCCACAGAGAGACTCCCAAGGCATCAGATGTGAGCAAAAATAATCTTCCACAGGAAAAGCAAAAGCCTCGCCAGCTTTTTTTTTTTTTAACCGTTTCACAGACATACTTAACCTCTTAGCAGGGGTAATCCTTCATGCTTCAACTATTTACAATGTATTTTATTGAGGTGAAAATTTTTTTAATTGAGTTGCTTTCTCATTGTTGCTCTTTTAGTGTTAATTGTAGTTTTGTTTTGTGATGTTTTGCTAGTGTTTGTTTTCAGACAGGAGAAAAAGCACTTGGGAAGTCTGCTAAAGCCAGGTAAAATTTACTTTTATAAGAGACTACAAGCTTCAGTCTTCAAATTATTGGTTTCTTAGCTCAGTGTCAGAGAGGACAGTTGATGTGGCAAAAGCGAGACCAAGCAAAAAGAAAACACTTCCTCAGGTCACCCAGAAGTCCCTCACCTATGAATTATATTTAAAAAACAAACAAACAAAAACCTCCTGGTCTTAGCAGAGTGGATAACTACTCAATAAACAAACAAAAATCCATTAAGAACAAGATATCCTGAAAACAGACTAAGTTAAATCCTGAAATGCTTGTGATATCTCGTGGAATCTCATCAGTAGTGCTAGTGTTACATACAGAATGTTAACTACGTAGTGGAGTAGATCTACATCAGAACACTTCTGCATTAAAGTTATTTCTTTATTTCTCTTCCCAGTAAAACCAAAAGAGAGTAAGCTTTCCAAATTGATAACAACCTCAGGAAGGATTACTCCCATGAGAAATAAGCAAGTCTCCCAGCCTTAATCTTCCCTGCCACAAAAGGACCTGTCCATAAACTAGATGGCCTGGCCTGTGTTGTTTCTCCTTGTTTTATGACGGACTCCTCTGCTGTCCAATTAAGACAGAGATCTGAATTTGAAAGACCTGAATGCTCTTTGCTGTGAAAATGCTGAGCCAACCTTGTCTGGCAACCTTTGACGTGTAAAGAGGGCTGGTAATTGCCACTTTTGTTTCTAAACGTTGTAAATGACACAGCAAATTATTACTTGATAGGATCTACCTTTAGATCTCAGTGTGAAAGGCAGACAATTTCAGAGAATAAATCAATCTTCTTCTCCTGTATTTGTGGATTACACCCCACCCCCACCCTGGATGTCTAATTAGGTTAGATAAACGTGTGTAAACATGAGCCTTACCCTCTATAATCCAACTCCTACTTCACTTGTTTATACAGAGGTTAATAAGCTCAGTCTATTTACCATACTACTTAAAGTAATGTTTTTAGTGCTCTATGCAACTTCATGGTCTTTTACCAGGAGTAAAAAGGCATGGAATTAAGGAACGATCATCTTTGATGGGTCTGGGTTCAATAACAGAGACTTTTAACTTATGAGTCTATGAGCAGAAATGCCAGTAAACAGATTTGCAGAAATATTTGATTTGTTTTCCAGGAGCATTAATTTTCATTTTTATCCTGTTTATCCTTCTGTGTAATAATTCCTCATTCCTGATTTGGAGAGGAGACTCATGCATTATCATTCAAAATGCCACAAAATTCAATTAAGGGCTGGCTGCAGCATCCCTTCTTAATTTGTGAATGATTTACCTCTGTTGAGAAAACAGGATGACTTTTTCCATCACAAAGCATGGTTGCTAATTTTAACAGAGTAGACAGCCTTCAGCTATGCAAGCCATGATTAAACAATAAAGAAACATTAATAAAATGACTCGAGGGGTTGTGTCCTTTAGCCAGGAATATAACTATCCCTTGAACTTCTTATGGACCAAGGACGTAAGTATCACTGTTCTGCTCTCAGCGCTGCAGCCATCGTTAGCGCTGAGGTATACAGGCACCTGTCGGCTTGGTGGAAGCAGTCCATATATAGATATAGGGTGAAATGTTGATTCTGGTCTCCTGACATCCTTGTTAGCACTCCTATTATTTGTATTTCGATTTATTTTTCAAGATGACCAAAGTTTCCAAGACAAGCTTTCATTTGTTTGTTAAGAAAATTTAAGCTATCTTTAAGCATGCTAGAAAATCACAGAATCACCTAGGTTAGAAGAGACCTTGAAGATCGTCAAGTCCTACTGTGAACCCAGCACTGCCCAACCCACCCCTACCCCATGTCCCTCAGCCCCACATCTGCCCGGCTGGGAAACACCTCCAGGGATAGTGACTCCACCACTGCCCTGGGCAGCCTGTGCCAGTGCTTGACAACCCTTTCAGTGAAGAAATTTTTCCTAACATCCATCCTAAACCCTACTTTTCCCCTCCCCCCCTAAGTGTTTAATCATAATTTTCAGGCTTTTAGCAGCGTAGTGCATAGTCACGTTTTTTTCTTCTTCATGATATGAGAGAGTGAGGCATGGACTAAATGTTCTTTTTTAAAAACGCTTCGACACATTTTGTTGAAGCCAAGACAATTCTGTTGAAGTATTATCATGATTTACTTGAGGTAAATCAGCAAATAACTCATGTTGCCCCATAGGGCCACTCAGCTAAGTATGTGTTTTATATACACAGAGCCCTGTAGCTTCAGCAATTGGCACATTTCCTTCAAGTCAATGCAGAGATTACACAATAAGACAGAGATATTTAGAGAGATGCTGCTGGTGGCGTCTGAGCCCCTAGGCTTTGTTCAGGCAGCTCCAATCTGAATGGATCACTTCCATACCAAAAGAAAAAGAAAAAAAACCTTCTGAAGTGCAATGCAAAGTGTTTTCTATTAATGGCAACGTGAATGTTATTGCCGAGCTGTTATGCCGGATGATTGTATGCAGCAGAAGGTAATTTAACTCACCAGAATTATGCTTTGCTTCCCTCCCCCAGGTTAGAAGTCTGATCAGATGCCTGCTCTGCACACAAAATCGTCAAGTGACGGCAGCAAATGCCTCTTGAACACAAAGCTGCATCAGGCCGGCAGAAGCTGAAACAAGCCCCTGCCGCCAGGGGAAGCAAACAGCGGGGCTGTGCCTTTCCCACTGATTTCCACAGCCCTTAGCTGGTGGGGGACTACTAAACTCTTCTACTTTGCTCTGAAGCGCTACAAATGGAACGGTAAATCTAATGAGGTGCACGCTGTTCCCTACAGTATGTGCTGCAGATGACATGTGGGGACCAAAAACCAAAAGGAAAATGTAAGTCGAGCTGGAGGCCACTGTGCCCACCCTGGAGCTGACTCCTGAAGTGCGTGAGGTACAGCTTGCACTCGTGTTGCGCATCCCGCAATTGTGACTGCCTTGTGTTCCAAGTCCGGCTGTTTATTCCTGCCAGGATACTCTTTGCACCACTGACCCCCCCATTACATGGCTCAGCACCCACTCTGACAAGCTACATTAAAGGGAGGTTGTATCCTGAGATTGGAGCAGGAGGTCTCAAACTTTTCCCTGAATTTCCCCCTCTTCTGCCTTCTGTTCCCCTAAGGAAGGTGGCAAGTATAACTGCACCAGGACCCCTTTCCCCATGATGGTCCCTGTGGGTTATCATGCCCAGCCCACAAGGACCCTCGGCCACAAAGAGCCTGATGGAGGTTCTTCTGAAGGGGGCTGCTTCTCATGCCTGCCCCCAAATAAACCCAACCTGCTCTGGTTTGAGGCTGTCCACGTCAGACTGGGCTTCGTTCAAAAGCTCTGAGACCTGCCTGTGGTCAGTAGCCAGACAGCAAATCTGAGAGCTGCCAGCAAAGGGAGACTGGACAGGGATTACACCAAGGCTGATGTTATGTCTCAAGTATCGGCCTACACCCAAAACTATTATTTTGCTCATCTACGGCAAACACTTAAACCCCTAAAAGTTGAGTTTCTGGAAGCAGGAACCTCAGAAGGAGGGGTGAGTGCCTACAGAAATGTGCTGACAGATGAAATCTAGCTACCACCTCTAGGACTGATCAGTCATGTATGAGGCCATTGATGCCTCATCCAGACTTCCATTTAACTGGCACGTAGCAAATACATTGAGACAAGCTCAACTACCCAGCTCTGAATGAAGCATTTTTAAGAGCAGGTGTAACTATTCATAAGCCAGGGACAGATTGAGCCACTTGCCAGCTTTGTTACTTCAGTGGATTAGAATGAAAGAGTAGGGTCCTTTTTTCCCCGACATAGGTATTGAGCTAGAAATTCATGGCTGCTTTCAGAAGTGATCCAAGTCCTTCATATCGCATGTCAGAACAGAGGAACAAAAGTGTTTTCACCTGTGAGCAGTTAAAGGCTAAGAGAGGATCTTCAACAACACCCACCTACATTGGCACTTTCTCCCTCTCGTGATCAGGATCCTCAGCTGAGAATTCAAAGGCCACTTTTCAAGGCTTTCCTCTCATCCGTCTGTCTAAAGCACTTTTGTGAGTGAGTTTTGTGAGTGAGGTTTGTCAGTTTTAGGAGTGGATGAATCTCCCTCTATTGAACCTGATAAAACTTTTCCAAAAGCTGGTTTCTTTTAGACTCAATTCCCATCTGCGTTACCAAAAATATTCCTGACCGTTCTTCCACGCTCCTTAAGTCTTTCAGTGGGATTCAGTGAATTGCATGTTATTGGCAATTGGTGATCCTGTTAACAGCAGGTCGCAGGGTCCCTGCCAAAGCTCAGGTGATGGCAGGTCACAATCTCAGCATGCCAAATCATTTTTCAAGGGGGACCTGACATTTTCAAAAGAGGCTTTAGCTACTTGCCATTTCTCTGGGGTAACTCCTGTATAAGAATTGGCAGGCCTGAGCTGAGTCCATCTACTCTGGCTAATGCTTCCTGAAATGACAGATTTCAGAATAATTCTGTGTTACGTATTTGGATAACCACTTCACTGGTTTTCTTTGAGAAATGATAATGAAAAGCAAATGATTAAAAAAAATGAGAAAAAAGAAAGAGGCTAGTGGTGCTGGAGTGAAACGGGAACAAGTCAACGTGAAGATTTTAGTGTTTTGGGGCTCTGGTTTGGAAGTAGAGCTGACTGTCAAAGTTACTGGAGAGCATAAATTCTCTTTCAATTTCTTTGCAATTTTGAAGCTAATACAACTCCAGTGGAAGTTCCTATTGTTATTTTTCCTCTCTTAACCTGATTAACAAACTGAAAATTTATGTAGGCCTAAATGGAATTGCTTTCTCCTAAGCACTGCAGAGGGAGTTATTTCTCATGTACCTGTTAAAGCATGGGCATCGATGGCAACGCTTCACTCCAGCTACAGTACCTGCATTCTCTGCACGGGAATAATGCATCAGATGATTGCCCTGTCTGGGGCCATGCTCCCTTATGCTGCAAACTGCTAACGTGAACTCAGGACAGTATCACTCTGCCTCTATTCTTATTATTTTAAGTGTTGAATTGGAGTTGTTATTTTTAGCATATTTACCTACTGAACACTTGGAAAAGCCTGGATATGGCTCAAAAATCTGTTACATTTTAAAAGAACTAAAAAAACCCCTCACCCCAAGCCCCTTAGTTTTCATTTCACAAAAGGCATCAAGAACTCTTATGATTAAATTATTAAAACCAAAACAAAATGAATTGCTTAAAGTCTCAGAGAGGAATAATTTTTTCCTTGAACACGATGTTTCAATGATTAATTTTTCAACAGAGTTGTATTAAAACAGGATTACTTGTTAATAAGAACCCGCCGTCACTTTTAGAGTGATATTCTAGGGTATTACCAATACTGTGCTAACAGTTTCACAAGCAGTTAGTTTCTCAAAACAGATTTAACACATTTCCAAACAGAAAACGCGTGTATTATTTTGTGGCTTAAATCTGTTTTATCGTGAAACCACTTCCAAAATACTGAATGCATAAAATGGTTTATGGTCCAAAAGATAAACTAGCGCAAGCCACTATGTTGGAATATAGGGAAGGATCTGAGAAAGTGCTAAAAGCGTTATTACAGCTACAGAACAGACAAATCTTTTATGCAACTTGATCAGTTCCCACTGGAACCACACTGTATTGTTTTCATAAATAAACACCAAAAGTTGCTGTGCACAGTGTTCTGGACTATAACAGAGTGCTTTTGTGCTTTAACAGGTTTTGTGTTAAATTGTAAACTACAAATGATCCCATGAAAAAGTCTTTTTTTTTTCCAGTGTGTTGCTTGTGAATGACACATCATCTTTCTCGATGATCGACAAAGCAATCACGTTTGTATAGCACCAAACCACGCTCAGCTGCTTCGTCCTCCATGGAAGTGCCACAGCTCACAGCCAGGCTGGGGGGAGCAGCCCAGCAACCTCGTCCTCTCTGAGGGAAGAGACTGGTTTCCTGGGATGGAATTTGCCCGTGGCAACGAGATTAAGGAGATGATTCCTCTCCCACCTTGGGTTTTTTTGACAGGAAAAAGCATTAGAGAACAACCCTCTGTTTTTATCTGCTCAACCATTTCAACACTAAAGGCCTCCATACATTGAACTGTCTTTAGCATATAGAAAAGGCATTCAAATTCCTGGCTTATCACTCAGTACTGTCAGCTAAACCTGGCAAATGAGTTTGGGTTTGTCCATTTTCAATAGGACAGTTTAACCTTACACTGAATCATATTTTTGCAGCTCATTTTTTAAATGGAGTACTCCCCAAAACATCCAGCTCAGGCAAAGCTCTCCTGTCCTGCATTGGCTACAGCTCAACAATTTGCAAAGCACGAAATTCCACGTCCTGCAGGCTCCAAACTGCCCTCCTCACCCCAGCTCTGCAAGCTTGCATCGCTCTCCCTCTGCCCCCCCACCCAAAAAGTCTGGAAAAATATCTGTCAGAGAAAAGGCAGTTTGTGCAAACTATTCTAATGGTTTAGTTGAAGCTCATACTATGTGCTCCCAAGATAAATATAATCAGTTATTTTTACTCTCTAAGCACTACTGTTTATTTAAAAAAAAAAAAAAAGAATGCAGGTGACTTTGTGAAGATGTACTCTGGAGAGCAGAAAAAACACACCAAGGTGGTTTCAGAAATAACGACTTTTTAAATGAGTTTTTGGGAGAATCTACAGCAGTCCAAGACACATGAAAAGCATCCAGACCATAAATATTGAAACAAAACATCTGGTACGTGAACAAAACATTTTAAGTGCTGTAGAAGACAGAATGAAAATTCGTGCAGTATAATTATGTATTTTATAATTCTGAATTAGTGACAGAAAGGTAAAAAGGGAAAATTAGTACAGTTATCTTTTAAGGGCACTGATGAGATTTGACCTAGCCCTTAATTTAGAGGCAGAAACAGGTATTCTGTTAATATTCTGCCACGAATCAGTATAAAATGTTAAACCCTGCTACAGGTAAGGCAAAAGCATACGTGGCTCACCATTGTGTCGAAAGCATTTTAGTCTGAGGGATAGGACAATTGAGCCCATCTTTTTTTTCTGGAAGGGAATAAAAATATGACTGTGTACGATATACCACTTAGTATGCAGATGGTGGTACTTCAGAGAACAGGAGATGAACAAATGGAAGGGTCAGCAATTTCGAGTAAAATGTATAAGCTATGAATGAATCCAACCTTCCAACTGTGGAGTGGCAACGATCGCCGCACAGTAGCAGCAAATAATTTGTCCCAGAATGGTTATGTTTCTTAGCCTAAAACAGAAATAACATTTAAATTTTTTTTTTTTTCCAAATATTTTTAAAATATTCAACCTGAAATGTCTCCAGGCTGTTCTCTTGGCCAGGGTATGCCAACAGCTTGGAGAGGGAGGGATGAAATAAGATCAATGGTCTAGTGCAGGAGGATCAGCTACGATTGAGGTCCGGCTGTGTTAGGATCTGGACGTACATGTAGTAACTACTGTTCTTCTCTGAGCCTCTGACTGCTTCAATAGAAAGGATCATTATCTGCGTCTTGCAAAGGAATCAAGAGATTTGCTTTACGTCTCAGATGAACTTGTTGCAGAACCAGAAACTCAATCTAAAGGCCTAAAAATTGGACTTCAATGGTCTAAAAAACAGAGACATTCAGAAGAGGCCAGTGGATGTAGCACAGCACTTGCAAAAGAACTATGCCGAGCTGAAGTGCCAACCGGAGGAGCATCCAGAGTGACACTTGCGCAGCTGAGTGCCAGCCTGGCACCTTGGCCTTCCACTTCTCCCTCAACAGATGGACGGCAACAGGGAGGTACTTTCAAAACTGACTTCATGTGTTGACAAGTTACAGACACAATCTCTGTTCCTGGAGGACTAATACAATTGTTCTGCACTGAACACAGGAGAAATCTGCAGGAATTTAGACACAAACCAGAGCCGGTTTGTGTTGTGCCGTAGTTCGAGTTTCTGGTCATAGAGAAGACAGGAGAAATAAGCAGCCATTTAAAGCATGTGCTGCTGTTAATGCTCACTGGCTCCACCTGTGTAGCTACTATTAAGCATAAAGTAGACTTGAACAGTAGCACTGGATATTTCCTTGCCCCTGCATGCTGCAAAAATTAAAGTTTGTGAAGAGTTTTTAATTAAAAGCCACACCAAAATGTATTCCTGCCATCTCCTAACATACTTAGGAAAGATACTTTCATAAGGAAATGAAAAAGAAGTAAAACTTATTTCCCCACAGCCAAAAGGAATAATCATACCGTTTCCTGTATGAGTGGAAAGCAATCACCGAGGGAATAAAAGTGGATATATCGGAACTTCCATTGCATGTGTCCATGCACAAGGACAAGGCATAATTTAAAGAGCTACAGCGTTGCTGAAGCTGGGGACACTTTTGTCAATATCTGTTGAGAATCACCGTTACGTAAGTCATACCCCAGCAGAGACAAACAGCAGAGAGCTCCAGCAAAAATGTAACTTGGAAAGATTTGTCATTACGGATGGTCTAAATTAAACTGCATAGCACAGGCTGTGTTTTCTCCTACAGCATTCTGCAGGATGTGTATGTAAGAAATCCTCTGTTCCCTGCTATAGAACTACGAAATGGATCCTGAAATCATTTCTTAGTGTAAAGTCAGCAGATATAAAACTAACGAATGAGCCTTGACGCAACATGACTTTCTCTGAGTGCCAAACCAGACCTTTAACCGGGACAGGCTAAGATCTACCCGTTCTGGTGTGACATTGCAGACTTCACAGAAAACAAATAAAAACTGAATGAGTGGCAATTTTGGTCGGTGTCCATCAGGGTCGGCTGACAACTCCTTGCACAGACAGATGTGCTGATTTAGGTTACGTACATTTAGCTGTGGCTTTGTTTCGGAAAAAAATGGGCCTGTTTTGCAGCTGCAGAAAGTGTCACCTAGCCAGCAAAGCCAAAGGAGTTAAAAGGGGTTTTTTGGGACACCACACATATTGAGAAGTACCTTGCAAAATCTGTGCCACCCTTCATGGCCTTCCATAGCCTCATTCTGTTTTCCTCATGGACCTTTTTTCTGCTCCCCTACCACCTTCGGGATTCATGCTTACCTCCTTGGCATCGATTCTGTCCATGGAGCTGTAAGGCTGCCTTCAGCAGACTCTCTCTCATCTTCTTCAGCTGACTCCTTAGTACATTCACAGTGATGTCTTGTGTCTGCTTTGATTGTCTACTGGTCAGAAGTAGTTTTGTCCACAACCCCGTGAACGTGAGAGCTCTCACCAGCTTTAAACAGGCCTTAGAAGAGGAAGAATAGAAGTTACTAGCACCTTTTCAGTAGCCCGTAAGGTCATCAAAAAGCTACTAGAAAAAATTCCTTTGACTTTCGTTTGTGCGGCTCTTCCTGAAAAGTGGGGAAAGTGAGAGAAAGTTAAAAGCCAGTCCGTAGTCTACTATAGAAAATAACTTCAGTGGGAAGAATAATGTTGCTTACAAAACCAGGAAGCTGCACTGCATAGGAAATAGAGCATGAAAAGGATTTATGCTGTGATGTCGAGATTAGAGAGAACAAGCAACATCAATTAGCAAGTGGAATGCAAATATTGTACATTCAAGTGTAACTTCAGCGTAATACCAGAGATGTGGGTGCATAAGGAATTGGAGAGTCTCTAAAGTAACACTAAAATTGCTGCTCCCTGTTGACTGGAGCCCATGCACAGTGGCTCAGGTGGCCCCAGCCTCCACAGTTTTTATTGCAGGAAATTGGAGATTTTGTCTATGCAGATATTTTGCGTTTCGGATAGTGATTTGCTCACAAGAACACGAGGAGGTTGAGACGTCTTGGCTTTGGGCAGAGATGGCAGTAACTAACCAAAGATAACATATAGTATTTCAAAATACAGGCAAATGTTGAGCAACTGTCCTTTAATTCCACAAGAATGGAGCCTATGTTTTTAGCGGAAAGGCTCTAGGTCTAAGCTTGTCTGTGCCTATACAAGTCCACTGATAAATTTAATGTCAGTTGGATGATCATCATTACCTCCTTCTTACCAAGGTCTCTGCTTGTCTTGATCTGTGAGCTCCAGACTTGAATACAGGAATGGCAGGTTTAGGGCTTAAGCTGTATCATTTCCTACAGTTCTCCCTTCATTTACAGGTTTAATACCATAGAAATTGTCTTCTGTCACCCTAATTACCTGCCCTTCCCTCTGTAAATGGCGTAGTTGTGTTGCAATGACTGCATTTGACTCAACAGCTACCTCCTGAGTGCATTGCTCTTCCCTACTTGACCCAAAAATCATCTCAGTACTTCATTTTTGGAGGCATTTCATTGCTTTTCCTTAAGGAAATTAATTCCTTGCCTGTATGAGAAAGCCGACTTCTGTTTTCCACTTGAATACTTTTTTAGGCAGAGAGGGGAGGAGGAATTAAGTGGCTGATTTGGGTTTTTAAATCAATATACTCAACCTCCAAAATACGGTACTAGTGCAAAGGGCCAAGTATGTAATTTTCTCAGTAGCAAATATAGCTACATGTATCTAAATCCAAGACATTCATCAGCTCTTTTATAGGATAAGACAGGGCTCAGAAATGATTTTCTGTTTAAGTACGTAAGATCAAACATGTTTGTCATTTTAGCCTTCTCTTTATTCTATCTGATTTCAAGATCTTCAGTCAGACTCTCTTTAGATGTCATTGCTTCAAGCTTCTGCTTTTATCACATTAACTACTCTTCATGAGCTTTTATACATCAAAATGTCTTTAGATACATTGTTGAAGAGAGAGTACTTGTGAAGACTTCAATAAAAAGTTGGAGAATCTGTGCCTGAAACTTTATACAAACACACTTAGAGAAAAAAAACCCACGGAAACCAAAATAAAACCCCAAACAAAAATCCACAATGCTGCATTCTCATTATGTTTTTTCAAGAAGGAGAAAAAAGATGTTTTTATTATGCTTGGATGCAGCTTTGTTAGTCTACAAAAACCCACAAGTGGTGAGCCATCTCACGCCTGTTGAATTCTAAAATTTTTGGAGCTTAATACTTTTGCCTTCTTGAACTATTCCCTCCCTGCTGTACTAAGCAGATGGTTATACTGAGCTCTGTAATTAGAAAGATCTCCATCTCCTAATGAATTGCCTAGACTTTTGCTGATCCGCACCTCCAGGTATGTGTTGGTCCTCTTTCTATTTAAGTTTTTGCCTGTAGAAAATTCTTCCTAGCTAGCAGAAAGGGCTGGACTTTGCTTTAAATTATTTTAAGTGAGGACAGAACTAGCCTTTCTCGGCTAGTTTGATGATTTCCTCACTGGTTGCCATCACTTGTGATCACCTGGGCTTCACCAGTACCTTGCAATTAACACTAATGAACATGGGACAACAATAGCAATAGGGGCATGGCATTAAAGCTCCCTTATCCCTCCTCGAGCAGGTTTGGACACTCCTCTTGTTGAAGGGTGCGTTTGTACGTGGAACGAGTGTTTCCAGCACACACCAGCAGCGTGGGATCATGAGGAGACCAGCACAGTGGCAGGATATTGCCATAGTTAGTATTTCATACTGGTGGTCTTCTTACCAGTTACAGATTCACTCACTGCTGGAATAAGTCTGCTGTTTTTTACACAACTGCTTGTAGTCAGACTAGAGCACAAGGACCATTAGAAAGAAACTCCCAAAGTATCTTCAGGAGGTTTTTGTGCATATGCATGTATGTAGATGGATGATAAGCTAAATAATCAGGCTGTGTTGATACGTGGGGAAGTACAGCACCAGGATTTGCTAGAAAAAAAAGGGGAGCTACCTTCTCTCACCAGTGTCTGTGGGGTGCTGGAATCATACCGAAACACATGCTGTGACACTGTGATGTGTCAGCATGCTAAATAATTAAAGGCTCAGCCACTCCACCTGTATTACCAGCTATGAGAGCCAAATGCATCCAGCTTTCTGAATGTATTTGCCTGTATTTCCCTCAGAATAACTGAAGGAGTAAACACTAGTGCTAGGTGTGAAAAAGATCTAGTTTAGTTCCTTGCACTTAAAAGAAAGAAAGAAAAAAAAAATCACATCTCCAAGTTCTGCTGTGGAACTGGTCACCCAGGGGAGGCCACCTGCAAGTGAATGACTGGAATTTGCAAGTACAAGGATAAGCGCTACAGTGGTTATGTATGCAAGATGCAAAACCGCAGCCTTGCGATGTTGATTGGTCATTTCTAGAGTAAGAAGCTATGCCTTGAGGATCTCTCAGTGTGATCAGACAGCCAGAGTGGAAGCATTTATGTTCCAGTTACTAGAATTAAACCAGCACCTAGATGGTCATTCACACAGTCCTTCCTGGTTAGAAAATAAACATGCATCTCCTGCATCTTTAGCAAAGATTTTCTTCCCTGTTCTGTCGGTGCATGAAGAGCACACAAGCCCCTCGCTCTCAGCTGAGCCTGGTTGCATAGCCCAAGCCTCCCACGTGCTATTTTCAGAGCATGTTGCCTGAAGGAAGTGTAGAGCAAAGGTGTTATTAATCACTAGGAGCAGTTTTCCCTCAGCCATTTCCAATCTTCCAGTGCAGAATGCCCCATAATGTCTCACCTGTTAGCAGTCAAGTCCCCAAATTACCAATTCACAATCTTAATAATTTCTGAAATTAAACACGCCACACCCCACCACCCAAATCCCATCCCTCAGAAACAAGACTAAAAACACCACTTGCCAGAAAACTAACAAAATCACCCCACACCACGCTCACAACTCGTCCAGTGTGAAGATACTAAGTAGAGTGACAGTGTGTGTTGCTACAATTTTCTAAAGAGTACCACTGGTTTGTCTGATGTGGAAATCATTGTTGTGTATCTTTGGACATCGAGACAGCACTGTAACATGAATGAATTTAAAGAACGAAAGAAAATGAAATCTTAATTTGTTGCTTAATTATTGAATTTCTAGCCATGCCATGCTTGTCCCTGAGCACATAACACTACTCTGTTTTTCAGAGTTTGATCACTGATGTCCCTTAAATATATGTGTAGAACAAAAAAAATCTTGTGTTTAAAATATTGCCATAAATGAGACCCAAAGGAACCATCTTTTATTAATGTAACTGAAGGAAAGGTTTGAACTAAGAAGACCTAAATGGTAAATTCAATTGTGTTCTATTTTCACGCTATTTAGACAAGACTTTGAGCTCAGAATATCATGTTTTTTCAATTCCTCTTCCCTGTTAATTTGGGAGGTTAATTATATGACATACATGAAGTGCCTAGGATTAATGATAAATAGTTTAGTGTTTGAAACAGACTGTGTCAACATAGAATAGGGATAGGATTGCAGTTAGAAACGAAAAGAAAGATCTTCAGTAGCTTCACAGATAAGGACACTTGGCATGTGTTTGAAAGGCAGAGCAGCAAGTCATTAACTTTAAGAATTGTTTTCTAGCAAGTTTCTTGATTTATCAAGATGAGGAATGCTCACTCCAGGCTGTTAACTGTTTATAAGGGGGTGGTGTTCCTGATAATCTGGTTCCTTGATTCCTGAAGTAGAGAATGGATGTGTCTGGGATGAAGGCTGGGAGGCAGAGGGAGGCAGACTGCTGAGCAAGACCTATGGAAAGGAAACTGAATTAGAAGCATAGGAAGGCCGTTTATTTTCTTGCTTTTTGTTCTGTATTTTTGTACCGATTATTTTTTTGTTTGCTAACAGGTCCTTTGTTTGCTCTCTTCTGATAGCTGCATGTGTGCAAGTGTGACAGCAGGAAGGTCATCACCTGAGAAAGGGTAAGTAGTGCAGCAGCCACCACAATGTGACTGTGCACCTCTTGTTCATCACCATTTCTCATGTTTGTTTACAGCTGTAAACAAACATAATGCCAAACTGCATCTGGGGGAAGAGCTTAGAACAGATTCCTTGGAACTGAGCTGGAAATAGCTGAAGGAAAGACGTGCTTAAGTGAAGAAGGAGCAGTGCTATGGTGGGAATGGTGTGGTAGCTCCAGCTGATTAGTAGCCCAGCCCACTGCTAACAGTGCACACTATGCTCCTCTGTTGTGCTGTAAGATCACTTGCTGTTTCTTGATTATTGGTTTTTTCCATAATTAAATGTTCTTAAACTCTGAACAGTCTATCTCAGTGATCTGCACTCCCAGGTAGGTTTCTGAACACAAAGTGATTTGTACATGTATGTGTGCACCAAAGGTTTTGTCTGGGCTGGCCCAGAAATTACTTATTTGTGGTTTTCTCTGCCAGCAATACCTCTGTTCTCCAGCTTGCCACTCCTGCCGAGCGGTGCACCATGCTTCAAACTGAAGGGCCAGCCAGGCAACAGAATAAAAAGCACAGAAACTGCTTAACTTACACCCACCTGACTTTGGCACACCATATGGCTTACCAAGACAGCTGATCACCCACCTGAATAACTAGCATAACGAGCAGGTTAGGTACCCAAGGTGATCTGGGCTGATTAGCATGAAGACCAGTCTGATGGGTGAATCCAGACACACAGCAATGGCAACACACAACTTCCATCCAGAGCTCGGTTTGAACAGTTGGCCACTGTGAATCGTTTCAGTGAATTGCACGTGGAGTAAGGAAAGGGTGGGCATGGGTGGGTATCCAGCCTTTCTAGAAGGATCCTGGCTCCCTGGAGGTAAAAGCTTCTTTAGAAGCAGGTTAATTGGGTGTTTCTGAGTTAAATCCTCTAATGCTTGCTCATAGAGCATTTCTGCTATATAAATCTATGCCTACCTCAATCTTCATTTTGCGGTTGCGTTTCCATTCATATCTTTTTATAAGGAGTCATATGCCAGTTAAAAAAGGGGAAGGGGGAAATGAAAATGGAGAGCAAATAACCTGCAATAACATAAGATAAAATTGTTACCTTACAAAGGAAAAGTGTGACACCCAGCACACCAAAAGGTATTACTATCTTAAATAAGGCTGGGTTTGAATGTCACACTGAATGTTGTAGAAGATTAAATGCTAATAATCAGATCAAAAGTGGATATATGAGATGGGAGATGAGGCTGGGAAATTGCTTGCCAGACTGAACAAAGAGGAGGACAGGAGTAAAGTTATTAGCTCAATTAAGGAGAAAGATGGCTTGATGAAAACCTGCACTCATAGAAATAAATCAAGTATTTAGAATATTTTTTTTGAAAAAAGGGAGACTTAAATCTATGGACAGCTTTTCTTTGACACCCCTTATGCCAATGTAATCTAAAGGCTTCTCTGGTTATGAATGGGTATTACAAGAAGCTATCTGTAAGAAATACACATAGCAACATTTAGCAGCTTTTCAGTATTTTACAAGGAGCTCCTCAAATGGATCTCACAGACGGGGAACTTACTGTTATCCCTGCATTTTATGGACAGGAAGGGAAAACACTTGTAGTTGCAGTTTTACCTCTTCTAACCCTTGTCCCTCAGGCTAGTACATGGCTCTCCTGGTGCTTGTCCCCTTGTGGGCCAGCTGCGAGGCCATGAACTCTGCTTTCAAGGCTGATTTCAGTGATGAAGCATTAAAGAAGCATTTTAGGTACCAGTGATCCCCAGTGCAAGATATTTGAGGATGCTTATGAAGCATTTTCTTATATCCCAGTCTGTTAACTTTTCATTAATTCAGGGATAGTTCTGGAAACTTAAAATAGGTAACAATGGATTGCCTACACTATAACTAAAAATAAAAATAAAGTAACTATCTTAAACCCCAAAGGCCCTCACTAATTGACCTGACATGCTAATTAAGCAGTTTTGATCAGAAATAATTAACATAATCCAGCTAGACCAATTAGAGCACAGAAAAAAGAAATTAGAACATTTTAGGAGCTTTAATTTTAAGAGTACCATTTGCAGTATGAAATACCAGCTGATTCAGCAAAGCAAGCAGGAGTTCTGAGTTTAGGAAACAAGTTATAACCCACTACACAAGGAAATAGTAGATAAACTGAAAAGCCATGACAAGACATTTTCTTCGTGCCCGTGAGAAGACAAGCAGAAAACCTTTCGAACTTATTATCACCTCTAGAAGAGGCAGGCAGAAGAAGCCAGAGTAGTCTAGCTGTTGCAGCAGCATTGAGAGAATGATCTAAATGCTGGTCCCACACCACAGCCGCTGTGGAGAGGTGAGAAAAACAGCCTGTGGGAAGCCTGCGTTTGAAATTTACCCTTGAGAGACACTGCTAGCATGTATTATTTATTATTTCTACCACAGAAGACTGGAAACCTCAAATCTCACTGTCCTAAATGCAAAGGAAGAGAGACAAAAACTCTATTAATGAACCAAATGGCGAGTGGTATGACTGCAAATAAAGTGAGACAGCTGTGTGTGGAGATGGTACAAACAGTTGCCTGATTTGGTTTTGGTAAGAAAACATGCTGAGACTTGAACCCACAGAGAGGATCAGCAGTATGGAAGGAAGATGGGGTAGAGGAGTTTGACTTGTAACAGCCAGATGCTGCGGAGAGGGGCTGGGAAGGATGCAGCGCCCCTCAGGATCACAGCAAGGATTGCTTCTGAGGCATCCCCCTCTCTCGCAGCCAGGAATCAGGCACCGCACTTGCCTAACTAATGAGGCAAACTCCCAGTGAAGTTCTCCCACGTGCTTTCATTAAACAATCTCAGTACCTCTGCTGGCTGTTTGTCATCGGTTTTCAGCTGCAGGATGGGGTGTCCTGTCCCAGGCACACTGCCCCAGGTTCTCCTTCCAGTCAGTCCCCATGGATGTGGTGCTGCCGGACTGTGTGCCAACATGCCCCTGCCCTAGACACACACCTTCCTACAGGGCGGGCCACTGGGGAGGACTAACAAGCACTTGGATAGAGTAGCAGGAAGGCTACCAAGCTGCTACAATGATGCATTGTACAGAAATTTTTTCTGGCAGAAAGTTGTCTTGAGAATTTGAGCAGGTGTACAGATAGACTGCGATTTTCAGAACATACAGTTTGGTCTTTAGATCTTAACTAATTTGACCCCAGGGAGAATTTTTAGTAAAACACTGTATGAAAATCTTTGTGAATGGAAGCTCCCTACCAGGGAATGTTACATTTCTAACTGCCTGTTTAGGTATTGAACTAATGTTGAGAGCATTGGAGTTTTTGTGCTTTTGTTTGTTTGGTTTTTAAAAAAAACCCACTCATACCTGTTGTCACAAAGTACGCTCTGTGTGTCTTAATGTAGGAAGATGTGAGAACCTGTAGGAAACTAGCTGCAAATCTCAGCATCTCAGGGTGCTGTCTTGGAACTTCCATCTGCTCTTAGTGGCACCAGAAGAACAACTCCTTATGCACAAAATAAACGGCCTGAAAATCCCCAAACTGATATGAACCGTTCAAGGAAGTTTTCTTCCTGCTGAACCTTGACACACACTTTGCTTTCTTGCACTCCCCCAAAATTCCTGTCATCTAAGGGAATGTGGATTTCAAGGCACAGATTCAGTTGGACTGACTAATTACTTGCGTTGTAATGATCAACCTGCTTAATTTATCACTTCTTTGAACATTTAATTAGCCAACAGTGCAAGACAATTAGGTTCTGAATTAGGATAAATTAAAATGCTAGCTTTGCAGCTTTAAGGATATGCAAGCCACCACCAATTGCTGCTATGAAAATATTCAACAAAGCAGATAAGAATGCAAAGATCTCAGCCAGGTTAATGATTCTGAAGTAACGCAGCCTTTGAAAAGCTAACTGTGAAATGCGTATGTTTCATCACATGTCAATCTGTCTGTGCTGAAAGATAAAAACAAGAAGCTGAAAATGGCAATTTCCTCCTCCTCCGTGCTCAGCGCCAGCTCCCCCTGGTGAATGAGGCTCATCAAACCACCTACGCATCTGCTCCTGCCCCTAGGTAAGCGAGGTCCTGGTTCAATCCCTGCATGCATCTGTTCGGGGGCAAGGTCACATTTTGTTTTCCTATAAGCAACACACTAATTCATATTTCTAAGCGCTCTAAAAGTGTTTTGGAACTGTCCCAGTGTGAGGCAGTTAAATGTTCTTGAACAGATACAGAATAATAAACCTGAACTTAGAGCTTTAATAGGAAAAATGAGAAGTGGAGGTGGTTTAAGATTAGTAGTCAATGGAGATGCTTTTGTACAGGTAGCAGAAATGCTTTCATTATGTATGCTGTCATTTGGTTTCCATGACTAAGCCATTCTAATAAACTGAAAAGGACCACGGATAATACTTTCAGAAGTGCTTAAGAATCATAGGCCTAATTCTTGCTGGTTTTCCAAGAAAGTCTCATTCTCAGTCTTGCACCTTCAACACACATTTTGGTGCCTTATTCCCATTTTTTTTTCAGGATTACTATGGAATGGATGACACTCCTGACATCTTTGTGTATCTAGATATCTGGGTCAAAGCCATGACAGGAAAAAATTGTTTGTCCAAATACAAGACTTCTCCTTGAGTCTTTGCTCTTGAGGTATTTATCCAAATAGTGACCATGCATATTTGTAGTAGAGATGAGGACCACTGGATGCATTTTTTTTTGGTTATCTAATGAATATAACTCTATAAATGCAACCTCCAGTGGGATGCAAATGCATTCAGAATCTCCTGAAGAGCCCCAAGAGATGCCCACATACATCGGTAGCGGGCATCTGTCAATACAGAAACCAGGGGTTGCAAGCAGCAATACCAGTTTAGTTCCAAATAATTCTGACTATGCTTTTCAATGGTGTATTTAGTGCTAATTAGTCCATTTTGAATTGTTTGCCCAAATTACACAATAATATCACTTCATTAAAAAGGCTTCAATTGAAGAGAGAAAGAACTTCCCATCAGAAAGCTATCTGCACACGTTATACAAGCATTCTCAAATTAGAGATGAAATTACAGCTTTCCTGTTACCATGAGAACAGCAACATTTCTCACAGCCTGTTAAAATTATTAGCTCAAGGAGCATGTATCTTTTTAAACTTCATTATTATTTATCTAGGGTTGTACAGGCTTTGGCTGTGCCCACACTAACCACCATTAATCACATGTCAAGTGAACTACTGCCAGCATGGAGAGAGTCTCCACCATTTTTTGCCAACAGCTATAATTAGCTTTTATCCTTCTGTTTTCTTTTTTGTACTAGCAACGTGTGGACGTTATAGCAGAAACTGCTGTAATGAGAAAAAACCAGAAAAGCTTATGTCTCCAGGAACCTTAGAGCCGGTGCTCCATAGCAGCTGGCAAGTTCAGTGGTGGTCTGAGTTCAGTGGGATGGGGAAAAGGAATAGCGACGAGGGCCTCAAAACACTTTCCTCGCAGCCAGTAAAACCTACAGGTTTCACTGGTGGCATCAAGTCACCCCAGAGTTTGAGGTTGCCATGGCAACGGGCACAGAGGCCAGCCTTGCTCAAGCAGGACAGGCGCTGCATTTTCTCCCTTCTGGTGGCGATTCAGTGCCGTGACGCACAGGCTGCCCTGTCCTCTCCTTCTTACCTCAGCAGCCATTGTAACAGTTTGCTCTCAACAGTGAGAGGGTGAGGAAAAGCCGCTGTGAGCATTTGGCTCAGCGCAGGAAAGGTTAACGGCAGGAGTGAGGGTCTGAACCAGAGAGCCTGCTGTCAGCATGGGCTGTCAGCAAAGCTGGCCCAATTCATGCTGTAATTCATGTGCTTTGCATGTCCCGATGGCTCGGAGGAGATGGAGGGGACATTTTTAAAACAAAGGATTCCAGCTGCCTCGTTACCCGCTGACACTGGAGTCGCTGTGGCTGCCTGGGCAATCCATTGCTGCTCTGGCTCCCATCTAGCTGCCAGCTTTCGGGTTATTCCAGGAGAAGGCAATTCATTTGGTGGATGTCAGAAGGAAACACAGGGTGAATTCTGGTGTGGGAGTGCAGAGCTTAGAGGTGCTTCAGTCTTTCTTCGTGACATACATCCTACTAGACTCCTGCTGCCATCCCAGGAAAGGACAGACAAAAGTTTTAAGATTTCAGAAGTCAAATTCAGAGAATTCCTTGACAATTGATTCTCTCCCTCTGTTAAATTGCTACCTAGGCACAGTAAAACAGGCTGCAGTGCCTTAAGATAAACTGTATCGTCTCCCGTAGCTACCAGGTGGGACTATTGGACCAGCTCAAAGGCAGTGGTGGAATCCCAGGATCGGAAGTGCAGCTTAGTGGGGGTGTAACGGTGTCTACGCTCACCCTGGCTCTGCGGGTGGTCAGCAGGACCACTGCACATGTGGTCACATACTCCACTCTTCTTCCACCCTGCAACTGCACTACGAGGTAAAAATCATTCTGGATTCCTGTTCTGTCTTTCTTTTTTATTCTGGGGATGAAAATAATCGCGGTAAAGGGGCCCTACCGTTGTCAGTGTCCTTGCCATTGTCACATGTCAGACTGTCAGTGGCTTTGTGCCCCACCTCTGTGCAGCAGTGCCCCTTACCAGGAGCTGAGCTGTAGGCCATGCTCACCTCTCCTGCTCTCAGAACCATTCTTGCGCTTGTAAATCACAGATGTTAGTGCAAACCAGCTTAGGGATGCTTTTCCAATAAATCTTTGCAACTGCGTCACTTTAGTTTTGCTTAGGTACTTACAAGGTACAAAATACTTCCAGAGGGAAAAACAGCTTGTGAATGGAGAGCAGCAGGGTTAACCCTCACTGAAGCCCATGCTTGGGTATGGGGCACTGCAGTCAGACTGGTTCCAGTGCACCCAGGTTGTACTTCACCTGTCCCTGAACCATGTAACATTTGCTGTACACACTTGACCTGCATTTTACCAGCATGAACAGGGCCTCGGCTCAGTGTATTATCTGCAGCATTTACCATATAGCAAATTAAGCTGATGCTTCTCAATACTACTGGAATTACTCATTTTTAAATGGCTTTGTATTACCTTGCTGTCTATCAGATTTTTGGTTACTTGTAAACCCAGAATTTCTTCTTTAGACTCTTAGCCAGTGCTTCCAGCAGTTCTGCTGCCTCATCTTCTTAAAGACCCTAAAGCTTTTGTGATCAATAGCCACTTACTGTTTACGAAAACAGAAGTAGGATAATAAAGATATGCTCATACTAACTGTGAGGATAAAGATAAGATAAAGGAGGAATATCTCAATAGATGAAAATAGTTTTGAAGACAAGGGATGCCCATGAATTCTGGTGAAAATAATAACATTCCAGAGATAAAGTAAACCATAACAATCTTTATGATAATGGGAGAAGAGCACATTAAGAATTTTATTAGCAAGAACTACAAAAATTAGCTTTCTCCATTTTCATTTTAGAATCAGTGAACATTTTGTTTCCATAATAAAAGCAGCAATGAAAAGAAAATTGGACACAGGGCATTACACTTCTTCCTCTGCAGGCGAAGATGATTTCTTCTCTCTCGGAGGACTAATACAGCCCATCAAGGCTGTAAGTCTGGGGGGCATGGTGCATGTCACGAGTGTGCCATCTAACCCACGGCTCCCTCCAGAGCTCAGGCTGCATTTGATGAGTGTGAGTTTGGGAGAGTCCTGCCTTCTCAGCTTGTCACACCAGGAACAGGAAAGATCAGTGTACTTACTGATGGATGAAGGAGAAGTTTTGCTTTATTCCTTTCTGTGCGTTGGCTACAAATGAACCCGGGGCAGGAGTCTGTATGCACATGCTGCTACAATGCTGGACCTCCTGGCAGACACTGACACTGCCTGGCCCGAGCAGGCAAAGAAGCACCTTATAATAATAGAGAGAGTACACTGAGCTTAGGGAGAAAAATGTCTGTGCCAGTCTGAAACCGCAACGAGAAGCTTCTTATGGCCAACCCCCTGCCTGCTTTAATGATCAGATATGAACTTTGGGATCGCAGAGAACCTACTAGTGGCAGAGACTCCCCGAATGAAGCTCAAGAGAGCAGAAAATTCCTACAGACAGGGCCACTGGTAGACCTGCAGAGAGCAGAAATCAGCTGGGAACAGCTTTGGATGTGTTCCTGAAGCAGAGGGAAGAAAGTCTGCTCAGCTTGACTGAACAGGTCCAGTCTAAAGTACTGGTATCTTTCGCACTTTAAGTTGTGGCTCAGTTACTAGAGCCATTTTATTAATCTCTAGCAAAAAAGTGTAAGTAGTATAAAGCGTTTGGTGCAAAGCTTCGTTCAGCAGAAACAGAAAGAATTTAGAAACTGACTGTCAGCCCAACATTAACTTGAATTCAAACTCCTGAGATTTTGCAATGTAAGAGCCACTAGACCACCAGGAACTGCAAGGCTGTAGCTGTGACATGCTTCAGGCTGGGAGATTTCTGCAACTTTAGCTTTTCTAAAACATTTTTCATCAATTGCCTGAGCCATGCCGTCCTTTCTTAGCACCATCCTAGAAATATGGGACTTAAAGTTCTTGAATGCCTCATTACCAAAGCCCAAACTGGGTTCAGGTTGGCTACTGAAGCCTCACTCTCTAGGATCTTTACACCCATCTCAATAAAAGGTGCATAGCAGCTCAAGAACAAAATACAACCCCATCTTGTAATGATCATTATGTTGCACTTTGAAGCCCATTTGTCACTTTGTAGGAGCCATTTCTAATATCATAACTTTGCACGCTCACTCACTGGAAAAAAAATAGCTGTTTCCAACATCCAATCCTGAAAAAGTAGATTGTGTTCAGTGATTGCTCCAATTGCATTGCCAATGAGTCGAAACACTTTTTGCTAGGGCCATTAAGCAGACTAGGTGAACATTCATGTACGTTTAATGCTCAGGAAATCAGTACAATTGAATTCCAAGGATCAGAGAGAAAACAAGTAAAATTAGAAAGGTTGATGGAATGAGCAGGGAAAAATGCGCACGTGTTGCTGTAGAACCTCAGCTTGAAAAACCTGGCTTTGGGATTTTTTGCATGCTTGTGCTGCAGGAGTCTTTTCCTAGATTGGTTTGGCCACTCAGTTACCTTGATATAAGCACTAGCTCTAAATCAGGAGACTGAATCCCAGAGCCATTACAGCTCCTGCAAAGATGAATCAACCAATCCAACACATTTAAAACTTCACGTTAACTCCATTCCTGCGTTCACAGCATTGAAGAGCTAACTGAACACCATTACATCCTTGCATTGCAGAGGCCCAGTCAATGCCCAGGTTCAGATAGGATTTAGATTATTAGTCTAGCCGTAAAAGCTACTCAATGTTGTTGTAAGTACTCTGAGCTGGTATTGGACTAAGTCAGTTGATAAAACTGGCGTTGTGTTCACAGGTGGCCACTGAATTCTGTGGGTTTCTGCAGAGAGGCATGAAACACATTGATTGACTTCTAGGCCATCACAGGACCATCCTGCCAATACTCCTTCCCTTTCATTGCTCTCCTTCCTTTCCAAGCATGGAGGAAGATCTAACATCCATTTTTCTACTAGGAGCACCCGTAGCTTCTTATCCCAGGGAGGGATGTTCTGCTTCAGGTATTCCTGCCACCATCTCATGCTGTTTCAGCACTAAGCATTGGATAAAAGCCAGTGAGTTTCTTTCCAGGCCACTCTATGACATCCACGAGGAGCAGTGCATACTCACCCCACTGCTGTGCCTCCAAACCCTACCCACAGCACTGAAGGCCATCTCACGGTAAGCACAAAGCATTGCATCCCACTCTTTTTTTGGAGCCTTCTCCATTTTAAAGAAGTGACAGGTTTGACATATATGGCTCCCATCCCTTTGAGCCATTAAACTGCTATGGATTTAGTTTATTGCCCTTGATTATGAGTCCTTTCTCTTCATCGAGCTGTAAATAAAGGCTTTCGACTTTAAACACAGCTCAGATATGTCATGACTGAAAACTGCCTGCTGCTCTCTCAACATGTTTGTCTAATGTCTGCAGGAGTAAGAATAGGGAGCAGGAGAGCAGATGGTGCAGCTATCCCGGTGCAGAGAGTACAGTCTACGTATGCATTAGGAAATACTGGATGTCTACACATTGCAACACTATAATTATGGTGAAGAGGAATTTATTTTTAAACCGCAGCTTAGATAAAAAGATTGCTTCAGGCCGCACAGGCTCAAGTGCAGCTGGAACGATAGAGAGCCTTTTCTCCAGGCAGGAGGGGGAATCCCAAACATATGGGCTAAGCTGAGCGGGAATGTGAGACAAAGCAGCAGAGAAATAAGCTACCGTAGGGAAAACGGATTTCCAGTACAACCTGTGACTGAAGAGTCCCCTCAAGAAAAATTTTCCTCCTCCTCTTTAGAAACATATTGCAGTGGTGGGAGAGGGCTGGTGTGCCTTGAGAAAAATTTCAGTTGAAGCTCATTACTCCCAAACCAAAACAG
>VZSF01006838.1:105029-117027 GCA_013398295.1 Chionis minor | reverse complement strand
CTGCCGGAACCAGGACACTAATGTAAGTCATGCTTTCTTTCATCCTTTAAAAGTAAGTCAGGTCAGGTTGATTCAAAATCTTTTTGTTCACTGTATTTGACTAATGCTAGATACTCAGTAGCACACATCTTAGAAAAGTCAGGAAAAACACATCTTCTGGCAGAAAATAACCTGAGCAATAGTTTGTCTCTCATGCTATAAGAAATGCTATGCAAAGCAGAAGACTTAAATCTCAGCTGTAATGAACAGCTGATATAAAATGTGTAGAGAACTACTTGAAAAAGCCTCCAGAGTACTTTTACCCAGAAGCACTAACAAAGTGATGCATGGGTATATACTTTGGCAAAACTGGGTTTTTAATGGAATACTGTTTAGACTTAGATTAAAATATTGCTTTAAAAAACATCATTTTTTTAGTGAACTCTGTGTTTCGTGGTGAATCCTGCTCTAAATAAGAAAAAAAGAAAGAAAAAAAAAGAGAAAACGTACTTTTAAAGAGGCTTTTGTATACAGAGTTTCTTATTATGCTTTAAATCTCATAATAATCTATGACCTAATGTATAAAAATAACATGAATGATATTGTTCTATGTAGAAGCTTTTCAATCAGAAAATTATTGCTGATTGCAATAGGTGCCGGAGCAGCGTGAGGAACACCAGCAGTGGTGGCTTCAGCAGCGGCAGGACACACAAGGGATACACATGGACAAAGAGAGGCTTGTCCAAACAGAGGGTGTTCCCTGACAAACTGACCCTTGATCCCCCTAATTGGACAAGACAGGCAGGGGCAGAGCCTGCAACCGTCAGCATAGGCAATTTTAAACAGGCTAAAACAATCAACCCATCTGATTGCAACAGAAGAATATATATACATTTTCCAGCAGGCAGGTGTGTGGCAGCATGGTGACCACCTGCCAAAAAGCTGTGTTCTCTGTCTCCTGAGTTTCTAGCACCTGGTAGAACCAATGCAGCAACATGGTTGAAGCTCCTGTTTAAGCATGTGACTGCACAAGTTTCCAGCTGTGGGATGCATGAATAGATATTCCTAGAAGTGGAAAGTGATTGCAAGCAAACCTGTAGGAGATGTGACTAAACTGATGACTTGCTTAGCTTGGTGTCTGAGCTGCAGGAGGAGGTGGGCAGAGTGAAGAGTATTTGGGAGTCTGAGAGGGAGATTGATCAATGGAACCATATTCTGCCATCTCTGATGCATGCAAGCCAACTCAGTGTGGCCACTACGGAGGCAGGTCTAGGAAGAAGGCAGTGTCACAACGGATAAGGAAGGGTGGAATAAAGTTACAGCACAGAGTGGTAAGAGAAACTCCCTCCTTACCCTCTAAGGTACACTTACAGTATAGGTATGGTAGATTAAGCACATAATGAGATAGAGGAGGAACCTGCACAAGTATTCTTGCCAAAGTCAGACAGAACAACCCCTCACAACAAAATCTGCATTAAGACTAATGCNTCCCTCCTTACCCTCTAAGGTACACTTACAGTATAGGTATGGTAGATTAAGCACATAATGAGATAGAGGAGGAACCTGCACAAGTATTCTTGCCAAAGTCAGACAGAACAACCCCTCACAACAAAATCTGCATTAAGACTAATGCTGAGAAGAAACAATGGTGAGTTATAGTCATTGGTGATTCCCACCTGTGTGGAACAGAAGCATCTGTTTGATGACTGGGTCTGCTTTTCATGGAGATTTTTTACTTCCCTGGGGCTTGAATTAAGGATGTCACCACAAGACTGAAGAGCATAGTACAATTATCAGACTATTATCCATTCCTGCTCTTTCATGTGGGTATTAAAGATGTCATAAGAAAATGTTTGAGATCAATCAAAAGAGATTTCAGAGCCCTGGGAAAAGTGCTAAAAAATTCAGGAGGACAGGTAGAGATTGCCTCAGTCCTTCCAGTATTGCGGGGAGACTTTGGAAGAAACGGGTGCATCCCAGATATCAACACCTGGCTCTAAAACTGGTGCCTCTGCCAAAACCCTGTGTTTTTAAACAGTGGAAGAGCCTTCAAGGCACAAGGTATCCTGGGACCTTATAGGATCCATCTATCCCCACGGGGAAAACACATCTTTGGGCATAAGCTGGTGGGACTGATTGAGAGGGCTTTAAACCAGAATTGATGGGGAAAGGAGATACCAACAAGGTTGCAGTTAGTAAACCAAGGCTTGGCATGACATAGCCTGAGGGTGGCAATGCTAGTAGGAATGTTTACATTGCTCCTAGGAGCATGAAGGGCTCAGGAGCATATCTGAAATGCTTGTGCACTGACCCACGCAGTATGATCAATAAACAGGATGAATTGGAAGTGTTGGTCAGCTCCCAGACTTACAATATCATTGGTATTAGCTAGACTCAGTGGAATGTGTCCCATGATTGGAGTGCTGGAATGGAGGGCTACAGGCTGTTCTGGAGGAACAGGCAGGATGGGCAAGGTGAAGTGTCACACTATACATAAGGCAGAGTTTTGATTGTGCAGCCCTTACAGTTAGTCATGATGTGGTTGAAAGCCTCTAGGTGAGGATTAGGGGCATGGAAAACAAAGGAGATATTGTAGTGGGCGTCTACTATTGATCGCCCAGCCAGGTTGATAGCACTTATGAGTTATTCTACAGGCAATTAGGAGAAATCTCTGGATCAGTGGCTATTGTCCTTATAGGAGATTTCAACTTCACAGACATCAGCTAGGAATATCATACTGCTGTGATGAGCAGGTCTTGAAAATTATTGATGTTTGTAAGAGATAACAGGTACCCGGTGAGCCAGCTAGGAAAGATGCCCTCCTAGACTTGCTGTTTGTGAACAGAGGAGTCATGGGAGATGCAATAGTAGGTGGCTGTCTTGGCCACAGTGATCATGAAATGGTCAAGTTTAAAATTTTCAGTGTAATGAGGAAAAAAAGACAGCAGAGTTGCTATCCTGGACTTCAGGAGAGCAAACTTTAAGCTATTCAGGGAGCTATTTAGCAGAGTACCCTGGGAATCTGCTTTTGAGGGCATAGGAGTCCAAAAGTGCTGGTCAGTTTTTAAGAACCACTTTTAGAAGCACAAGCGCAGGCAATTCCACTATGTCAAAAGTCAAGCAAGAGAGGCAGAAGACCAACTTGGCTGAACAGGGAACTTCTGGTGGAGCTCAAGAGGAAAATTAAATTCTATGATCTCTGAAAGCAAGGTCAGGCTTTACAGAAAGGTTACAGAGCCTTGGTTCGTACAGGCAGGAAGAAGACACAAAAGGCCAAAGCTCAACTGGAGTTGAAAGTGGCCAGTTTTGTGTCAGATAACAAGAAGGGCTTTTTTAAGTACAACAAGCAAGAGGAGGTCTAAAGAAAACATTAGACCAATACTTGTTGAAGATGGTCACCTGACTAATAGGGATGAAGAAAAAGCAGAAGCATTCAATGATTTTTTCTGCCTCAGACTTTAATAATACTGATAGACGTTGGGCTGCCCAGTTCCCAGAATTGGAGGATCACAAGTGTGGGCACAGTGACTTTCTGTTTGTGGACACCAAAACTGTAAGGGACCAGCTGTATCAGCTGAATGTTCACAAGTCTACGGGGTCTGATGGGATTCATCCCAGAGTACTGAAGGAGCTAGTGGATCTTATGGCAGGATATCTCTCGAACATCTACCAAAGGTCTTGGGAGTCTGGGGAAGTCTCTGCTGACTGGAAGCTAGCCAGTGTTATTCCAATCTACAAGAAGGGCATGAGGAAAGACCCAGGGAACTACAAACCTGTTGCTCTAACCTCAGTTCCTGGAAAAATTATGGAGAAGACTATACCAAGTACTATGGAAAAGTATTTAAAGAATAATACAAACATCAGGCACAGTCAGTATGGATTCACAAAGGGAAGTCTTGTTCAACTAATTTGATATCCTTCCATGATAAGGTGCATCTAGTGCATGATAGGAAGATAGTCAATGTAGTTTTTCTGGATTTTAGTAAGGCTGTCCTTTTAGATATCCTTTTAGATACTGTTCCTCACAGCATGCTTCTGGACAAGCTGTCCAACTGTGGGATGAGCGGGCTCATGCTGCATTGGGTGAAGAACTGGCTGAAGGTCTCAAAGGGTTGTAGTGATTAGGGCTACATCTGGCTGGCAAACAGTCACCAGTGGTGTTCCTTGGGGTTTACTTCTAGGACCACTTCTGTTCAATTTATATTTATTAATGATCTGGACACAGGAGTTGAATACACAACTAGCAAGTTTGCTGATGATACTGAATAGGGAGGTGCTGTTGACATTCTTGGGGGATAAGAGGCCTTGCAGAGGCATGTTGGTAGATTGGAGCATTGGGCAACGATTAATGGGCTGAAATTTAAAAAATCCAAATGGGGGATTCTGCACCGGGGGTGGAGTAATGCTGAGGACTAGTAGAAATTGGGAGAGGAGTGGCCTGCAGAAAGCCATCTGGGGATGCTCACTGACAGCAGGCCCACTATGAGTCAGCCATGTGCCCTGGCAGCCAAGAGTGCAGAGCGCATCCTGGGGTGCATCAAACACAGTACAATGAGCCTGTCAAAAGAAGTTACTGTTCAGTGTTGGGGCAGCCTCACCTTGAGTACTCTGTGCAGTTTCGAGTGCCACAGCTTAAGAAGGATGTTCAGGTCCTCAAATGTGTCCAGAGGAGGGCAACAAAGCTGGTGAAAGGGCTGGAAGGATTGTCCTATGAGGAGCCGCTAAGGATTTTGAACTTTTCTAGTTTGGAGCAAAGGAGGCTGAGGGGCAACCTCATTGCTCTCTACAGCTTCCTGAAGCAGGGAAGCGGAGGAAGCTGCTGATCTCTTCTCCCTGATATCCAGTGACAGGACTCATGGGAATAGTTCAAAGCTGCACCAGAAGAGATTTAGACTGGACATTAGGAAGCATTTCTCTACTGAGAGGGTGGTCAAACACTGGAACAGCCTTCCTAGAGAGGTGGCTGGTGCCCCAAGCCTGTCATTGTTTAATAGGCATTTGGACAATGCCCTTAATAATATGCTTTAACTTTTGGTCAGCCCTGAAGTGGTCAGGCAGTTGGACTAGATGACCACTGTAGGTCCCTTCCAACTGAAATATTCTAGTCTAGTCTATTATATTTGAATATTAATTCATCTGTTAGGGAAAATAGAACAGATGGCTATGGGAAAACCAGGCAAAAGTCGTACCCTTTCTGGAAAAACTGTAGTAGAATATTTATACAAATGTTATTATTTACCAAAAATGTCAATAGTTCACAGAAATTAAACAAATGTTAATTCAAATTATAATTATAATTTTTAAAGCAGTCTTTTACATCACATAACCTTTTCTTTATCTGTCATGTGTCTTTCTGTTTTCTGTATCTGTTTCACCAACATGCCATAAAACAACTGAAGGTTCAGAATTGTTTTTCCTTTGAAAACAACAAAATCTTTCTGAGATTTTTTGAGTATCATACATGCCCCCTTAAAAGACAAAACTGGTTGCTCATAACAACTTAACAAGAAAAAAACTGTGAGAAATAATCCAAACAGTTTCCTTTATTGTTGTTTAACTATGGGGGGGCGGGGATTGCTGGTCTTATTTCTATTACTATCTGACAAGTAAATCAGAAGTTAACATCCCAAAATGTATTGTATAATTGACTGTAACATATATGAAAGGGAAATAAACATATATGCAAATGAAGAACTAAGTCAAGCTAGATAAGTCTCAAGGCTCTGCCATATTCAGAGATGGTTGCGATGACCATGAGAGGCAAACAAAAAAAAAATGCACAGTGATTGAGAGCTGACAAAAAAAATCTCATTTCAGAATCTGGCAGCCAGAGAAGTACAGTCAGTACAGCTGCTAAGCTTCAGTCCTCCATCGCATCTAAGCATCCAACAGGCTCAGTGATCAACGCTGAAATGCATTTCTTTGTTCATTGTGTTAAAGCAGTCAAGATGTTGGTCATGTGTTTTTTAGCTGTGCTGGTAAGGTAAGTACTATAAAGCAGTAAAATACAACTGTCTACACAGTTAAATTGCTAGTATGGTTCCTGGAATTATTTTAGTCCTGGCCAATTTACTGTCCTCAATAATTCCCAGGTACAGTTGAACAGTTAGCACAGACCAGAAGCAAGCAGCCTGAATGCAGTTGTTTTATCCCAAAGGATAATACATTTAACTGCACAGTTATGGTTAAACCTTACCATTTGGTATCTGTCAGAGGAATGTCCCTAGCACTGCTTAGTTTATTATTATCAAAATAAATCAGAATTTCACATAGAGAGTGCCTGAGGAAAGCATCAATAAAATCTACTCATACAAAAAAGCAAATAGCAATGAAAGAAACAAAATATTTTAAGATGTGCTACATAACTTTTGAAGAAATTAAATAGACCCCATTCTTTAACTTGTGGTTTCAGCTTCTTCTGTGTTATTAAATTTCAGCGATGTGGAGTTAAAACATTGTTCAGGTGACAGCTTGATAGTTATGATGTCTCCATTTTTAACCTTGTTATGAAAGTCATATTCATTTAATGGAATCAGTCTTTACTATTTTGTATTTTGCAATGTGGTGTTGACCCCTTTTTGATCTAGCAAATAAACCGGAACTGCTTTCAGTTAGCTCTTTTTGACTGTTGTTACAGCTTTGCATTATGATATGCCTCCAGAGATAGTAGTCACCTATCATTAGACAGCATTTCCAAGGACAAAAAAGTAGTTCTCCACTTTTTTTTTTTTTCCAGCTGGCATTTCTTTTCCCAACAGGTGTTTTTTTACACAGGGTTTTATTCCTGTGTGCAGCAAGCATGACAGATAGATCAGCTCCTGGGATTAGAAGGGAGACAATACATTTTAAGGAGTGCTATGGACAGAAACATAGAAGAGGAGTGGCAAAGAGGCTGACAGAATTGCCAAGAGTAAGAGTAGTTGTTTATATTTGCAAAACTAGGGATGAAGAAGATACAAATAGGACTCAGTAATGATTTGGCTTTGTGCTATTCTGAGATTTTTTTACTCTTGTGCCTACACGTTACGGCGATAAGTGCCTAAGAAAGACCTAGATACACATTAATTTTTTGACAGCACGTGATACTCAACATTTTAAATTAAACAACAGACTTATTTCTACTGTGCAAAATAATCTTTGAAGATACTGTATTTTATTTGTCTTCTTGCTTCCTGTGTCTTTCTCCCTTCTTTTCCTAATGTTTTATTTTATGGTACATTATATAATCATAGCAGTCCAAATCAGAGTTCAAACAATATTTACACTAATATTTGCACTAAATATCTTACTTATTAGAATATAAGGCCAACTATTGCATGTTATCCCTCCTATTTTCTGGCAGCTGAGATTTGTTTCTCTTCAGAACTTTGATAAAAGTGATTAAATATGTCCATATAATAATTAGAATGAATCAAGTTTGTTTAAAAGGGTAAGTAAGTCTTCTCTTCCAGGGTACAAAAGATATGTCAAATATTATTTCTTCAGCTGGAGCCCTAAATGTGTTTCCTGGATTACAATAAAATAATTAACTGGAATAAACTTTTCTTCTTTTTGAAGTGTCATATTATCTTTCTAACTGATAATGTTCAAAATACCAAAGAAATACCAAAGTAATGTAGTGAAAAATATTTGAAAATCAAACCCACACTATTTCTGACTTCACAGAGCTTTTATGTTCCATATATTTCATATTAACATTCTCATAGAACTCTTTAAAGTTGGGAAGAACTTGAGCTATCTTGACAGCATCCTAAAATACTTACAGAGGCTTATGGTGATACTCACCGAGTTCAAAATAGGGAATCAGCTATAGTTAAAACACTGAAGTTAAAGGACCTAACTGATCATTCTGGTCCAAATGATTAACTCACTATGGTTTAGGTGACTAAAGTTTTGTATATATTCACTTAGCTACAAGCAAGTGATGATTTTTTTCCCCTGCACCTTCAATTCTGTTTTCTTCAGAAGCCTGATAAAAATGTTATGCTAGTGCAACCTTGTCATACTACCTCATGAGATGATACCTTAGGGCTATTTGTACTTTTAAAAAAAAATGAACCCAAGACTCTTGAACAGGGTGGTAGCATGCTGCTGGCTGCCTTTATCATTCCACAACTCAAAAAATAATGTGAAAAGAGAAGTGGAATGTAAATATGAAGATGACAGAACTATAGAAGCCATGCAGAAGCAGGACTTTGTTGCTTACATTAAGAAATTCACATTGTAATATGACAGACAATTTTTCAGAAAATATCTGCATTTTTAGTTAACAGAGCTTTAGAAATTTAGTACAGTTCCCTTTCTTCCTCACTTGTGGCCCATCTATTTCATGTTCAAGTCAGGATAGCTAAATGATGAGGAGAGGACAGAGTTGCAAAGGTAAGGCATGATTTTGAAAAGGAATGTATGATCAGTCATGATAAAAACATCAGAGTTCAAGTATGGAGCAAAGGCCCTGAGACTTGACATGGAGAGGTCATTGTAGGCCTTGATCTTAGTATAGCCTTGGTGTGCAATAAAAGTCAGATTGGAGAGGATCTGTGTCAGATTGAGAGGAAAGAAACTTGAGGCAATTGCTATAATCTATGAGTTCAAGGAGTTCACCGATGAAGGGAAGAAGTGATACAGAACAGAAAGGGGAAAGGAAGAGTTGAGTTTCAGAAGCTGCGGGATATTACAGCATGCTTATATTGTTAGGAAAAGAAACAGGAGAAAGGACAGCAGGGCTCAAGAAGTCATGGTGTTGAAATGGGAAGAAATGGAGTCACAGGCAGGAGCCAGGGCCAAAAGATGGAAGAAGGATGTGAGAGGAGAGGTCACTTTGGATCTTGTAGATCTTTACTGGAAACTACAGAGATAATATAGATAAAAGAGAGAACAAATTCTTTTATATGACATTGCAATAACTGTCCCACCTCCTCGTTTGGGCTTCATGCTAGCAAAGATTAAACAAAAAGAATGACATTTTGACTCACAACCAGTAAATAGCTGAATAATGTAAATGCTATAGCTTGATGAAAAAAAGCTAAATGTTGTGGGAGAAATAAATAATCAAGGACTTCCCTTCTTTTTATACTAGCCCATAAATGAACAAAGCCAACCTGTCTTTTCTGTAGTATTTCAGTGCATCCATTTATTTTGGGAGAGGGAAGTAGAAAAAAAAGGAAAAACAAAGAATAAAAAGGCCATAAAATCCCCCTTCCAACAGAAGAAAATATTTCATGATGTTACAAAGGTTTCAATCCAGCTTTCATTGTCAAAAGTAGATGACTTTGAGCATTTCTACATTTATATCTAAGCTCATTTCTCCAGATAAATGCTAGTAAATAATATATTCCACTGATTCCTGTCAGAAGGTAATTCTAATGGGGAAACCTAATGGTTAGAGCCAACCTATATACTAAATGAAGTATACCGTAAATATTGATTCTGAAGAGTGTTAGCTGTGTGAATAATCTCAAAGAATTCTAGATATTCAAATGCTGGTTCTTTTTCATTCAAAATAGTGCAGCTCTTCTCATGATAAATACTGTGATCAAGCCTTTAGAGTCTGTGAAGTACTTGAAAGCTCACAGAATTTAAAATAGCATGTACCCCACTGTGACACAAATCTGTATTATGGGAAGTTTGTAGGAAATTAAATTTCCTTTTAGCACAGTGTGTACATTCATAATGATAATGAATTTTATGATACCCAACAGGAAGTATTTTTGAAGTCTTTACTGCTTTCTATTCCCTTCTAGAGTGCAGTTTGTTGTGAACTCCAACATTTTTGTAAATTATTTGACAGAAATAAATTTCCCAGTAGATACCAAATTGTTTCACATAAATCTGAAAGTTTTGCATTAAACTGAAAATGGGGAGAAATTAAATTCAAATCACACAGAATCATGTTAACTCATACTTTATTAGATGATGGCATAGGTATTTGCATCCACAGTGATCAAATGTAGCATTAGAATACTTGTGTTATCTGTTTGATCTCTCTAGTCTATGGACATCTTGTTGCAGTCATTCTGGTACATAATGCTCTCAATTCACGCAATAAATAGCTAGATACTTTTAGTATTATCTCACTCAAGCAGCAATAGCACTCCTCGTATTGGCTCCCCGTTTATTATGCCTATAGTACAAGATGATTAAATGCTGCATTTTACAATATTGAAAATAGCAAATCTCCACCCTGAAGAAAGGACTATTTAAATAACACATTATGTAAAGAATGGTGGTAGTACATAATCATATACATGCACAAAAATAAATGCAACAAATAAATTTTGTTTTGCAGTAATTGTGAAGCTATATGTAAATTTTCTCAAATTTTTAAATAAATATAATTTAATTGTTGCTGTCAGACTCTTCCTCCATACCTCTCTCTACATTTCAGCTTGAGTGCAGGAGTAGATAGGCTTGAGAGCAGTGTTAGAATCCAAACCTAAGTGTATTAGAGCTCTTTTGGTGAACTGTATTCCTTGACACTTAAGTAAAGATCAAATTCTTCAAAAAAGGAGAAGGTAAATTAATTCATGTCAGATCCTCAGAGAAGTCAGGAGGAATGAAGAATCAAAATAATTCTACCCTCCGTACTTGCTCTGAGTGACACAGGAAATTGTTAAGACCTGATTCTCAACATACTGGGGCTCATTGCTTCAGCTTTATACATTCAAAAGCAGTTTCAAACATAAACAAAACTCAAACTCACAAAACTCACATAAACTTTGAAAATATGACAGTTAAAAACCCTGTGTCTGAGCTTCCCGAGGTGTCCTGAGCTTCCCTAGGTGTACTAGGTGTAATGGAAACCAAGGTGTTGCATTAAGAAATAGTATGCTTTGTTATATGTTACACATCTCAAATGAGAATTATTCCCATATGCACCTACGACACTGGAAACTATGGTGAATGAGGAAAGTGAAGCAATCTTTCAGTCTCACAAGTGCAGTTTTAAAGGTTCAAGCAATTCATTCAAGAGTCCTAAAACTGCAATAAAGAGATATTTTTTAAAACCTGCTGATTCCTTTTGTAGTGACTGACTGCTGTGGTTTGGGCTGGACTGGATACTAAAACAAAACCTAAAAGCTCTCTAACTTCTCTCCCAAGTGACTGAAGAATGAGAGAGAGAGTTATGACTGGAAAAGAAACTAAACTACTTTAATGAAATATTATTAATAAAATATTGATAAGAGAAAGATAATAATATTAATAAAAAATATACAAAATACACATAAAACCATATCAAGTTCCCAGAATGACAACCACGTCACCAGCAGGCACTGGGAAAGTCCCCGACTGGACTCAGTGATGGATGGGAACTGGATTCTGGATCTGTATCTGCTTTAAATAAACACTTCCTGAAGTTACAGAACAAGTTATATATAGAACTTATATAGAACAAGTTATAAAAAATATCAGTCCATGGGGACTTTTTTTCATAGATACTGCTACTAAGATGTGGTTTAATAGCTCTGCAGACCTGTAAATATTGTAATAGAATACATTAAATTTTCTCTAGACACATTTTTTTTCCTTTATGTTGTACACACTAACTGTTCCTATGAAAGGTATATCCTAACATTGTTCATAGGATGTCTGAAGAAATATTGCCTCTTACAGATAAAACCAGACCCCATACTTTACTTGAATCTTTCTTTCAAGTAATAGTTGAAGACAACCTGATTTGCCTATTATTAGTCTGAGTCTTTGTCTGGCATAAATAATTATGAAATTAATTGTTGGTTGCAATGACAGATTCATAGATCTAATCACAGATTTAAAGAGGAAACTGAAATGAACATATTACTGGAAGTTCATTCCTAATGCTTAGTGTAGAATTAACAGTTTGGGGGTTCACTTTAAAAAAAAAAAACAAACCAAACAACAAAAACCCCAAAACAATATTTTGGGCAGTGTGCTTATGTTTAAGGGGGAAGAATAGGTAGTTCGACAATTATTAAAATTGCTTTAATTATTAGAAGAATATATTTGTTATAAAACTTTCTATTTTTTCTTTTTTTTTTTT
>VZSF01006838.1:92230-105014 GCA_013398295.1 Chionis minor | reverse complement strand
TGTTTGTTTTTTGGTTTTTTTTTTTTTTTTTTTTTGGGGGGGGGGGGATAAAATGAAGAATATCCCTAAAAATACCCCACTGTTTTATCGTCTTCAAATTAAGCATTAAAAACAAAGATGTGATTTCATGTTTCTACAACAGACACCTTCAAGTGTAATATATTTATAGTGAAATCTACTGAAGTAAATATAACCAAAATTTATCTCAGGCACTATCAGCTAATCTTGAAGTGTTTTGGTAATCTTGCAGTAAAAGAGCACAGAGCAGAGAGAAAACATATTTGGCCTGAAGACTTATCTTGATCTATAAATACAATAGGCTGCTTTTTTTCATTACACTACATTGAGTAATTAGAAGTGAATCACAGTGTGCCACAGTACCCAAACCAGCTTTTTCTGAGTCTTTTTAGTCAATACAATCTTAATATAAAAAATAAGCAATATTTTTTATATCAGCAATGGAATGTTTAGAATTTCCTTTAATTTTTTGGTTTCTTCTTATTTATTTTTCATATATCAGTTTGTTCCTTTCTTTTTATTAACAATTAGATAGCAAGGAAGACATCTTTTAAAATTATTTCGAATAATAAATTTTACTGACTTTTCTAATCCATAAAAAGGGAAACAAATTATTAACTAAGAGTAAATTGGCTTGAATATACTGAAAATGCTCACTTGATACTCATTAGATGAAATAAAAAATAGCAGATTTTAATGAATCAGTTTACAGTTACTTTAAACTATTATTCACCATTTCCATACAAGTTTACGATAGTAACATTATTGTTCTAGTTACTGCTCAGTTCTATGTAGTTAGCCTCATTATATTTTTATAATCTATATACATAAAATTTTTCAGTGTTCAGCTTTAAACTAACTGAAGTTAACCTAAAAGAATCTAATCACTTCTTATGGAACGTTCCCCATTTCCAATGATCTTCCTGAGATAATCGAGAGCAGGCTCGCAATGACATTGTCTGGCTCCATCTGCACTCGTGGGTGTATCCCATTAGCTCTCATGTGCTTTTGTATATCCAGTTTGTTTAAATGTTCCCAAACCTAGTCCTCCACTGAAAGTAAGTCTACATTGCCCCAGACTTTCCCTCTGGTAGCAGGAGCCTGGGATTCTTGAAGGCAAATTTTACTCGTAAAACTGATCTGAGTACCTCAGCCTTTTCCACATGCTTTGTCACTAGGCTGCCTGGTCTATTTTCCCTAGTCCTTTTGCTGCTGGTGCACCAGTGGAAGCCATTCATGTTGCTCTTCATGTCCTTTGCCAGATTTAACTGCAGATGGGCTTTAGCTTCCTTATGCCCATCATTCCATGCTCAGACAGATTCTATTTTGAAGAGTTTCCAGTCATTATCTTCAAGAAAAACATGCTATTGCAGACATTCCTAGGCTTTGAGCTCTTCCTAAACTTTGTGCCTTCTGGCTTGGGGACCAAGATTCCAAAAATGATTGTCCCTGACCACCATTTATTTAACAATATATATATGGCCCAAATTTTCCACATCCTTAGTGAGAACCCTTTCAAAGGTCCTTGACTCTTGCATGCATGACTGTATAATGGAACAACTAGGTGAATGATATTACTTCTGTCTTATTTAGCCTGTGTCCAAAAAATGAAATTTTATTTTGCATATAGAACAGGGAACGGAATATAAATTTCTCTCCTCTTCAGAATAAATGCTAAAGCCAGTAAGTACTAGTTCCTAGTACTATCTTAGGAATAATTTGAAAATGAAATGATATAAGACTTTGAGTTAGGGTGCTCCATGGGTCAGCAGCTCCCTGGGGTTTGGGCACCATAGTAGCACGGAGGAGTAGAGACCCCAAGGGCCTCACCAGCTCTGGTCCATCGCACTGTCCCAGCCAGGGAGCAGTGCAGGCTAGAGGCAGGGGAACAAGGGAACAGCCCCAGTCCCAGGCATTATGAACCTCCATGGAGACAGATATGGGTCAAGCCCAGGCTGGGACATCAGCCTGGAGGTGGGGGTCAGGATCATATTTGTGAGGGGAATTGGGGTCAGACACAGCCCCATGATGGCTGGGCAGAGACATGGAAATTGGCCAGGACCATTAAGCCATAGGTGGGCCTGCTTCAGTATGGCACATCACCAATCAAGGCTTTCCACAGCCCTTGCCAAGAGCTGGAGACTGGCCCTTCCTGTGGTGTCTCTTGGGCAGCAACTGATGGCCCCTGGGGGTGGACATAGGGTACTGGTCCCTAGCCAGGGTGGCAGGAGCCCCAGGGACGAGCATTAAGACCTATTAGTGCCCTCAAGACCCTGACACTGTTTCCTGGCGAGCTCAATATTCTTCCCGCCTTAAACACTTTCAGAAACACTAACCAACTTCATTCCCAGTTTCTTTCCACTTTCGGGGACTGAAGTACTGAAACGGACATTTCTTCCTCTTCTGTACAATGCATAACTGCACTGAGAAGAGAATACAACTTCCATATGGGTAAAGAAACTTGCTTTAAATCACTGTTTAGACATACTAAATCTTTTCTTCCCCCCTCTTCTGGCCATCCCCTCATGAGTTGTTTCTTTTCTGAATTCAAAACTTAGTTGAAAGATGCATACTTAGACCCCTGAATTACTCTCTGAAAGCACTGACAAATACCAAACTCTTTGTTTAGATGAACCAAAGAGTTGAGACTTCCAGATGAAGCTTTTTCTTTGAGGTAAAAACCTTTTTTAAAACATTTTAACAACTACAGAAGCTTTCTAAAATAAGAATACAGTTTCGGAAAAAAACACGTAAACCTGAGTGGATGATGTTATAAACTAGATCAAGGCAGTTGGAAAATGCAACAATGAGGAGGAAATGTAAAGTTAATTTTGACCATGAGCACATGGTTAGCAACATGAAGCATCTTATGGAGTCAAAGGAATTGCTTTTTCTTGACACCTAGGGGCAGACGAACAATAATTGATGGTAGTAACAATGTATAGGGCAAGACAAAATAAAAAGGGTTCTGATTTTACAACATCAAGTAAAAAACACAAGAATTTTGTCTCCCATATGACAAAGAATGTGAGCTGTTTAATCCCTCCTAACCACAATTTCATTTTCTGTAGTTAGGCAAATTAATGCATCCTGTGGTTTTTGTTATCAGCCTTCCACCTTGTGATTCTGTTATCCCTGTGTGCTCTGAAGAGAATAGATATTCACCATCACCGAGGGAGTTTCCTGGTTCACCTCATTGAAGAAACTATCACGGAGCAGAGTAAAATTGTTCCACCAAGTGTCTGGCTCTATTGGCATGACAGCAGCCCCCAGGACAAGCGTTATAACACTTTCTGCTCAACTCTTGGATTGCTGGCTTTTAGTTTCTGCTTTATTCCAGACTATCACGACTGCCTTAAGGAAAGAGTGATGCTACCTACTGTAAGAGTCTTGTTGCATTCATCTGTATACCTATGTGACTCAGCAACAGAACATCAGAGGTCTTAGAAACAGGTGATGCATGAGGAAAATAGAAAGTGAACTTTAAAGTATGCGCAGAGTGATTCTGAAGAAGCTGATGGCCTAAAAAGGGAGATAGTAGTGGGCAGCAAAGCAAGGCTCACTTAAAAACACAGGAAAAACTTTACTAGGCACTATGCTACTTAAAAGCTACACAGAAAGAAAAGGAAAAGAAGATAACGGTCTCTGAAGAATTCTCACCTACAGTAAGTTATTATTAAATTATCCCTCTTTTGTTTCCCTCAGGTTTTGTCCTAGTTGCTTCTTCATTTGCAGATTAGCTGCACGTTTAAGTTTACTAGTGCTCAACTAATGAACTTGTGTCCAGAGAGACCTGGACAAGCTCAAGAAATGGGCTCGTGTGAACCTCATGTAGTTCAACAAGGTCAAGTGTAGAGCCCTTTACCTGGATCAGGGCAACCCCCAATATCCACAGAGGCTGGGGGATGAAGGGATTGAGAGCAGGCCTGTNCCTATGTGACTCAGCAACAGAACATCAGAGGTCTTAGAAACAGGTGATGCATGAGGAAAATAGAAAGTGAACTTTAAAGTATGCGCAGAGTGATTCTGAAGAAGCTGATGGCCTAAAAAGGGAGATAGTAGTGGGCAGCAAAGCAAGGCTCACTTAAAAACACAGGAAAAACTTTACTAGGCACTATGCTACTTAAAAGCTACACAGAAAGAAAAGGAAAAGAAGATAACGGTCTCTGAAGAATTCTCACCTACAGTAAGTTATTATTAAATTATCCCTCTTTTGTTTCCCTCAGGTTTTGTCCTAGTTGCTTCTTCATTTGCAGATTAGCTGCACGTTTAAGTTTACTAGTGCTCAACTAATGAACTTGTGTCCAGAGAGACCTGGACAAGCTCAAGAAATGGGCTCGTGTGAACCTCATGTAGTTCAACAAGGTCAAGTGTAGAGCCCTTTACCTGGATCAGGGCAACCCCCAATATCCACAGAGGCTGGGGGATGAAGGGATTGAGAGCAGGCCTGTGGCAAAGGAGTTGGGGGTACTGGTGGATGAAAAGCTAGACATGAGCTGACAATGTGTGCTTGCAGCCCAGAAGGCCAACTGCATCTTTGGTTCCATCAAGAGAAGCCTGGCCAGTAGGTCAAAGGACGTGATTCTAAACCTCCACTCCATTTTCATGAGACCCCCACCTGGAGTACTGCTTTCAGCTCTGGAGCCCTCAGTGTAGGAAAGACCCGTTGGAGCGGGTCCAGAGGAAGGCCCTGAAAATGATCAGAGTGATGGAACACCTCTCCTATGAGGACAGGCTGAGAGAGATGGGGTTGCTCAGCTGGAGAAGAGAAGGCTCTGGGGAGACTTTATGGCGACCTTTCAATATATAAAGGGGGCTTATGAGAAAAATGGAGACAAACTTTTTAGTAGGGCCTGTTGCAATATGACGAAAGAATAATGGTTTTAAAATAAAAGAGAGTAGATTTAGCCTAGATATAAGGAAGACATCTTTTACATTGAGGGTGGTGGAACACCAGAATACGTTGCCCAGAGAGGTGGTAGATGCCCCATCCGTGGAAACATTCAAGGTCTGGTTGGATGGGGCTCTGAACAACCTGATCTAGTTGAAGATATCCCTGCCCATTGCAGGGCAGCTGGTCTAGATGACCTTTAAAGGTCCCTTCCAACACAAACTATCTATGATTCTATGACTTAAGCCCATATATAAGATACATCTATGTAAGATGTCTACACAAAGGTATTAACCTATGCTCCCATTACATCTATAGAGATTAGATTTCTTTAATACAGCAGGTAGAAACCAAAGAGTTTTTCAATTAATGAGACCTGATATCTACTGTAAGATGAGATGAATAGCTTTCTAGTAAACATTTATTTGGTTGATTAGGAGTTTTACTCAGTTGCTGAAACAAAAGTTCATCTTCCAGTCCAGAACAGCATAAAGCTCCCTCCCAGAGGTCTGCTTTATATCTGCTTTAGTGGTGCTAGTTACCTGTGTTGAAGAAAACAGATCCAAGACCTAAATGGACTGCAATAAGGTTAAGAGATTATTTTATTGAGGACTTCTAAATGTAGACATGTTGCTCTAGAAAGCGGCATCACCTCCACTTTTGCAACAGCTAACATAAAGCAGGATAAATATACCCTTGGCTTTAAAATCATAATTTACACATGGAATATGCAAGGATTATTTTATTACAGACTATTAAATAGGACTAGTAATGGGAGTGAAATGATATGATGACAGTCATTACCATTACATTACCTATGAGATGGATACATTTTCAGAATTCTAGTTTGTTAAGAACTATAACATCTTCTTTCTGTAATGTATGTTATTAAGTAAAAGTTTTATTTTTGAGTTTCTGGAAGTGGTAGGGAAGTTCTCAGAACTGTATTTAGGAACACATGAAACATTCTTAACAGTTTTAGACTGATAAAGCAATTAAAGGTTAGAATTAAAGATCAACAGTGAAAAAATTAAAAATAATAGAAATAATTAAACAAAACTTGAAACTCAAAGTTTCATACTCTTCTATTCACTCAGGGCAAACAAGCAAAAATAATTTTCCCTTGACTTAAACAAATTTTCTATGTATAAATTAAAAAAACCCAACAAAACCACAAAATAAAAAAGAAGAAGAAGAAAGAAAAGGGGCATGGACATTATCCACATAAAATGCTGTGTGTATTAAAGCATAGGATTTTTTTCTGTTCCTCTACAAACACAAAACTACTGTTCCTGTTTTTCCATGGTTGATTCAGTCACAGATATGAATCTGAGTGAAATGTTCCTTTGCAGATTTTTAACAGAAGCTAATAATTTCAAAAACAATGGGTCTAACAATAAATAACAATGTAATTTCCCTAGTACTCCACAATATTCTCCTACATTTTTCATGCTTGTATATAGAAAAGGCAGTCTAGCAATGATGTTTTAAAATTACAGTTTGGTTCCAACTGTGTTTTCACAGTGACTCAGTGGTGAAGAAATTCTCCCTTTCATTTTCTCTGCCGTGACAGGCCAGGGGACCACTGTCAGATAAAAAAACAATATGAGTGATACTGACTGACAGAAAACACTGAGGCAGCCTAGGAAAATTATAATTATGTTTCATGTTTAAAGACTAGAAGGAAAAAGGAAAAAAAAAAAAACCAAAATTCAAACCCCAAACAACCACACTGGATTTTTGGTATACAGGGTCATCTCATTCACTGAACTTAAAAGCTGCAAAATTTTAAGAGATGTCAAATAAAATCTTAAAGATTATTAAGTACTATAGATAAACTATGATTAGAAAATAGTAATACTAATTAACAGGAATCAAACACACATTTTTAGCCCAATTCCCTGAATTCTTTGTCATTTCTTACAGGAAAGTCTACAATGCACTGAGTCACCACAGCTGCCTCTGACTAAAATACCTCTTCCCAGTCTTTCATTTAATAGCCTGAAGTGTGTCATCAAAATGATGCTTCTTAAAAGGTAGAGTGTTACTTCAAATTATTTTGCAACGCTATTACTTAAAAAACAAATAAGCTGCAAAATAATTACCTATGAAAAAATGTCTTTGGATTTCTCTATACTAGTGCCAGCCTGCATTGGCTTCTTACAGTATAATGGTCTCAATATTTGGCCCAAAACAGTCTTATTAATACCTTTACAGAATTTTAGAACATCACGTGTGTTTATGTTCCTATCTGACCTTTTGCATAAATAGGAGGGGAAAAAAAGGGTAGGAAAAAACCCCCAAAATTTAATATTTGAAGACTTCAAGTATTAAGTAGAGCACGCTTGTTCCACTGTTATATTTCATTATTGATAATTACATTTTGAATTTGTTCAAATGGGAATTCTGTGCACTCATTCTTGAAATTAAGACTGAAATTACAATTTTTCAGAATGATCTTAAAATATGTCACATATTGAAATAACTGGATAATAAGGATAATTGGAAAGCTGAAATGAGCTTTGGTTGCTTTCATCTGCGATAGACCTGATTCACAGATTTGCTTCAAAGTTCTTGCTGAAGAGATCAAATGCATATATTTACTGGTAAAGCATTAGTAATCTGTAAATATGTGTATGTTATAAAGAATTAATCCAGCCTGTACTGGGGGCTCACCTTAAGAACTTCCCTTATTAATATTTTACATCTACCAAAAATAGCAGTACAACTTTATCAAGTTTACTGAAAAGACAATGAAAAGCGGCAGATGCCTTTGAAGACATATACATTAAAGCTCAGTCTGAGCAATGTATAGAGGCCCTCCCTTCACTGTCTGTGTGATATATCTTCAGAACATGGAGGACATTTACCTCACTGAAAATGTGGGAAGGTATAAAAGAAACATTTTAACAGGGCCCATTGTGATAGGACAAATGGTAATGGTTTTAAAGTAAAAGAGGGTAGACTAGGTATAAGAAGATATTTTTTACAATGAGGATGGTGAAACACTGGAACGGGCTGCCCTGAGAGGTGGTAGAAGACCCATCCCTGGAAACATTCAATGTCAGGTTGGACAGGGCTCTAAGAAACCTGATCTAGTTGAAGGTGTTCCTTCTCATTGCAGGGCTGTTTGACTAGCGGACCTTTAAAGGTCCCTTCCAACCCAAGCTATTCTGTGATTCTATGATTGTATGATTGTATGATTGTATGATTGTATGATTCTATGAAATGTCTGACACGTCTGTCACCTTAAGAACCTTAAGATAGGCCCTTAGTAGAAGATGCAGCCATGTGCAGCTGTTTAGGACATCTGGGTAAGCATTAATGGATAATATTCACCTCTATAGCTTAATCTTGAATTTAGGATTCCTGTTTAAATCTCTGAACAAAGGATGCTTATCTCTATTGCCTTTGCTAAGATAAAGAGCAATTAAGTTCTTAACCAGAAAATAACTTAAACACTTAAAATTAAACCAGATGTATCTAAAGCATTTTTTGTTTAATATGACTGATTCTGCGTAGGTTACCTTAGAGCTAGGTTAATATTATTTGTATTTTCTTCTTTTCTATTTATTTCATTTATAAATTACTCCCTGAATTTAACTACTATTTTTCAGGGAAGTGAAAACTATCAAAACAATTCCTAAAATTTTCACTTGATGGCTGTGAAACAAATGTCTTGTTAAAATGCATGCCAGATATAATCACCCAAGTAAAAAGAGCACCATCGGTAACAGAGCAAAGCATAAAGTCAAAGTTGATTGGGTACAACAGAAGTACACTGCAGGCTTGAGAATTATCTGTATGATAAATGTCCCATAGTTTAATTAATAATACTGAGAGACCATCATGCATAAGTTCTTCTATAGAAAATCTTTGATTTAGCATTGCTGCTGTTTCTTCTACTTCCTTCTTCTTACAAAGATGAAAAGGAATTTTTGAAGGCTTTTTTTCGTTTCTCACATATTCTGCACAAGTTTTAAGACTGAAGAGATGTCACTAACCTGACTACTTATCTCTATCTATACTTTGATGGTGACAAAGACTAATGGCATGGATCTGTTAGTGCTAGGGCTGTTGAGCCTGAAATCCATGAATGCTGGAAAGTTGTTTTAAATCTTACGTAGTTATGAGAAGTTGTTTCTATCTTCCCAAAAAGAGTGTATTCAATCCCCATAAACTCATCAGATAACCATTCCGATCACCCTAAAATAAATGTTTTGGCTAGCTAAACAGCTCACCAGACACTGCTGGGTGTGAATTAGTTAGACAAACATAGATATCTTGGCCATCTGAGGTATTGCAGGGTATCCTGGCCTTGGTCTGCCACCCTAGAGATACAAGTTCTCCATCAGTCTTACATCAAATCTGCCAGCACTGTGTGAATAATTCAGCTACTCTGAGATATCTTACATGGTATCAGATCTTGATATTCAGGCAAATGGACCAAGTAACCTTGTAAATTTGGTTAGGTCTCTATTATGTCTAACGGGAACTTGGACGACTACTTTAGATGTTCTGAAGTTAAACACCACTGTCTGCATGAAAGACATAGTCACTTTTTTTGGAAGGACTTGTTCAGAAAATAAAATGCTTAAATCAAGCAAACTCAGTTGATTTTCCCATTACTTCTCTCTGTCACTGATCTTTCATAAGGTAACTGCTTTTCTTCCTACTTTAGTTACATGATATTTATTCAGAATTCAAAACAGACTTGGATTTAAAACCACCCCAAACGTTTACTTTTGACAGGATGAGCTCCAAATTTGTTGCTGATGCTGTGGGTCATCTTTGTGATGAAATGAAAACAAATTATTTGAAAGTGAAATAAAATAATTAAGAATACAAAAGATTGCTGGATCTTTGACCTCAGTGAATAATTAAACTTCTTTTACAGGAGCACTTCAGTAAATGAAGTATAAATGAAGTTTTTCTTCCTTTCCATGTCTTTTTTTTTTCTCCTTTGACAACAGCCTTGGATCTTTAATTATAAATGAAATTTGTTTATAAGTATTAAACATGATAACAGATATTTTCCAGATTTCAAAAGGCTGGGTATAAAATTACCACTCTTAACATTTGATGTTGTATTACATTCAAAATAATCAGAAAAAAAAATGTCCTTCAGTAATACAAAGCATATTACTGGAAAAAATCAACTTGCAAATTCCAATGATATAGCTATTGGAAAACATGTTCTTTTTGTTTTCCATACTATATCAGATAAGTTAGCCTTGTTAATTTATTTTTGGCAAATAAAACCCCAGAAATTATCTTTGAAGAAACAAAGATGTTAAAAAATTGAATAATGTATAAATACCGTGCCACACTGAAATATGAAGTTCTCTACAGACTATGTATTAAAATAAATAGGTGCATTAAAATAACTTGTAATCAAAACAAAAAAAAAACAAACAAACCACCAAAAATTAAACATTTTTTTGACAGCTTTTATACACAAGCACATACATCCTTAGCTTTCTTCTTTTTTCTCTTTCCCCTTTATTAACCATCTTAAATCAAATGCATGAAGAATAACATATGAACTATAAATCCTTCCCAAAGACTACAAAGCTAACTTTTTCTGTGATTGGTATGAACTCAGGTTGTGCGAATGGTCATCTATAGTGGTTTAGGTAACAGACGATAATTCTTTAAGATGCTATAAAATTACTTTTTCTTAATTTTTCGGTTCTCCTCAGGGGAAGAGTCTTATTATCATTAAAAAAGTTTCTATCATGCACTAGTTTAACAGAAAAGATTATTTATTAAATACCCCAACAGTATAGCATGTAGCATAACAAAAGGAATTGAAGATATCAGAAGCAGGGTAAGCAAGGTACAGGTGGTCACTACATAAAATAAGTAGTGAAAATGTGGAAATAAAAAGCTTACCATTAATAATATTTTTTTAGTTTTGTTAGGTTTTTTTTAATAATATGCTATTATAATCTCTAAAATAATCATATGAATAGAAAAACAAATCCTGAAATACTTATTACGTTAACCTGGAACTTTTTTTCTTTGACTTTGGATGTACTAAATATATTCTAGAGTCAACAAAGTTTATTGATTAAGTTTGTTCTTACACCTTCTCGAGATTCTTTACTTACTCTTTCCACTACCATTACTGGTAAATGAGCAGTTGCCTACAAAGAAGACAACTGCCTACAAATATGTTATACATGCAGGACATTTTTTTGTTTACTACACAATTTTACTAATAATTTTCTAGACCTTCCAGAACTATTCAATAATATCTGAGCATTAAACTTTTGTCAGTTATGGTTATGAGAGAGTTCACAGACAGCCACACAGACTGACGTTACTTCAGCTGTCTTCCTTTAGATGCAGATTTAAAGATTTATAAATGACTAACATGTATTTGGACATATTTCAACAGTAGTACAGGGTTTTGAAACATTTTTATCTTCTAATTCTAAAGTAAAAAAAAGTGCAGTGCAACTCTAAAGTTTCTCTAAGGCTCTGTGAAGATGCACCTCTGCCTTATTTAAGAAAAAATGAAAGCAAATCAAATGATTATTTTTTCTTTTTTTTCCTAGCAGTCCAGCAGTTCATTCATCAGTAAGAACAATCAGATTTTTTTCTCCTTTTAAATTATTTTATACAATATTTTTTAAAATTCTTCTAACATCCCATTTTTTAAAGGGATTTTTAAGATGGTGAAATATTTTGAATTGCATTTCCAATAAATTTGAGTGATATTCTATTGTTTTGCTGTTGCCAAATTTTTTTCACATGGGAAAACTAAAAATCATTTATGGTACATTATATCCCTTAGTCTGCTGAAATGAACGCAGGCTACGATATGGATATACATAAATGAAGAAAAGCAAAAGAAATCACAAGAAGGATGTATGGCTATGTTGTGATTCAGAGATGTATCATGGGGCTAGGTTCACCAGTTCATTCAGGCTATATTACAATTTAAAGCTGAGTCAAGGCATTGTAGCTTTAAATCTTAATAAGATGGAGTTAATCACAGCTTATTATACCATTAGAGCAAAACTACAGAGAAATAAAAATGAGTAACTGTAAATGTTCTTTGGGTGCGAATAGCTTTCCAAAAGAAACTAATATATTATTTGTATTGTATCGTGTTACCGTGTTAAATAAATACAAAATAAATTTTGAAGGGCACCTAACAGTGAGAAAGTCAATGTATGAATTTTAGATGATGTTGGAAACAATGAAATATATTTTGTACTATTTCCTATTTTTCAGTAGGCTTTTGCTCTGGTTTCATAGTGTTCTAATATACTGTATTGGCTCAGTGTGTTTTTAATTCATTTATTGTTTTGCAGTAGGAGCTGCAGGAAGTGATCAAACTTTTTCCCCAGTCCTTGGGCCAATTAAAGTCTTGTTTAATCATTTGATATGTTTCTAGTGCAATTCCAAACTATTAATTAATATTCTCCAAAACCACAAGCAAAATCATTTTGGAGTCTAACTCACTTCCAGCTTCTGGAGAAAAGATGTTCCCTTAAGTTTTTCAGAGAACTCCAAACACACACACAAAATGATTGGTATCTAACAAATGCTCAGCAGTGAGTCCAATAGGAGCAGGGGTTGTCATTCACCTGAGACTACAATAAAACCTTACATCTAAGAAGAAAGAAAATGAAGCTCCCCCCGACTCATAACATTACATTGATCTTTCCTACATCTGAAATAATGCAATGTTTAGCAGAAGTCAAATGCAAGGTTAAAAAACCCCGCACCCCATTTTGCTTGGCAGAAGAGTTCGCTGATATGCATCCATTTGAAACACTGATCAAACCTCACTTTAATGATTTCAATAAAGCACACATATGCACACACACAGATGAAAAAAAAAAAAAAAAAAGAAGGGAA
>VZSF01006838.1:61277-92187 GCA_013398295.1 Chionis minor | reverse complement strand
GAAGGGAAGGGAAGGGAAGGGAAGGTAAATACACTATTAATGTGGAACATCTCTGTTATGAGGAAAGGCAGAGAGACCTGAGTTTGTTTAGTCTGGAGAAGACTGAGAGGGCATCTCATCAATGCTTATAAATATCTAAAGAGCAGGCATCAAGAGGATGGGGCCAGATCATTTTCAGTGGTGCCCAGCAACAGGACAAGAGGCAACAGCCGGAACACAGGAAGTTCCATCGGAACATGAGGAAAAGCTTTACTCTGAGGATGACAAAGCACTGGAACAGGCTGCCCAGAGAGGTTGTGGAGTCTCCTCTGGAGACATTCAAAACCCATCTGGATGCATTCCTGTGCAACCTGCTTTAGGTGAACCTGCTTTGGCAGGGGGTTGGACTAGATGATCTCCAAAGGTCCTTCCAAGCTCTAGCGTTCTGTGACAGTTATTGAAAAGCATGAATTAAATTAAGCCTGACATTTACAAAATTAATACCATTTCTAATTTCTGTTTGTTAATAAATTCCACGTACTACTATTTGGTTTTCATCATAATTTTTTTCTTTAACATTTAGTCATGCAAAGTGTATCAGGTGAGTGGGATCATAATTTAAGCACAAACCACTTGTGAGGTCTTTTGTTCTGCAGAGGAAATTTATGTTAAGTTTGCAATCTGATTTAAAGGTAAAGGATTTCCCAACCATTACCAGTACTTTTCCCTCATCATTGTCTTCATCAACTATAGAATCAATAGCTTAATGAACACAGTGGATGGCTTTCCTGGAAAAGGGAAACCAGACAGGAATTAAAAGAAATTGAACTTTTTCTACCTTAGTTATTTCTCTCTCGTGTCTAAGCTGTCACGAAAAAGAAATAATCTCCGTTTGCATCTGGATGTGCGTACATTCTGATGAGCAAAGAAATGTTGCAGTAAATCATCTCAGATATTCTTCCACAGAACATAAGTACTTATATTTTTGAGTTCCTAAGAAAGAGTTCCTCACCTTTGTGTCTAATAAGAAGTATTCTTTTTCCATTAAAGGGAAAATACTCTCACGTGAGACTCCCACCTGGAGCACCGAGTCCATTTCTGAGGTCCCAAGTACAAGAAAGACATGGACCTGTAAGAGCAGATCCAGAGGAGGGCCATGAAAATTATCAGAGTGCTGGGACACCTCTCCTATGGAGAAAGACTGAGAGAGTTGGGGTTGTTCAGCCTGGAGAAGAGAAGGCTCTGGGCAAACCTTATTGAGGCCTTTCAGTTCTTAAAGAGGGTTTATAAGAAAGGTAGAGAAAGACTTTTCAAAAAGACCTGCAGCAACACAACATGGGGCAATGGTTTTAAACAGGAAGGAGGTAGGTTTAGACTGGACTTAAAGAAGCAATTTTTTATGAGGGTAGTGAGACACTGGAACAGGTTACCCAGAGAAGTGGTGCCCCATCATTGGAAATGTTGAAAGTCAGGTTGGATGGGGCTTTGAGCAAACTGATCTTGTGAAAGATGTCTCTGCCCGTGGAAGGGGAGTTGCAGCTGGGTGACCTTTATTGGCCCTTTCCAACCCAAACTATTCTATGATTCAATGGTTCAATGATTCGATGATTCTAAGTTTACCCTAGATTAAAGAAAGAAAGAAAAAACAAAAACAAAAAAAAGCCACACCAAAGCCCAATCACACTAAGTGAATCCCACTTTATATGGAAAATTTGTAAACCTTTTTCTAATAATAAGTTTTATTTGTGATGCCAAAGATAAATCATATTTTCCAAGCTGGTAGTATCTCTTAATTTAAAAATATCAATAACAAACAATGTTCTGAAATTGCAAACCTGAATATCCTTATCAGAAATCCATTTTTCATTACAAAATTTTAACTTCTTTTAAGTCAATAACAAAATTTTCAACAAAATAACACATTTTGTCATATTTAAACACTTAAATAATTAAGCACTAAGCTACTATCTACCCAGTTATATTTAAAATTATTTTAATTAATTGCTCATATATCATATACAGAGCAAGATGTAATATCTTATTTTAATAATTTAAAAATGTTTAAATTAATACATTTGAAAAAAATAATGAATTCATTCAGAAGCAGAAGATGGAAATGCATGTATTGAATAAAACACTTGTTTCTACATGCTCATATGTCCTTGCACTGCCTTATCACTCAGTAAGGCTTGCAAATGCAGCATACCAACTTTGAAGATATTAATTAGGGCATTCAGAACTCCATTTTTCTTCCTAAATGAAGTATTCATGATCTAGTTGCTTTTATTTAATTCATACTCCTCCTCTGCAATTGTAAAAATTTTCAAGGTCTCAGCTGATTGCTTTTTCTCCAGTCTGACTAAAGTCAATTAAAAAGAAAGACTATCAGAGAAATCAGAGACTATATTGGCAATATCCACTTATCAGACATCAAATCATTATACAGTTCTGAAGTTCATAAATGCTTTGTCTTTCCACGGATATTTCTTCTCATCTAAGGAAAATGGGAGCAGGCTTTCACTGCACTCCAGAAGTTTTACAAACCTGCTGCTATATAGATTGCCAACAGTCTATAATAAAGAAATTTCAAGAGCCCTGGATTATCTGTATTTTATTGACTATATGAACTAGTGGAGTTATACTTGAAAATTTGGAGTAACCCAGGAGAGAATCAATCTTCTTTAGTATGCAACGAACAATATTTAGTGACGCATATCAGCCAGCTATTTCCTGATTAGAAATGACAGCTTGGTTACTGGCACTCTTAATTAACCTGTTTCATAGAATATTTCCCTTAGGGAATAAAAAACAATTTAATCTTTCTAGATTAAAATTTATCTGGGGCAAGGCAGTCTACTTACTCTTTCATATTTGAAAGTGAAGAAGACACTCAACACTTTTGCTCTTATTGATTTGAACTGTTACAGAGGTTGAGTCAGAGATGACGCCTAATACCAAGAAGAATTTAGTTTTTATTCTTGTGAAGAGAGAAACGTCTTATCTCAGTAGATGAGAGATACCTCCTCACTAGAACTATTTAATATATTCCTACCAAATTCTCTGCAATAAAGCAAGAGTGCAAGTATTAACCCTTTTGTTCCACCAGACAGCTACTTCTTTCAGCTACTTCTTTCTTAACTGCCTGCAGAACACCAGTGGCTTACTTAAAAACAGTTCTTGCAAAAAAACTGCAACCAACCAGACAACATCTCTCCCATGTTAAAAATGAAAAATTGCATTGGTAACTTGTGAATATTTTTACCTACTGATTAATTCCAAGATATACTGTCAATGTGAAAGGGACAGAAAGTTTGACTAAAGCAATCTATTCAAAACTGATGTAAAATACTTATATTTCCAGTTTACTTTTTTATCTTTTAACCTGCAGTTACATCCCTCTTTCACTCTGCCTTTTTTTGGCCTCACTTCTCATATGCATGTTTGTTGTAAACGGCCATGATTATTTTTACAGGGTGATTCTGCTAATTCTGAGTTCAATCCAGTGAGAACAAAAGACCTGCATGGAACATATACAGTTTCATCCTTGGAATGTCAATTTCTTATAACTGGGAAACAGTAGTTAATTCTCTTTGAACTTTTTTATTTTTTCTAGTCTCCACCTTACTCAACTTTACCTCAAAGGCTTCAGCAACATCATATTTGATTTGCTTTGAGATGTCTTGATATAAAAGTTTTTTTTCCATGGAGTTATTGATCTAAGAAAATATAAAGGACAGTTTCAGTTAGTTTTAAGGTATTTTTAAAGGTCTGTGCTAGCCTGCAGGTATTCTTTTGCCAAAAGCAAGACATGTATAAAAGACGTGGTTCAGGACCTTGAGGTCTTCCATATCAACTAAGTGACTGAAGCAGCTCAAGTAAAATATTACCAGCACAGTTCTAGTACTACTATAAGAAGTAACTACTGTGCTTGCCGTATGTCTATGCCATAATCTAGAATGGATAGCACCGTGAAATTTTTGGAGAGGCCAGATATGATAAATGAAAGAGTAAGATACAAAACTAAGAACAGAAATTACACTGTACTGGTACTCAGCTACCTTGGTTGATTTTTCATTCCCTCTAAACACAACTTTGTAAATATTTTGCCATCGGTTTTTGCTGAAGACGATGCTACTAAGGTAGCTAAACTTTCAAACACTTGAAACTTGTTCTTATTGAATATGTTTACTGGAGGGCTTTAAAACTGGTTAGATACAAGCTGAAATGTAAGTTCCATGTTAGGAATACTTACGGACTGAAGGAGAAATTCAAACTGTAACTGCTTAGCAATGGTAATTTGTGACTAAGAATTGATTTAGCATGGAGGGCAGTAGTGCCTAATGAGATGATGAAAGAAAATATACCACAGCATTGTCTTGTAGCAATTATGAAATATGAGTGCTCAGGGGCCACTTATGGTAAACAGTGCTGGCACTAGGGGATGAACCCAATGCTAGGCTGATGTGCCTCATGTAGACCCTCAGGTGATTGGTGCTGGTGTAAGTATATATAATGAATTGGCTCGTGCCGTATCTTTGCAGACTCCTTGTAGACCTGCTTATGGTGCAATGCATTGTTTGCTAAATTTGTTCATAGTTAAGCACAAATATGTGTTTAATTTGCCTCAAGAGGTAGAATAAAAATTCCTTAGCAAGGCTGTCGGTATCCTTACATAATACCTTAGAGTGATAAAGAAGGTCCTGTTAGCCTCCCCACAGGCACACATCCAAATATAAGAGCCTGTCTTAGTACAGAATTCAATGCTTTTGATGAAAGTTCTGAAACATTTTCTGTGTTAATTGATTACATGCACAGGATTTTACAGACTTTCTAAAAAAAGCTTGAATCACAGTTTAGTGTTGGGTGTCTTCAAGGAATGATCAGGACTGTGTGCTTCCAACTTTTAACAACCAGTCCAAGATCAGAAAAATTGAATTAAAGAATTCTTAATTCTGAAGATCAAAGTTTGAGAATACAATTTTAATTAAATTGCTCACTTTTATATGTTTTTGTAGCATCAATCATGTATTTCCATTCATAGTAATAGTGGAGAAATTGAATAAAACTCAGTTCCACTCTATAAGAAGCATAATTTTTAAAATAATCAGTTGAAAAATGTCAATTAAAAAAAAGAAAAGAAAAAGAAAAATATGTTCTGTCATGTGCTAGGGTTTTATTTTGTTTTCCTCACAGAAATGTAAAACTAAAAAAAACCAAAAAACCCAAATTTTCTTTTTTTTTAAAAAAGGTAAGATTTGTTTCCCATATTTGGATGTTTACGGCTTAAATCTGAATTTACCTTATGATCAACAGCATGAAACAGGCAATTTAAGGAACTTAGTTGTCTGACATAATGTGGGCAGTCACTTTGGGATAAGGTGAATCACAGCCTACAAGTACCGTTTATTGTCACAGTCTGTAAAGGGACTCAACTGCCTAGCTTACATACACACACTACATCTCAATCTATTTGCCTGAACAAGTCGTCTAGTGCTACACTACTGCAGATATCAGTGATACCTACACAATGTTGTCAGATATGACCCAGTATCAAGTGGAGAGCTGAACTTTTGTAATATCTCAGAGGGAGACCAAAGAGGACATATTGGGCATAAACTGGTGCTGGATGCCTATGTTCATGCAACAGGACTGAGTCCTTATATGCCTGTGTATAGTTTACTGAACCAAATAGGAGTCAACTTATAGATCAAAACAATTAAATATAGGAACTTTTAGAAAAGTTAGAGAAACAGAGATTTGTGCAAATAAACTTGCATTTTCTAACTTTCTATCAAATTGTTAGAAAATAAGTTTTCATTTTTAGTTACTACTTTGTCAAACAGACAATTGACAGCTATCATACTACTGTACATGCAGTTCCACGTTCCATTTTTTAAGGACTAAAACCCACAATACAGCCAATTTGTTCATGATTCATTGAACTCTGGTCATCAGAATTCAAGTAAATAGTACTGTTTTCATTGATCAAATGAGTGCAAATCCATGCTTAGAATATATCAAATATGACTAAACCCATTTCAGGCCTCTTTTACACTGTTAGATCAATTTAACAATTTGAATCAGATAATTTCTGCCTCCTGAAGTGCTAATTTTTATTTTAAATGCCTGAGAGTTCTCTTTAATTGCCTATAAGTAAGCTTCAAAAGTGATCCTCCTAGTTTTATAGTTCACTACTTTCTAGATGAAAACAAATGTCTCTAAAAGACAGCCAGTGTTTACAACTTAAATAAATAAAAAAAAAATCACAAATCTTTGAAAGCTCTTCATTACCCTTTTTTCCCAAAATAATCAATAACATATTTTTTTACATGCTGTGACTCAAGTATTTTAATTTTACGTAATGGTTTATTATTTTTTTTCTTTATCTTTGCGTCATACTTCTACACATCATACATTCATTACTACTATTAAAAAATGCAATGCTCAAATATAAGGGTTGATTTGTTATTTTAAATTATTTCACATTAGTGTTGATAGTATCAATAGGAGTAGTAATAGTAATTGTACTGGTAAGACTACTAGCAGCAATAGTAAAAATAATGGTAATATAGTAGAAAAAATATAGTTGTTATATCTGTGATAACTATTTTAGTTATGTCATCAAGATACGAAAAGAAAGACAAGTCAGGTGTTGAAAAGCAAGGTAATTTCTAAGATAACAAAGAAAGTCAAATATGTTAAAGAAACAAGTACCTAGAGCAAAAGCTAAAAGATCAATATACTTACAGCATACAGCATAATTATGTACTGCCATTATTACCTGAAATAAAATGCCTCATTACTTACAATATCTTTGCATACACGTATTAATCAAGGACAAAAATAGACATAAGCTCAAACTTGTTTTGGTAGTTAAAAGGTATCTTTAATAAGAACTCTGATAATCAGCAGATATAATTAAGAAAAGTTGACCTAGTTCACTAATTAACAGCAACCATATATTTCACCAGTGCATTTTTCATTTAAATATCATAGTTTTGTTGCACTAGCAGAGAACTACCTGAATAAGTATGTAAGTCCATGTTCTGTAAAAACAGTACTTAATCATCAGTTATTTTCTGAATAAATGGTTCTGTTTATATTAATAGCAGCACCCTTTATCGTAGTAGCAAGAAATAACAGTTATAATGAAACTTCCACAAATGAAATTCATAGAACTCATTGTTAACAATTGAAGACAAAGACAAGACATGTAGAATTTTTGAATATGAATAAGAGGTTTAAACATTTGGGTTTGTGGGTGAAAATTCTGAAACATGCACGTCTTGTCTGTCCCCCTTGCCCCTGCAAAAAAAATCTGGACCAGAAAAAAAGAAGTACATAACATTTTGTAATTCCTACTCTATTGAAGATAATCACAGAATCAAAGGACCTCTAGAGACCATCTGGTCCAAGCACCCTGACAGAGAATGCCCACCTACAGCAGGTTGCACAGGATGGCGTCCAGGTGGGTTTTGAATGTCTCCAGTGTCGCAGACTCCGCCACCTCTCTGGGCAGCCTGTTCCAGTGCTCTGCCAACCTCAAAGTCAAGAAGTTCCTCCTCATGTTCAGATGGAACTTCGTATATTCGAGTTTGTACCCATTGCCCTTTGTCCTATCACTGGGTACCACTGAAAAAAGACTGGCCCCCTCCTCCTGACACCCTCCCTTTAAGTATTTATGAGCATTGATGAGATCCCCACTCAGTCTTCTCTTCTCCAGACTAAAAAGACCCAACTCCCTCAGCCTTTCCTCATAAGAAAGATACTCCAGCCCCCTGATCATCTTTGTAGCCCTTCACTGCACCCTCTCCAGCAGTTCCCTGTCCTTCTTAAACTGGGGAGCCCAGAACTGGACACAGTACTCAAGTTGTGGTCTCACCAGGGCAGAATAAAGGGGAAGGATGACCTCCCTCGACCTGCTTGCCACTTGCTTTTCTTGATGCATCCCAGGATGCCATTGGCCTTCTTGGCCACAAGGGCACATGGCTGGCTCATGATCATCCTGTTGTCCACCAGGACTCCCAGGTCCCTCTCTGCACAGCTGCTTTCCAGCAGGTCAGCCCCTAACCTGTACTGCTGCACGGGGTTATTCTTCCCCAGGTGCAGGATCCTACACTTACTTTTGTTGAACTTCATAAGGTTTATCTTTGCCCAACTCTCCAGCCTGTCCAGGTCACGCTGAATGGCAGCACACCCTTCTGGTGTGCCAGCCATCCCTCCCAGTTTTGTGTCATCAGCAAATTTGCTGAGGGTACCATCCCTTCATCCAGGTCATTGATAAATGCATTGAACAGGACTGGAGCCAGTACTGACTCCTGAGGAACACCACTAGTCACAGGGCTCCAACTAGACTCTGCCCCATTGATCACAACCCTCTGAGACCTACCTGATAACCAGTTTTCAATCCACCTCACAGTCTGTTCATCTAACCCACACTTCCTAAGCTTGCCTATGAGGATGCTGTGGGAGACAGTGTCAAAAGCCTTGCTGAAATCTAGGTAGACAACATCCACTGTGCTCCCCTCATCTATCCATCCTGTCATGCCATCACAGAAGGCTATCAGATTAGTCAGACATGACTTCCCCTTGGTGAATCCATGTTGACTACTTCTGATAACCTTCTTTTCCTCCAGATGCTTGGAGATGACACCCAGAATGAGCTGTTCCACTATCTTTCCAGGGATGGAGATGAGACTGACCGGCCTGTAGTTTCCTGGATCCTCCTTCTTGCCCTTTTTGAAGACTGGAGTGACATGGGCTTTCCTCCCATCCTGAGGCACCTCACCTGTTCTCCAGGACCTTTCGAAGATGATGGAGAGCAGACCAGCAATGACTTCTGCCAGCTCCCTCAGCACTCACAGGTGCATCCTATTAGGACCCATAGGCTTGTGGATGTCCAGTTTACTTAACAGGTCTCTGACTTGATCCTCCCCAATTAAGGGAGAGTCTTCCTTCCTCTAGACTTTCCCTGTTACCTGTAGAGTCTGTGGGTCCTGAGTGCTGGCCTGAGCAGTGAAGACTGAAGCAAAGAAGGCATTCAGTAACTCTGCCTTCTCTGCATCATCTGTCACCATGGCACCCATTTCATTCAGCAGGGGGCCCACATTCTCTCTAGTTTTTCTTTTCCCTCCTGTGTACTTGAAGAACCCCTTCCTGTTGATCTTAACATCCTTGGACAGATCTAATTCCAAGTATGCCTTGGCTTTCCTCATTTCGGCCCTGCATACTCTGACAGTATTTTTATAATCTTCACAAGTGGCCAGTCCCTTCTTCCACATATTGTAAACTTCCTTCTTCTGCTTGAGCTTTTTCAGGAGCTCCCTGCTCAACAATGCTGGTCTCCTGCTTCCTCTGCCAGATTTCTTGCTCTTAATGTTAATGTTGGTAGCAGCTCATATCATTCTTATCATCCCTCAGCGTCATCAAGTGGTCTCAGCAATTCCTCAGGTGACTTTCTGTTTTTTGTTAAAGTCTTTCAGAACTTCTTACTCTTGGTTCAGGCAATCTTGACAAAGTAAGCTTGAAGTACTTTTTCAGCTCTATTCATTTCTTACTTGTTCAACAGTACTTTGAAATATTTTTGAAATATTCTGGGCATTGGTGGATAAGATGCTGTATTCATATTAGTTATATTTTCTTGGTGATCACTTATTTCTTACTTTTGGTTTTGTTTTCATAGCTCCAGTCTCAAGTGCAATTGATATTTTAAAACAAAACACTCATCTTTCCCAGAAAAAAAGACCACCTTTTTTTCCAGATACAAATGATTTACAAAAAACAACTGTCTTGTACCACATACATTCTCAACCAAATTATTTCCACTGCCAAATCTAGGAAAGAATATGCAGAATGTTTTACCTGCACAAGGATGGAAAGACCTTCTATCATGGAAAGACTCCTTCTGATTTTCTATCACAAAAAGGATTTTTTTCTAGTCTTCTTGATTAAATTTATATAAATATACATATACACACGCATATAAGCACACATTTCCATTAATGCATGAAGAAAGCTTTTTATTTTGACAGTTCAGACGATGACTATTCTCACCAGTTCTAGTAACTCTTTTTCCACCTCTTTTTCTCTCCATTTTAGGTTTAGAATGGTTCAGATATTGAGGTCAGGGTCCTGTTTTGCCTGTGCTATGTGAGTCTGAAACCTCTGGCTATTTCTGGCATAAAGAAATTCTGTAGTTGCAGTACTATCAGAGACAAAAAAATTCTGAAGAACCTTTATAGATCTTCGTGCAGATCACTAATGGAAAGCTGTTTTGAGGGTTTAGGGTTTTTTCCACTGCAATAAATGAAGGTGGAGAACTGAGACAATATGGTTCCAAAAATGCCTACAGTAGTTTACTTCCTTGTCTCCAAAAATCTACTTTTCCTAAAATAATTTTTATAATCTTTAACAAAGCCAATTTTCTCTCAGTTCTGAGTCAATGTCATCAGTTTTTCTATTGTTTCAATTGCTAAGAGGAGAAAAAGAGGCATAGCTGGGTAAATTCCTTAAAGTTCTGTGATATTGTCTTTTTGTCAATAAGATCAGTTAGATCAAAGAATCAAAGAATGTTCATCAAACCTGGAAAAAACAGCAGAGAATGGCTATATGACCCAAAGGGATGTTTTTGGAAAGAGAAGATGCCTCTCCACCAGCTGCTGTACATGTAAATTGCAACCACACTTCAAGGGTGTTTGACTAAACAATAGCAGCAGATTACTGACAAACCACAGGAAACAAAGGTAGATTTCCATTTAAAGATAATAAATTGATACTTACATGTATAGGATTCCAGAGTGATTAGTTTCATTTCTTCATATCCATTTGTCAAGCGATGCACCTTCACAAGTGCTCGTTTTTGTTGCAGTCTTACATATAGAGCCTAAAGGCAGCTTTGTTTACGCTATCAATTACAGGAAGCTTCTGCAGATTGTTGCACCGTTCTGTATGTGGCTGAGTTACGTATTCCTTATAAAATACCTGGAAAATATTACAACAGAAGGTTCCTAATTTTCAAGATATATAACTTCCTCCAACAGGAGATTTCTGTTTTTCTTCAGGATATAACTTTCTGATAGTATAATTAATGGCACCATTAACACAATTAAGACATTCATACTTCTTTGTTATATAGTCATTACTTTTGTTATGCCCTAAAACTAGTTCCTTTCAAGGACTGTACTCCTTTAGTGATCAATAATTGGCCATCTGTGTTTATAGCCCTAGGACCTCTGCTATCATATTGTGCTTGTATTCTCAGGGCCTCCCATTGAAAAAGTCACTCTACATAAATTCTTATTCTAAGGTCATTGTTAGTTCACTCTATACAGCAACAGTTTCTTACAATACTATATATGAATATGTGTATAATACTTTCTCAACTGTGCATTATTAGCAGCTAATTATTAAAAATATGATTGTCATTATTCTTGTTTACTTGTTTAAATTCCTTTGATTCTCTTTAGGGTACAACTTAATATTAGAGAATATTAGACAGAGAAAATAATTCTTCTTTGGTGGTTGGAAAGGGAAACTTGTAAACTTTAATTACAAATATATGCATCTTTTTAAGAATTACATACCCTCCTGTCCCACAGGGAAGACGTTGGGGTCCAGCAGAAAAGTCAGCTGTTGTTGTCACTCTCCATTTCCCCTCTGGGAGGTTCTTGGGAGTTTGTGGCTTTCATGCTGATTGACAGGTTGTTTAAGCTCAAGGTATGGCTCAACAGGGTTAAGTAAAGTTTGTATACTAACACTGTTGTCAGCAGTGACACATCTGGCTCCTCTTTGTCTGAATATGAACACTACATCAACCCAACTGTACTGCTAAATTACTGGAGTGCAGTTTATAACATGTTTAAATGGACCAGATCTTATTCAAATATTTCCAGTTCTCTTGACACTTCTCTAGTAACAAATCCTTGCATCAGCAGAAAAAGAAGTTAAATGGAACAGACAGTGTCTTCTGTGAATCCTGCCTAACTGCAGAGCAAAGAGGGTCACTCACAAGTTTTAAACAACGTGATACTTATATTGCATGGGAATCTTCAGAGTTAAGATTTCAGATTAATCTTACTACTATATTGGGTCATTTGAATTAAGATGTTAAGAGAAACACTGTTCTCACTTTCTGAGAAGTACATATTTCCTCAATGACTGACTTCATTCCAATAGATTTTTTTATCTGCATCTATATACAGATACCTATGTACACATATGTGTAATCTGTCTATACATAGCTATGTAAGTGAAGTCTACTGCATACAATTGTTATTTATACACACATATATATGTGCAAGTATACACACACACATATATATATCCATAGAAAATTAAATCCAGAATTATGAGTTCTCAGTTCCTTAAGTATTTCTTGCTAGTAGGTTGGATCAGTTCTACATTTTCTGTTGAACTTAATTGCTGAGAATTCTTAGTGGGAATGGAAAATGAATAGAATATATTTTGGATTGCATGGGATATACAGGGAATTAAGCTTCTATTTTTTCCCATAGTTGATGGGAAAGAGGGACATTAAATGCAAGAACAATCCCACTTAATTCTTTAGATAGTCCCAAATTGAGATACCATCTGTTTTGCTACTAGCTTTTAAATTCCTAGAGATATGTTGCCCTGCATGCCTATACATGCTAAATCTGTACGTTACCTAAGGTAACTTGGGATTGATGAGACAAATACTCTCTCACTCAAGGCTTCACTTTTATGAAAGTAACAGGCAAAATATGAAGCGGGGATAGAGGGGGTGAGATTGGGGGGAAAAAAATGCAATTGAAGGCTTTCTATTATGGAAGAAAAAAATACATAATTCTTGACTCCAGAAAGCTAGAAAGAAGGTTAGCAAGCGCTAACTCTGGGCTGATACTATGGAAACAGCAGAAAAGATATTGTTGAAATCCTCAGTACTGTATGTATATTTTTTTCTCATATCTCCTTACTACAAAATGCACACATATGTCTTGGGGTGGGAATTGTATTCCAGACATTTCTTTCCTCTGCTAAGTGTCTTTACCCCTAACTTTCAAAGACTATTTTCTATGTATAAAACTCTAGTTTATTTTTGGTTCTTTGCAGGTTTAAAAATTATACTTCATTAAAAGGTAGGGATGATAATAGTGCTCTCTTAGAAAGCTAACCTAATTTATTCTCATGTATAAGAAAATTCCTTGCAAAATGGGCAACACACCAAGTGAAATAATAAGACAAGAATTAGAGAATTCAGAAAATCACCAACCAGATCATGGACTAGTGAAAACAGATAGCTCCATGGAATTTGTTGGAGCTATGTCAGTTCATACCTTTTGGTCCTTCTTCTCTAAACCTTTACTACAAGCAGCCTCAACTAAGTTGTTCATAAAAAAAAAAAAAGCCACACACACCCCAACATATTGTTTTTATTACTGTAAAATACTCTCAGTTTTCTGAGAGTAGATAATTTGATTAAATCAGGGGTACTTTCATTATCAATTGCAATACTGTAAATCTCTCTACAGGACAGTCATAGAGTAGACTAGAGTAGAGTAGAGTAGCGTAGAGTGGAGTAAAGTAGAGTAGAGTTGAGTTTTAATTTGCTTATTTACTTAAGCTCAATTTCTAAAGCCTGCAATGAGAATTATCAGAGCAATATCAGGCTTATTCATGTATTTATCTTACTATTTTTGCCTTTTAAGTTATTTATATGTATACAACTTTACTTTGATTGCATGAAACAACGTCATGCACAGTATATATTATTATAGTTTAACAGAACTACTTCATTCCAAGTAAAAGACGGTAAAATGTGAGTTATCTAATCTACTTGGCTTTCTGAAAATGAAGTAAACAATATCACAGCTATAAAAAAGGCACAACCAAACCCTAAGACACATAGATGTTTCAACAAATAAGTATAGGTGCAGTGTAAACTGCCTGTAAATACAAATGAGGAAAGGATAAGGTCCTTGTGTGTCTGAAAAATATAAAGAAAACAGCTACACCACACCCTGGCAGTACAAGAAAAATACTCTTGCAGAGCAGTCACTGTTTTCACTTATATACATTCTTTTTTCAACACACAAAATCTTTTTCAGCGTATTTTCTAGCAGCCAACATTGAAAGTGAACAGAAGTTCAAAACAGCACTTGTTGGGGCTTGATGCTGTAATCACTGCATATGTTATATCTATTTGTTTCACAGAGCAGTAAAATAGCAGCAGATAATCGCATTGCGCAGGAAAGACACTGAACTCACCTCCAGCTGATGTAAATGCAAATGGTTGTTGAAAGCATGCTGGCTTAGGCAGGCTGAGGATCTAGCTTTCAATATATTGTGATTTGTGTATACATAAATACAGATATATGCTCAAACAAAAGCACATTTCAGTAATGCCATTTTTTTTCACTTTTTCTATGCTTCTGAAGGGGGGGAGGAAGTAGGGATAAGAGCAAATAAAAACGTGATATAAGAACCTAATAAATAATTTATTTGAGAAATTTGGAAATTCTTTGAGTTAAAATTGAAACCTAAACACATTTGTCATATTCTATGCTTTCAAATTAGAATAAATCTTTTTAGAAAATTATACAGAGTCTTTCAGAAACAGTCAACTCTGTTGTCCAGGAAACTGTCATGCTGAAATAATGTACTTTTGACTGAGTTAGATTTGTTAATTTTGAGATTCATTTTGTGGTTTGTATTCACACATGTTCAAACTGTACAGAAAAGGCTCAGTTAAAGATTTTCAAAATTGCTTTTATTGGGATATTCATGAGTTTTCATCGCTAGTAAAAAGCTCAATGTCTACTCTGTGAAAATATAGTGTACATTAGGATCAACACTTTTCAAAGTCCATTGTACCTCAAGTATTTACATTTGAATGACTTGATAGGACATATACATTATTGTCTAAATACTGCTTTGTCAAGACAGTATGTTGCATTGAATCAATTGATTCAGTGACAGGGAGACACATTAAAAATAAATTAAAAAAAAAAGCCAATGGGAGAAGGAAGAGAAAGCAAAAACAGAAAAGGGGAAGGAAGGAAGGAAGGAAGGAAGGAAGGAAGGAAAGGGAGACCAGTAACTGCCTGAAGGGAGTAACTTAGAGTGTTCTGATGGAAGTAAGGTGTTGTATGAACCAGAAAAATTTTTGAAAAACATTTATAACCTGTGAGAAAGCTACTTTGAGATTTCTGTTTTGTTAACAAATAAAACAAATTAGGACAACTCTGCCAAAGGCCTGTATGTTCCGTTGGAATATTTCATAAGTGAGTATACTCTCCCCCAGAGATTCACAACTAAACCTACTTATACACAGAAACCAGAATATCTGATCCTGTCTCCTTTGAAGGCTTCCGTCTCTATTTGCTTTTCCTGAGAAATGTACATTCAGTGTATATGACAAAAGAGATACAGCTTTATATTTTAAAAAGATCTTTCTTTTCCTTTCAAGTACTAGTTGTATGATCTCTTCGGCATATGTGAGAAAAAATTAAAAGCTGTTTATCACTGTTTACATTGCAAGTACTCTAAAATAATGTAGTAGTATGACATCGGTCTTATCTCACTGCATCAGTAGTGTATTTAATTCAGTGGACAGTGTAGTAAAGTTTTGTTAACACTACACAGCTTGCATGTCATGTACTATTTAATCTGAACCTCAACAAATCAATAAAATGAATGTAGTATATCTCTGTATGGAATGCTTCAAACAACATCCGCTCTTTGAGTTCCTTGTGTAGGTGACATACATCACAATCCCAATAACAACTTACTACTCAAGCCAGCTTATGGAAGGTATTACTGTTTTTAGTGATACTTTATTATAGATACTCTCTTGGAGTTTGTTTATTTTCTCCAACATGCAAATAGGTACATCTTGCATGAATTTGCTTAGGCTGGAGATTTGACAAATTTAGCAAATGAAATGTATGACACTTACATCCTGATGCCTGAAGATGTCATAACAATTATGGAAAGTGTTTATGTCATTCTGTCAACAGAAGTGCTCTTAATAAGAGTTGAAAGTATAATCTTCTTGTAGAAGTCTTTTATGCTATACCTAGTTCCTTCTGATGGCACTCTGAGGTTCAGACTTCACCCATTGTGCTCAGAAAACATCTTAATCTTACTAAACATCATACTGTTAATGAACTCACTGAAGTTAATGTAGATATGAATAAAAATGGAGTTTGGTTCCTGGCTCACTTTTTAGAAAAATACCTACATTAAAACACAAATTATTCAGCCTCCCCCACTGTCCCCATCCCTATATAGAAATATGCTATATTTTAAATAAACTCAGTTAAGTTATAAAAGCTATGTTAAAAGCTCAGCTCAAAGTAAATTTCAGAGTTTGGGTTGTTCAGCCTGGAGAAGAGAAGGCTCCGGGGACATCTTACAGCAGCCTTCCAGTGTCTGAAAGGAGCCTACAAGAAATCTGCAGAGTAACTTTTGACAAGGACATGTAGTGCTAGGACAAAGTAATGGCTTCAAACTGGAAGAGGGTAGACTTAGATTAGATCTCAAGATGAAATTTTTCACCATGAGGGTAGTGAGGCACTGGAACAGGTTGCCCAGGGAAGGCCAGGCTGGATGAGGCTTTGAGCAATCTGATCTAGCAGGAGGTGTCCTTGCCCATGGAAGTGGGGTTGGAACTAGAAGATCTTCAAGGTCCCTTCCAACCTAAACCATTCTATGGTTTTATATTTCTATGATTCATACATCTCCTGCCCATGGCACAATAATTTTGAAGTTCATCTAACTCTTTATGAAAAGTGCTGTTTGTTATTCTGTTCAGTCAAAGGCAAGCACAGATTCAGGTAGGGGAGGGAGAACAGGTTCCTTGCCCACAGTCTTCACTTCATTGCCAATATCCAACATAGCGGCCCATGTTTCAGGCTACAAGAAATGCATATCTCTCCTATGAAGACTAAATTTATGGGATAATTTATCTAAAAGCTACATTTAATTATTGTGGGGTTGTCTTCCTCCCACCGTCTCCTGACCCCAAGCTTCAGAAGTTTAATTTGAACTAACTTCAGCCAATATAGTTTTCATCAACAAGCCATCAGTGTCATACAGTACAGTATCAAATAAGTTTGTACTTTTTTCAAATGATTGCAAAATACACCATTTATACTAGCTGCTTGCTGTAGTTTGACAAATTGAGTTAGAACTGTCAACTCTGCAAAATGGAGACAGAAAACACATTGCAGGGGGTAACTTCTTTATGTTCAGACATCATCAGCTGTTTAAAAGAGGCAGATGGATTTACCCTTCTTAAGCAAGAAAGTCTTTGCAGAAGAAAATCTGGTTTGCTCTATCTGCTTTTCTTCATGAAGGCAGTTCTTAGAAGGGACACAGCTGCAAAATAGCATTGTAATCAAGAAGACCAGAAATACCAACAGAGTCCCCCAGCAATGAGGAACGCCGGTGCTGAAGCAGTCTGAAAACAGAAGAAAATACTCAGATTTTTTACAACTCATCTTGTGAAACATACTTTTGTATGCAGAACTTATATGTAGTAGAGACTTAATTTTCTTTTCCTTTTTAATACAAAAGTACACCTGGAATATGCCTTATACATATTCAGAAAATATTATTTGCATTAATGTCCAGGCTACTTTAATTAGTGTCTGGATCATATTTTTTTAAAAAAAACAAAAGACCATAGTGCTCTTCGAAGACAAATAATTTTACTGTCTACAGGACCTGAACGTTGCAGTTCTAAAGGTGATACATGCTGGGCTGTGAAACAGTTCAACCTCCTTACTGAGCTCACAGCTGAGCAAGTAGTCTTATTGTAGTTAATTGGTTTATTTAAGTTATGAAGTACTCAACAGTAGGAATAAAACTACACAATATATCTCTTATTTCTGGCTCAGTGGTGTCTGCAACCCCTTGGACTGTTTGCATGACTTTGAACACCTTTCTTGAAAGCTGATATTTAAAAACACACACATGTACACATTGCTTTTTTCTACTTTCTTTCATTTCTCTTTTCTGAAGCACTGAACTCAGAGAATGCAGCTTGAGATAAGTTCTGCAAAGGACTGTGGGAAATATGTGAGATCAGAGAAAAGTACTGATACAGCAAGTGCTACTAAGGCTGCAGTAAAAGGCACTTCTTTAAACCGATATCTGAACAGTTACTTCAAAGCACGAACACTGCACTGTAGATCTGCTGCAAGTAAAAATAAATAAATAAATGAAGTCAAGCTAAACCTAATTCAAGCAGTTGCAAAAAGGTAAATAAAGGTCAGAACCTGAGATGACAGCTGCATAAGACATCTTTATTTAATGACAGCCCTATCTAAGAAAATAGGACTATATGGTTTCCTCAGAAAGAAGATTGAACTTCCCTTGCTTCTTTTATGGGTGCTCTAACTATGAGAATATTATATTAAAGTGGAAAAATGGGAACCCAGGAACCAGATTTGAGTGTCTGAACACCGCTGTAAAGAAACCTTGGGCCTGTGGGAGTCTTGTGCCCTTTCAGCCTGGCTGTGGGAAGCCAGACCACATACCTTGGGGAAGCCCAGGAAGTGCTGGTGGTACGGGGGCAGCATGCAGAGACTCCACCTCGGGTGCAGGCACCTCCCCCAGGATGCCTCCTCAACAGTGGCAGTCAGATTTTGGGAGCAGTAGCGGGGCAGACAAAGCTGGAGCAGCTGCATCTTCTGCAGGGGGACCATGCAGCCCGGGGAGCCCCTGCAGCCAGGGAAGGGGTGATGGTAACTTCTGCAGCTGAGGGTGTGCACAAACGGAGTGAAAGTTCTGAGCATGTAATGGTATGATTGTGTGCGTGTGTAGTTAGAACTTGGCGTTAGTTACAGAAGAGTGTTTAGAATTGTACAGGTATTTATTAACAGTTTGTAAATGTCTAGGATTGGGGTTTATCTGTTTTATTGCTGATATTGATCCTGAATATGTGGTTCACTGATGACCAGCTGATTGCTTCCTTAATCAATAAACCAGTTTGTTTCTTGAACAACTACCTACTTTGTTTCAGCTTTTGCTTAACTTTCTACAATTTTGTGATATAATGCTTATTACGTGTGTTTTGTAACTAAGAGATAGTAATAACAAGCAATTATTCCATGTAGAAGGAATTGTCTATGACCCTTGAGTGAAATGCAGTATAGGCAAGTACAGGCTTGGGATGATATTGGAAAAAGGGGAAGATACCTGAAAATTTCCACATGCATCATTTTAATTGTATATTTTTTGAAATATGTGTTTGCATCATTGTAACTAGATTAGTAATAATTCCTTTTTAGGCTATTTAGGCTTTAGTTAAAGTAAAATAATGACAATTCTTAGCTTGGCATATACAGTATGCTCTTCTTGCCTGTGATAGGATTTGAGTATAACAAACTGGTGGGAATTCAGTCAATCAAGTCTATAACTTTGGTGCAACACCTTGGTAACTGCTCAAAGGCCAGGCAGCAACTGAAAAGAGAAAAGACTGCAACTGTGATTCAGTTTTCAAATTAAGTGTTTATTTCTCACTTAAGTTCAGTTGTAACTATCTATGCCCTTTTTTTTTTTAGGTATTTGAGTGAACACAATGATATTTTGGTGACTAGATATAAATAAATGAAAGCATTATGATATTAAATATTTGTCCCTTTACATGTTACATTAATTATACATTAGGGCTGTACACTACAACACCTCAGCTGGTTTAGAACGAGCTTTCTTGAGGCCTCAACTGAAAGCCCTACAGATTATTACAAACTGGGTGTAAATTTAGAAAACTTCACTGATCCATCTTATAATTCTGTACCATATATTGCACAGTTCACTGCATGCATGCATCATTTAAGCCATGCTTAGGAATTGAAATAAAACTGATTGTATTCATGAGAATTGACAGATAATGAAAAACTGGTTTTAAATGAATGCAAAATGGAAAAAACTGTTATTTGAGCACTAAAAGATTGATTTAGAACTTCACAATGAGTGCCTATATTTGAAAAAAAAAACCCAAAACCAACAAAACACACTAATCAAAAAAAACCCACAAAACTTTACTAATCAGCAGAGAAATTATATAGAAATAGTACAGAGAGGTGATTTTCTTTTTTCTTCAAAGAAGTTAATCTGCATTGAACAAGACAAATTGCATGTTAGGTTTTTAGATTTCATGAGTTTATACTTCAATCTAATGTACTTTTCCATATGTATGAGTTCAGTATTAAATAACCATCTTAGAACACTTGAAACATATATCAGAATATACTCTCAAAAAATAGCTTTTTATCTCACTAATATCACTAAATGCATGTGTCTCTACTGTTAACATGATCTACCTTTGCATTCCTCACACTTCTATTACATACACTACAAAGAAGATAGAAGATTGTCAGTGCTTGTCACTGGAATAATAAATGTAGAATTTCCATGGCTACCTCTGGTTACAGTTTAATTTCTTTATGTCAGTACCTTAATTTTCAAATTACTTTTTCTTAGAGGGATGAGATATTTTTTAAAAAGCAACATTAGGAGAACAGCTAATTAAAGTTTACTCAGTTTACTGCCAGTGCTAGGTTTAATACTATACAACAGTAATTATGTATTACACAGAAATAAAGCCTAAATGGCATAAAAAAGTTAGATTTCAGAAAAATGCTAAAATAATATTTGTACTTACACAACAAACACTAATTATGTTACTCTAAAATCAACAGCATCTTTCAAGGCAAATGTTAAATCATTTGCTTTCCATATTGCTGCTGTGAGTGTGTGCTGAACCATTAGTGCTGTTGCCAGACAGGAAAAGATTAGCAGTATAGGGAGCAGAGAAACCCTATTTAGGGGTTGGAGGCAATACTATCACGCATAAACAAGGAAAATCAGAAAAAAAAGAAGACTGTCCACCAGGCTATTTCAGTCTCAACTTGCATCATTGATGAGTTCTCAGACCTGATCACCACCTTGAGGAGGAACCACCAAGGACTGCAGCCATCAGCACTAATGATACAACATGAGTTTCATGGCATTGTGTACTCACAGCTAACCTGAGAAAAGATAGCTGGAGTTGCGTATATAGTGCAGTGCAGTGATGGTTATCACAGTGTATAAATCACCCCTTAGTACAACACATGTTGCTAATGAATGAATGCAGTAAAATTTGGCTTCAAAATTTAAAATTAATTTGTTTTTTCAATCTTGTAAACATTCCCATCCCCACAAGCTTTGATTCCATGACAAAAGTAGAGATGTATTCAGTTCCAACAGTACTATAGTGTCATATACTCTGAACTAAAAAGAAACTAATTACACTGACAAAATAAGCATGTCTTATGATTCCAAAGGTATCGCATAAGACTCACAGGAAACCCAGAGGCAAGTGACTTGTATTGTAGCAGCTTTTGAGGAGGCTAGCCAAAATCAATCTAAACACAAGCCGGGGTACACCGTTTAGTTTGAGGCTAGTAAGCGTCCTGGAGCAGATTGATTTCTCTGTGTAAATATAATCACAGAAGTTACTTTCCAAAACACTAAAGATGCAGAACACCAAAGCAAGTGCTAACTCAGGAAGATTTTGGTGGAGCAGATGCTACATTTTGGAAAGAAAAGGTCATTAAATCTGAATATGTTCAAGTATTCTTTTGATTGCAGCTATAAATCCTGGAAATAAAAAATACCTCAGGCAGTCAATAGGGAAGCACTTGTAACACACACTGGGTGGGGGCGGGAGGAAGATGGATACTATAAGTTTTTAAACACTTCCTGGAAAAGGTAAGCCTGGAAATAATTTACAAGGAAATTGATTGCATTTGCTTACACTGTAAGCTTATCATTCTTGCTAATATCACAATTAACATTATTGAACAATCAAATTGTTAACTCATAAAATTGTTTTCTTCTCCTAACTAAAGTACCCCAGCAAGGCTCTAAATATTTGATAAGTACTGCAGGTTGAAGTCAACTACACACATTAGTTAAAATACTGCCACAAATGTATACTGTGGTTTGATATATATTGCAGTTTCTGGGTAGATGATTATGGACAGATGATTAAAAGGAGATTTCATTGGTACTATTCTCCATACAGTAAATCCAGTTGTAGTAGAATAGCATAAGCCTTGTACATTAAGCCTTACAGCCTTAAACATAGGGTTATACAGGAGTTAAAACACAATAACAATCATATTAGGGCAAAAGAAATGCTTCACGCAGATCAACATGTTGTTCTTAATAGTGATCTACAGATTCTTACAAAAAAAAAAAAAAGAGACAAGTAACTTTCCCTTTGGGATAGCCTCCAAGCTTCTACTTATTAAGACCTTGCTGGACTCTAGTGTTTAATAGTCTGAAGGTATCCATTCTCAATTTGCGTACTTTATTTTTGAACCCACTCATACTTTTACAGTTACTTGCCAATGCATTTCCTAAATTAATCACATTATATTAAAAAAAAAAAAAGTTGTTTTTAAACCTGTAATTTTGTTATTTGGTAGGAAGATTTTTGTGGAGGAAGTTTTAACATCATAAGAAATAGTGAATAATTATTCCCTATTTGCTGTTTCTACCCATCAATGAGTTTAGACCACTAACATATCCTCTGTTAGCTATTGTTTTCCGAGCTGATGTGTCCTAGTCTATTTACTTTTCTTCTTATGAAAGTCATTCTGTATCTCTGATTGCCTTTGTTTTTCTCTGTATCTATTCTATTTTTTTTTGCTGTGGTAAGAACTTCAAGCAATTTCTAAGGACTGTATGCCTCATAGATCTCTATGGTAACAGTATTATGTTTTCTATTTCATTGCCTTCCTTTTCTAAGACATCCTCACATTATTTGCCAAGTAGAGTAGTAATGACCATTTAACAGATGCTTTCGGATAATTAGCCACAAAGGCTCTACTATTTGTTCACAGTCTGCTAAAAGCGACTCTACAGGCAATATCATACTATATTTTTCTCTCCTCTATCCACCTCTCACTTTAGTGAAGCATGGAATGATAAAAGCAGTTCTACCGGTCAAGAGCATCTTTGAGCTTATCAGTCTTTCTCAATGTCCGCATACAATGTTATTTTAAATTCCTGAACTGAGAATAATTTGTGATTTTTTTCTGAAGACAATTAGCCAAACTATATTGTAAGTAGATATTTCATTAATGAGCAAGGAACTATCTCTCCTAAATAAGAAGGTAAGTATTAGCTAATTTGGATGTACTTGTTACAAATTCTCTTACCTAATTTAGTAGCTGAGGAAAATTTTCATTCAAAGAAAAAAATGTTTCAGATTTTCAGCTCTTCTCCTATCAGAGAAACAGTAATAATTTAAGGAGTATAAAATTAAAAGAAATGAGAAAAAATATTGTGTTATACCAGTTTATTTTTTCAACGCCTTGCCCAGAAATAAATCTTCAGTTATTTAGAAGCTTTAAATAATAATACTCAACAGTAGCTTAGAAGGACTATAAGCCACTAGTGTTTTCCTATCTGTATGGGTAAACAAAAGTCCAACAAAGGAAAGTTAAGGACAGAGGATGAAACAGCTCATAGTCACCTCTGCTCCCTCATGGGAATTCAAAACAAAAAATAACCCTACACATATTGCAGTGGAAACAGTACTTACCACAGAATTGATTTAAATAAAACACATCAGACCTCAGAATCAAACCTTCTTGGTAATGTGAGAATGAACAATAGAAGAAGATGTCTTTCTTTTTTATTTTTTTTTTCTTAATCCAGGCTGAACAGAATGTACAGCAAAGATCTAGATTAAGAATGAAGGAAAGGTGTAGAAAACTGAATAGTTCTGAGCTTTGATCTTGCAAAAGTAAAGATTTTATGGGCTTGGATTTGATTTTCCTGACCTATATTGTGCAGTTCTACAGACTATCTGCTTTCCCAATCAGCATTTCTTTGATATTGTTTTACAATACAGGTTCACTGCAGTTCCATTCCTCCAAGAAGTAGAAGTTCAGATTAAAATTTTAAACAACAGTTACTTTGAAAAGAAGCTTAGATATAGCATTGACAACTACATTCTGCAATTTCTGATTGTTTATTATGTAATCATCACTCTCCACACAAAGGTGTCTGATTATATTAATAAGAAGCAATTTCCATAAAACTGCACAGTAATTTGGATGATCTGTTCACACTTAAGAATGATGGGGAGGATGGAAAAGCTATTATCCACTGTATGGACCACAAGGTCTTCAGTTTGTTTGCATGGATTCATTTCTTCTTCATATTATTATTATTTATCTCCAACAGTAAAGCTAGTCTAAAGTGTCATAAAAATTGCAAAATCATTTTTTCAGTTTTGGAGGTGCTCTAATTTAAAAATATTTGTCATGAACTTCCAAACAACAGAATAAGATAACTTTAAAATGAATGAAACAATTTACTGATACAGAAAAGTAAGATCATTTTTTGGGTATTTCAGACCAGACAATAGAAATAAGTGAATTGTGTATTGCTTAAGTCACAAGCAGAAAAATTCATCTAATTGTGACATTTTAAGACATTTTCCCAAATGCAAAGAAAAAATGTCTTCTGTATTCTTTTACAACACTATTTCCATAATATACTTTGATGTGCTATGGGCACATTCTAAATTAAAGAATATGCTCTAAATGCTGATTGTGTTGTTGGTACCCTTCCCTAATACAATGTGCCAAAAGCTTTAGCAATGAGGGTGGTGGAAATTCTGAGAAAACGGCCAATATGGTCATTGTCTCATTCACACAACTACCTGAAGGCTTCATTTTACTTAATTTCCACTCTCCATTTCAATGAAAAAAAAGTAAAAGAATGATGACATCTGAATTGTTTGGAGATTAAAGAAACTTTTGAACGATCATACATATTTCATTTATACAAGAAAAAAGTAAGAATGGAAAAAACAACTACCTTCTGAAATTTGATGCAAGTAACAACTGAATGATGACACCTTTATTGGGATTATTCTTTCTTCCTTTGTTTGAAGCCAAGGAAAAAAAAAGAAACACTTGAACACAAATTATACTTGCAATATATAAATTCATTCACTAGAGAGGTAAATCATGTGTTTAAAGATAAGGTGTATAATTAGCATGTTTATTGATTTGAGATCTGAAGAATTTTAATTACTTATTCAGTAAAGTCTGTTTGATAAGCATCAACTATTTTTTTTTTAATTTAAATTAGTGGTTGTTGGTAAAAAAAAAAATCAGCAAAACCAATAGATACTCATGCCACACTAAAATTTAATTAAATTATCATTTTTCGTTCAATGGTTCTGCCTGAAAAAAGTTCAGTAAAATCATTTTGCCATCTTGACAGTACTCAGGAAAGGTTTAAAAAAAAAAAAAAAAGCACCCTGCTTGAAATAAGACCATTTGCAATTCATACAGTGTAGCATTTTGGTGTGCTGGAATATAGTTATTCTAAATGCACTATGTGAACTTCAATAAAAATTCCTAAAATAAAATGCCTTGTTCAGAAAGTTTATGTACCATTTGTTTCACTTAAAAGAACAGAATTTGTGAGATTTAATATACCATTTAATATACTAAGTATTTCTAGATTCTACCTAAATTTCTTTAAAAAATTAGTAGTTTCTCCAGAATTTTCCAGAATTATAACCAAACAGATTCCAGTCCACCCAATGTTAGCAGTGGTAAAGATGTCAGACATTAAGGTCTTACTATAAATAAATACTGCAGCCATCTTTAAACAATATATCACATTCATTACCAGCAATGAGTAAGGCATTGTAAAAATGTATACTCAAAACAACTGTGTGGTAACTATTAGGCTGAAAAAGAACAGTAGCAGAATAGATTTTTTGATTCTCCAGAAAATCTGGATATAAACTTCAAAAATTCTGAAAACATAGGAAGTTTTATTTTTTTTAAATATAAATTATGTTTAAAACTACACTTTTATTAATAAAACTTTATTAATGCATATAAATATAAATAATTTTTTAAGATATGATAATGAACTCTATTTATAATAGAAGCTTTGTCATTCTAATTCTGCTGGAGATGAGGCAGACGTGAGCAGGCTCATTCTGTCACCCGAGGACAAAGGACACCTAAGCATGTGGTCTAGAATGGAGTCTTGGCATGCTCCAGCACGTCCCTTGATTTTGATGCAGCTATTAATGAAACAAACAGTTCCAGTCCCCCAGCACTTGAACTAAATTATCTATCCTGATTATTTGCTGGAACAGTTGCTGGTGCACTTTCATCTCAAACTGATTCTCACTTTCCCAAACAACGCCTGGACATATAAGTCAGTAGCCATTTTCAATGCACAATTTGTAGTGGTTGCATTATTTGGGAGAATTTAATAGTATTGTGTGATGATTCATACCAGTTAGTGTGAATACCAGAAAATAGTTTAAGATTTGTTTGACTTCCTAGTATATAGGTAGCCAGAAAAAACAGGGTATCCTAGAGATTGTCCCTCAATTTAGAAACAGCTATTGTTTTTAATAATGTTATTCATTTAGCTTTTTAATCACAGTTTACTTATTTCTACTATAGCTTGTTGTTTGTAGTAACAAAAGAAGTTAATTTCTTCACACAACATTGGATGTGTGGACCACCTATTTTTTACTTATGAAATATTTTCTTTAACTGGCCCCTTTTATTAGTGCTGCTGTCTCTTTTTAAATCTCATCTCAAGATGGACTATTTATTTTTTATCTGTAATTAAGATCTCATTATAATTAAGATTAGCTAAAATTCACTTAATCACTTCAAAGATGTCAAGACCTGGAAGGCCAAATTAATTTAATTTATTATATGTCTGTCACTGAGGGAAAAAAGCACTGCCAATCTCAATTTATGAAGTGCACCAAATGGGATAGGATGGGGGAGGAAAGCGTTTCACTCACACACAAACATACATGCGCAGATAACTGTTAACAGGTAATGGAGACCTGCCCAGTCACCACACCAGTGAGTCAGTCCAGTCCATCCTGGGGAGACATGACACTCATTCACACCAGTCTCTGAATCAGGTTCTGGGCAGGGCTCAGCACTGATGCCTTGAGTCCTCAGCTTCTGTGTGTGTTGGAGGGTGGTGTGACAATATGGTCCGTGTGACTGGGTTGACTTATAAACAGCGGTCAGGAAGACCACCAACCAAATCACTCCCTGATGATATCATGGGTTACCTCCTTGCTTGCGTTGCCCTGTCATCCACTGTTCACTACATTCAGTTACTCAATTCTTCATCAAGAAAGATTGTGACACCTAGGTCTTGTCAAAAGCAGATTTATTTTTCTTTTAAAAGTAGCTTTACCCTTTATAGAATAAGTCCTACCTTAATCTTTTCGAATGATTCTTCGATTTTTCTTCCTTATAATAACAGCATATGGCCAGAAAATAGGATGATTAGAATGCAAGTCAGTATAGAATATCTGGTTAAATATGAAGATATATTTTGAAACACTCTTACCGACAACAGCTTTTAAAAATGTCATTCAAAAAACAGCCAGGTTCTAAACTTGATTGCTTTTCTTTCTATCCCCTAAGCATGAAAGCTTGCTTGGCATTTCTTTCAAAAGCTATGAATCAGAATGTTGCTCAAAAGAGAAAAGCATTCCTTTCCAGGGGAACTTTAATTCATAGGGTCTTGGAAGATTGAATTTCTCTGTATCATTTACATTTGATGCAATTAACAGTTAGATAGTTACATTAAGCTAAGTAGAGATTATAGCTGGAAAAACCCTCTGTAAGGCAAGAAAAAAACCAAAATATTTCTAGCAACTATTTAGACATAAAGTAAATATAATGAACTTTAGTACTAAGGTACACAGAAAGGAAGAAAGGTGCAATTGATATACACCATTTTCCCTTGCATGCTAACACCTTCACACTCAAAATCTTGTTTTTCTTCAGACGAGAAGTGGAACACACCTAATATATGAAGTCAAGAATTTTTTGTTAATTTAAACAAAGTGTAACTGACACATAATAAAGCCAGTAATAGTAGTTCAGTTACCGTGGTACTTGGAAAGGTATGTAGACGGAGGAAACGTACATTCCTTTAAGGACATGTGGTCAAGGGCAGTTTAAATGCAAAAAAGAGATAATGAGAACATATAGGCACACAAACCTGACTACAAATAAGGGAGGCAGTAACAGGCACCACCAAGAACCCAACCTGCTCAGTCACACTAATTGTGTTGTATGTGGAATGGGGGAATTATTATTTCAGATTAACTGACAGAGGACCTTTGTCAAATGGAATACTTTGGAAAAGGAGGAAGACATAAACAAAACGTACAGACACAAAACTGACAGAAAAACACGATGGAGAGAAACACAAGAAACTAAGGTTGTCATTCATGCTAATAGATAGGCTATCATCCAGGTCAGCTAGGACTTTGTAACTTATAAGGAGGATCCAGCACGTTGGCAGGGGGTCAGTGGGGCTGTGCCAAATGATGAGATGATGTGCAGGGGAAAGGGGTCTACGAGGAACAAAGTGGAGGAAAGAAAGAAAGGATATAAAAGGGGCCAGTCTTGTGTAAAACATGAATGGTTGGTACACTTGTCTGGCTAACCCCTCTGCCTGATCGCCTCAGTCTGTCCTGTCTTCTACCTTTTCTTAACTCTCTTTCTTTGTAATCTCACTCCCTATCCAATGTGCGTCAGTGTTGCAAGGACTCAGTGCCAGCTGCTGGCATGACCAGCTGGTGGATTTGGTGCCAGCTACTGGAGGCAGAACAGCAATATAGGTGGCCCCAGCCTGTGATGCCAGCAACTGGAGTGAGCAGGGGTCTCCACTGGAAGTAGATAAGGACACCTAGCATTTAGGGGAAGGTGATGGGTAGAAAATGGTATAAAAGGCCACGTGTGAAACAGGGCCAGTCAGTACACTTGTCTGGTTGGGATCTGGGCAGGGTTGTCAGGCAGACAGAGAGCCCGTGCTGGTGCTCAGGGGATCTTTGAATTTACGTGTGCTTGTGAACTTGGAAAGTGCCATGTGTGTGCTGTACTAGTGACCTCCTGCTTCTGCCAGCCCAAGAGCAGGAGGAGACTTGGCTATCTGGGCTTGTGTCTGATGTGAAGGAAGGATGAGAGAGCTGAGGTTGTTCATACTGGACAAGAGTAGGCTCTGGGAAGGTCTGCCATACTTAAAGCAGGGTTGTAAGAAAGATGGAGAAAGATGTTTTACCAAGGCTCGTAGTGACAGGACAAGGGGCAATGGTTTTAAATTAAAAGAGGGTAGGTTCAGGCTGGACTTAAGGATGAATTTTTTTTTATGGTGAAGATGGCAAAACACTGAAACAGGTCACCCAAAGACTTGTGGATGTCCCATCATTGCAAGTGTTCAAAGTTAGGTTGGACAAGGCTTCGAGCAGCCTGATCTAGTGAAAAATGTCCCTGCCCATGGCAGGGGGGTTGCAACTGGAGGATCTTAGAGGTCCTTTCCAACAGAAACCATTTTATAATTCTACGACTCTATGATTAACGGATCATACTAATACCAACTAGTAGAAAACACTAGCATCATTGACAATGTATTAGTAAGCAACATGGCAGAAAATAAAACACCAAAATCTTGAAAACTCACCCAGTCTTTCTTCCTGATATATCAACCCTAAGATCTAACAGACCCTAAGAACTACTGATTTCAAGTTTGCCTCTTTAAAAAAAAAAGTCAGCAAATTTGCAACTTACCTAAGCAATTCATATTAGTACTTGACTGTTCTTACCATTAGAAAGTTGTATTTAACATTGAAATGAAACCTTCTACAGTGCTGTATGTAATTACACTGTCATCCACATAGAGTACCTTCACCTGTTCTGTTTAAGTTTGAAAATTATTATTTAAAAATAAAAAAAAAAGGGCAGTGCAAGAATAAATGTGACAGTTACCTTCTCATCTAAATTCTAGGGACTGCTTATACTTTTTTATTTGCTCCTCTGGGCTCCATTCTTTTGAGTCACTTCATGCTAAAAGTATGTCAGACAAAGCAACACACATATTTCGAATCATGGCCTTGCCAGTGATGAATAAAAGATTTATCTGTAGCTGGAAACATTATTAACTAAAAATGAACGATGTCACCTTTCATACTCCTATACTTGTGGTCGTTTGAGCCTACTAGTATTCCCATCAAACAGTCCATTAATGTACTCTTCCCATCAAAGAGTCCATTAATGTTTTTTGAGAGCTAATATTGCAAACAGTTAAGCAACTATGCACTTCTATTTATTTTAATTAACCCTTTTTTTCTTCCTTCTTATTAAAAAATGGACTTCATGCTTTCCAGTTCTCTGCTTATCACCACTTTGGCCTTTTCAGTGAAATTACATTTTTAATAATGGTTTTGCAAGCACGGGCTAGGGTTTCTTCTACTGGAAAATTTATGGCACCTGAGTTTATATGGGTCCCTTCAAAACAGTTGCTGTTTAAATTCCCAGTGGAGGTGATTTGGTAAGTACATCGGGAGATAAGTGTAGATTCATTAAGCCAAGCCATGAGTCCCACATTTATTTATTGATATGATCTTGATTAAAGATGAAAAAACATATTTGTAGTTTACATAGATCAATGTATCTCCTGATGAAATAAGTTGCTAATTATGCAGATCTGGGGCTATCAGAAAGCAATGATTTCGTTTAGTTTTCTTTGTCAAAAGTATCTTGACAAATAATAATTCTCAGAATCCTTGCATATAAGATCTCATTAATTAAGGCACATATCTATCCAATTAAAAGCAAAAGTGACTTTTTGTAAAATCCTGTGATATACGATGGTTGATGACTGGAAAAAAAAGCCTACAAAAACCCTAACCAATTAATTCAGGAAAAATATTTATGGAAATTGTAAGAAGTAGAAATCATAGGTACAAAATCCAACTACTTAGATTGTATCTGTATTTCAGAAACTTTACTATCTATAAAAATAATGTCTATCTATAATGATAATGAAGAGAGGAGAGAGGAGAGGAGAGGAGAGGAGA
>VZSF01006838.1:252-61231 GCA_013398295.1 Chionis minor | reverse complement strand
GGAGAGGAGAGGAGAGGAGGGGAGGGGAGGGGAGGGAAGAGGAGGGGAAGGGAGGGGAGGGAAGAGGAGGGGAAGGGAAGGGATGGAACCAGAGACCCCACCACCTGGTGGCTGGACCAGCCTTAGAACCAGGACCGGTGATCTGTCTCTCTCTCTCTCTTTCTCTGTCTCTCTTTCTCTGTTTTTGCTTTTCTCCTAGAGTTAAGCAAATAATGCAAGGCATACCTTACTGCTCACCATAATCCATTGCATATCTCTTGTTAAGTACTGCTTACCATAATCTGTTGTATGTCTGTTAACTAACGCAACGTGTATTTTACTGCTTGCCATAATTTGTTACATACATAATCAATTATCGTGGACCCAGTTAAGCTAATAAATCTTTGTGTATGGACCTTGAGAGTTGTCTCACCTTAGTTCACACTGCTGGGGATTTGCAAATCCGAGTCACAGCCATCCCGCTCCCCTCTTCCGAGCAGGTTTGAGTGGAGCGTGACAGAGGGGGAAGGGAGAAGGTATAAACACCTATGGGATGTAATGAAGACAAGGGAACCAGATTTTTTTCAGTGGTGTCCACTGACAGGACAAGATTCAATGCACAAAAACTGACACACATAAAATTCCATCTGAACACAAGAAAATGCTTCTTTACTGTGAGGATGCTCAAAAACTGGAACGAGTTGCCCAGGGAGGTTGTGGAGTCTCCATCCTTGGAGTTATTAAAAACCCAGCTGTACGTGGTCCTGGGCAACATTCTGTAGCTGTCCCTACTTGACCAGGGGATTGGAGTAGATGATCTCAAGAAGAGGTGTCTTCTATCCTGAATGATTCTGTGATCTCTCTGTTGGAATTAAATAACAATGGAGGTTTTGATGAAATAACTAGAGTAAATGAAGGATAAAAAAAAAAAAAGAAAAAAAGAAGAGGTCAGAAACAAGTGGTATTACAATCATACACCTCTCCTTAGTTTCTAGGGGAAAAAAAATCCCACAGATAATTTTGTCTTGTTCTTTGTATTGGACTAATAAGGGTTTGATATAATGAAAAAAATCCTAACTCTCCGACAATGGTAATTTGGTAACTGCTTTTTAAAACAAAATCCATGTGCTATAATGTTTACAGACTATCAGTATTAGAGACATAAAACAATTCCTGTGAGAAGTCTACAGTGTAAAAAGAACAGAGAAATTCTCTGAAATTCAGCTTATGAATTCCTGACACCATACAAAACATGTAGGCAGCCTGTACATTCATTTAGGGTGTAATTCCCTCTGTGAAAAGCTATCAGAAACCTATAAAGCATTTAACTCCCACTTACAGTCTATTTGAAGTGTTTAAATGGGACTTCAAGACTGTCTATGCATCACTCTGATGATCTTTGCTAGAACATAGGGCCTGATCAACAGGCTGATTCATACTTCTGTATCCAGCAAAGTGATTTAATGAGGCTCAACATAGATCGAGAGATATCCACTACAGATGCATCAGCCTGAGTTTTCTCAGGGATATATTCTTCTTCTGAAAAAGTAAAATTCTCAAAGATGTCATCAGTCTTGAAGTTCTAGATAGACTTTTAATAGAGACTATATTTTCCCCTATTCATTAAAAAGATAACAATTATCAATCACTTATTGATTTCAATAGGTATCATAATCTATATGTAATGTGGCAAATATTTCTGATAGTCAAATGGTACTGTTTTAGTAGGAAAAATCCTCACATTTCCCAGCTGTGTTACATATCATATCTCATCATTTGGAACAAACTAATACTAAAAATTCGTGCCTTAACATCACAGAATAATCAGGCACTTACACTTCATAACAATATCAGAGAAGTCAAATTAGCAGAAAGCTTTCATTTTTATCNCATTACAACGAAAGAAAAGGGTTGGGGTTGTTTTCTATTCCTGGCAATAGCCTGGGGATAATGCAGCTTGTTCATTTCTATGTGCAGTGGACTGTTTAGGAAATGATTCAGCCTTCATGAAAAGGAAAAGCAGTCCCATGAGAAAGTATAAACTTGTATACATAATATGCCATCTGACTTCAGAGATCTATATATCTGTCTATTGCACATGTGCTATTAAACAGACTTCAAGTTGTNTCATTTAGGGTGTAATTCCCTCTGTGAAAAGCTATCAGAAACCTATAAAGCATTTAACTCCCACTTACAGTCTATTTGAAGTGTTTAAATGGGACTTCAAGACTGTCTATGCATCACTCTGATGATCTTTGCTAGAACATAGGGCCTGATCAACAGGCTGATTCATACTTCTGTATCCAGCAAAGTGATTTAATGAGGCTCAACATAGATCGAGAGATATCCACTACAGATGCATCAGCCTGAGTTTTCTCAGGGATATATTCTTCTTCTGAAAAAGTAAAATTCTCAAAGATGTCATCAGTCTTGAAGTTCTAGATAGACTTTTAATAGAGACTATATTTTCCCCTATTCATTAAAAAGATAACAATTATCAATCACTTATTGATTTCAATAGGTATCATAATCTATATGTAATGTGGCAAATATTTCTGATAGTCAAATGGTACTGTTTTAGTAGGAAAAATCCTCACATTTCCCAGCTGTGTTACATATCATATCTCATCATTTGGAACAAACTAATACTAAAAATTCGTGCCTTAACATCACAGAATAATCAGGCACTTACACTTCATAACAATATCAGAGAAGTCAAATTAGCAGAAAGCTTTCATTTTTATCTTCTTCTTTTGATTTTTTTTTTTTTTACTTTTAAAAAATTAATATTATTAATTAAGATACAGGTTTTCTCCTGCATTTTTGTTTTGCTGTTATGAATCTTCCTTTCTGTGTGGACTTTCTGTGAAGAACCACCNGACTGGGAGACACTTATTGCAAGGTGAAATTCTAAAGCCAAAGTTTTCCAAATAGAATATCTAGAACTAAATTACTAGATCAAAGTATGAATGTCTCAGTTTTTGTATTCAGAAAGTGGAAGTACCCAAAGTAATGACCTTCAATTTAAATGTCATGCAAGGACTAGAAGAAACTGCTTGCCTTTTACTGTAAGCTATACATATAAAGTACAACTGAACACTTATCTGTGTCCAGAAAAGGCCTATATAACTGCAAAATGTTATATTTTTTGTCCTGATGACTTCTATTTAATAATTCAAGCTAGTGCTCTTTTCATTTTTCAAGAAAAAAGTATGTGCAAATGTAACATGTTTTCTGCATCTGTGTATAAGATGAAACACTTAAGTATCAATATGCAATAAATTAAAGAATCAGTATTTAATATATTTTTACATCAATTTGAGATACAGATGTTCCTTAAAAAAAAGAAAAGAAATTCAACATTATACATTGTGTTTACCAGGACAGTTTCTGTTGGATAGTTTTCTTTTGTCATTTCCCAAATTGTCTTCTCTCTGCAGAATTGTTTTATGCTAACCTGTTGTGCCATTTTCCAAAGCAGTATCTCCAAGTACACAGCATTTCTTGTGGTTTTTAATTTTTTTTTTTTTTTGGTTTAGTGAATTATTTTCGTAGAAAGAATTAATTAGGTGATTTTATCAAAATAATTATAAAGCACCAAGAATTTTTCCAGTCCTCGTACTTTCAGAAAAAAAAAAAAAAAACCAAAAAAAAAAATCCATGTCTCTATTCAGTTTGTCAACATTTGGCTCAGCAAAATAGCTCTTCAGACACCAGTGACTGCATTGTGTAGGAGGTCTGTTTTGTTGTCTGAGCACAGGCATCTAAGTGAGATGTCACAGCTGGCTTCAGGTCTGCTCTACAAGGGCAGGGTCATTTATACCTGGTGACACAAATGCTAGACCTAGTTGAATGTCTCAGATGTGTTCAGGTATCTCAAAAGGCAGTAGTTGCATCTGTTCTGAATTTATTAGGCAACTGACTTGAATCTTGTACTTATGCATACATGCAAATGTACCTCTATGTAGTCGGGAGCTGAACCTCTAAATTGTAGACCCCTAAATTGAGATGTATGACTGTAAAGCTGAATTCTGGCTAAAATTTTCTTGTAAAACTAACATGACTAAGATCTGAGCTTATCTATGAAATTTGCATTAATCATATGTAAAACCACCTTAAATGATGGCAGGTCAGGATTAATCTAAATGTAGCTCAAAGCTCTTGGGAAGAAATGTGAAAATGACATCTGGGAAAAGTTAATGTGTTTTGTAACACTAGTGTTCTCTGGTTCTAAAAAAGTCTGAAAATCCAGTTTTATTCTTCAGTGGGAGTAAGCCAAGTCCTAATTTGGTCCTAGTCCATTAGATTCTGCCATTCGTTACAAGTGTGTTTTCTTGACATTGGACTTAGTAACTCTAGGCTCCTTTCTTAGTCAGTCTCTCAGTGGAGAGAAACAGGTATTTGTCCAAACACAAGTATCTAAAATAGATCAGCTGAATCAGACCCTCTAAGTGCTAGTTCTGTTGGTTGATTATACAAGAATTTGTCATGACTAGTTCAGATACAGATTCCACGCTGTAGGTATCTATTATGTGAGATTAATCCACCCTGTCAATCTCTGTTTGTTTGATGAGAATAATCCTTCACTAAGAATGTGAGTTAATCTTTTCCTTTTAGTACCTCAAAGGAAATGGAAACCAAATGATGTTATTATTTACTTTCTTGAGAATTTATGTTCAACATGGCAAAAAGTGAGAATTTTTTTTTAATAAAACTGAAGAGAAATATTTTGCAATATGAATGAAATTTTGCCCCTCAATGTCAGAATGGTGCCAAAAGCTGTTAAACTTTTTGGGGAATAACCTGTTTTTTTCCTGTATTTAATTTGTTTTGATGTGATTTTAAAGATCTATAGCAAAAATTTGTTCTCGATGAAGCTGTTACGAGTTGAGTTACGCAGGAAGGGTGCTGTAACTCTGCTGACTTGACCAGGGAGTAATGCTGTCCACCAAGCAGAAGGCTATGTCCACTCTAAACTCTGCACTTGCCACTACCGATGAAGATTCCCAGACAGAGCTCCAGTGAGAACATGCTGCCATCCAGCTGTCAGGCTGCAGGGTGTGCCCTACTCTTATGCCGGTACCGCACAGCAGTAGTGAGCACACCTGTGGGAGATGCACCCAGGTAAAGGAACTTCTCTGCTAAGTGGCAGAGCTCTAGGAGGAGGTGAGTAGGTTGAGGAGTATTAGGGGGTCTGAGAGAGACCTAGATTACTGGAATCATATCCTACCTTCCCTGGGACAGCCCCAGCAGCCAGACAGGACACGTGATATGGAGTATTTCTTATACTCTCTCCACCTGGCTGAACATGGTGACTTAAGGAACAGAGTACAATGGCAGCAACTTCCTGCCTGGAACAGCAGATGTGTCTGCTCTGTGCTTATACCACCTTTCTGGGTGCCCTTGCAGAATAGGTACAATACTTTGCAAGTGGAACCAAACAATAATGAGGACGATGCTTCATCTAGGTTGGAGGTGTCACTGAGGTTAAGTTGGTCTGTGCCGTTCATCAAAACCTTTTCCACAAAGGAAAAAAGACTGGTCATTGTCATAGGAGACTCTCTCCTGAGGGGAACAGAAGGTCCAATATGCAGACCAGACCCACTTCTTAGGGAAGTCTCCTGCATTCCTGGGGCCTGGGTTAAAGATGTGATGAGGAAATTCCTGCCCTGATACGGCCCTTGGGATATTATCCGTTATTGCTTTTTCAAGTAGGCAGTGATGGAGTTCCTAGGGAAATCGAGAGAGACTTCAGAATGACTGGCTAATGGATCAGGAGCACAGATCATGTCCTCTGTCCTTCCAGTTGCAGGGAATGATGAGGGAAGAAACAGCAAGAGCCAGCAGATCGGTAAGTGGCTCCAAGCCTGGTATCACTGTCAGAATTTCAGGCTTTTTGATCATGGATCAGTTTACATGACACCAGGCCTGCTGGCAACAGACAGGATACACCTGTTCCAAAAGGGGAAAAGGATATTTGTGCAGGAATTAGCAGGGCTCATTAAAAGAGCATTAAACTAGATTTGAAGGGGGAAAAGGATAAAACCAGGCTTGCTAGTGATAAGGCTGGGAGTGGCATGCCAATGTTTGAGGGTCAACGTGTTAGTGAAGTCCTTCAGTCTGCCATCTCAGTGGAGGCAAAGGATGGAGATCCATATAGCAGCAAAGACTCAAGGGTTATTTATGTGTTAGAAACCACAGAAGTGCCTGAGAATAGCCACGCAGGAATTAGGGCTTCTCCCCCCGCAAATGGTGGCAGGATCAATGGCCCAACTGAAGTGCATCTACACCAGTGTCTGCAGCATGGGCAACAAACATGAGGAGCTGAAAGACACTGTGGAGCTGGTAAAACTATGATGTAGTTGCCATCACAGAAACATGGTGGGATAACTCACACAACTGGAGCGTTACAATGGATGATCCAGTCAGCATGGGTTTATGAAAGGCAGGTCCTTCTTGACTAACCTGATCTCCTTTGATGACAAGGTGACCTGCTTAGTGGATGATGGAAAGGCCATGGGTGTTGTTTACCTGGACTTCAGTAAACCTTTGACACCATTTCCCACAGCATTCTCCTGCAGAAACTGGCTGCTCATGACTTGGATAGGTGTACGTTTTGCTGGGTAAAAAAACTGGCTGGATGGTTAAGGGACCCCAAGAGTTGTGGTGAATAGAGTTAATGACAGTTTGCAGATGGTCACAAGTGGTGTTCCCCAGGGCTCAGTATTGAGGCCAGCTCTCTTCAACATTTTTTCAATGATCTGGATGAGGGCATTGAGTACACCCTCAGTAAGTTTTCAGACGACATCAAGTTGTGTGGCAGCGTCGATCTCCTTGAGGGTAGGAAGGCTCTACAGAGCGATCTGGACACACTGGATTGATGGGCTGGGGCCAATGGTGTGAGGATCAACAAGGCCAAGTGCCGGGTCCTGCACTTGAGTCACAACAACTCTGCAACATTACAGGCTTGTGGAAGAATGGCTGCAAAGCTGCCTGGGTGGAAAAGGACCTAGGGGTGTTTGTCAACAGCAGGCTGATATGAGCCAGCACTGTGCCCAGGGGGCCAAGAAGGCCAACAACATCTTGGCTTGTATCAGAAACAGTGTGGCCAGCAGGACTAGGGAAGTGATCATCCCCCTGTACTCAGTACTGGTGCACCTCAAATATTGTGTTCAGTTGTGGACCCTTCACGACAAGGAAGACATTAAGGAGCTGGAGCGCATCCGAAGAAGGACAGCGAAGAAGCTGGTGAAGGGTCTAGAGAACAAATCTTATGAGGAGCAACTGAGGGAATTGGGGTTGTTTAGCCTGGGGAAAAGGAGGCTGAGGGGAAACCTTATCGCTCTCTACAACTACCTGAAAGGTGGTTGTAGCGAGGTGGGTTTTGGTCTCTTTTCCACGTAACAAGTGATAGGACAAGAGGAAACAGCCTCAAGTTATGCCGGGGAGGTTTAGATTGAATATTAGGAAACATTTCTTCACTGAAACAGTTGTTAAACGTTGGAACAGGCTGCCCAGGGAAGTGGTTGTGTCACCATCCCTGGAGATATTTAAAAGTAGATGTGGTGCCTAGGGTAGTGGTTTAGTGGTGGACTTGGCAATGCTAGGTTAACAGTTGGACTCAGTGTTCTCAAAAGTCTTTTCCAATCTAAATGAATCTATGAGTCTATTAGTCTATATTTTATGTGTAAGAGTAGTATTTTTCTAAATTAAGACTATGGTTTTTGGTCTGTTCATGGTGTTGGGTTTTTTTCAAATACAGGTGACAAACTAAATGAATGCTGAAATTTCCATTCCATCTTCAGTTTTTCTTGTAGAAAACACATAGATAAAGGAAAAATATTTCTAAACTTACTGAAGAAAGAAATTCAACCTCTTCTGCTTTGCTCTTTAAGCAGAAGTAAGTATTCTTCCAGTTACTACATGTTATTCCTCAATAGGCAAGAACAACCATCTTAGGTTCCCTGTGTATACAGGAGACATTTCCAAAGGCTGATTCATACAGTAGACAGAATATCTTTTACATATTGTTTTCCATGTGTACTTTAATGTGCCGAGGGTGACAACATGCCTACCTTATTCAGTTAGATTACTGAGTCAGCCTGTAAGAATTCAAACATAAGAATCCAGGCCTGCATTTTCACATAGATGTTGCCAGTACCAAAAAAATAATCTAAGAACAAATAAAATAAGCAAACATCAATGATCAAAATCTGTGTTACATGCAGTTGTCTATTCTGTACTGAATACAGCATGAGGTACAGTAAATCTTAATGAATTCATGAAGCATTTGGTTCATATTGAGGAGACATATCACAACTTGGACATATTATGAAATATAAAGTACATGTATAAAACATATAAATTTGATTCTATTTTGAATTCAAAAGGCCAGTGAATATGCACGAAACTCTACTGAGTCTGTATAATTATTATTTTTTTTGCAAGTACATTTTTTTTCCCCTTTTAACAAAAACCTAGTACTTAAAGAAAGTACTATTCTGTGTTAACTCAATAGTGAGGTCGCACTTTCAAAATCAGAAGAGGTTAGGACATACAGAAACTATTGTTCCATGAATAATAGTAAAATTTAGCCCACAATTTTCTGAAAGCAGGTACATGGTTTCCTCTGAGCCATGCTGTTATCTTACTGTAAAAGAAAAACTTTTTTCTATTTAATTGTTGTACAAGCTGTGGAAAACAACTTGGCTTCTGTGATAATTGATGGACCTATGATGGAGCTTAAGTTACTGTTTTCATTAAAAGAAAATCAGCTGGATAAGAAACCTTCAGAAGTTCTGTATAGATAAATAGAAAGGATGAACACATGCCTTTCAGTTTATGACTTATACCTCATATGTATCTAGCAGGTCTTTCTGTTCAGATTAGAAAACAACAGCAACACCACCTTTAAATTACTTTCTCAAGTATTTTGTCCACAAGCACTGCTAATAGTGAAAATGCTCCACCTGGTAAATATAGGCTTTTAAATCCTGCTCCAAACACCTAATAAAGCTATAAACAGAGACCTCATGCACTTCCAGAAAATAAGGTCCCAAGGCACCATGTATTTTTTCTGAGTCTTTTCTTTCCTAAGCATCAGATCCCCATCTGCAAGACTGTCCTCTTCCTGTCTTTTGTCCTTACCATTAGATTATATGATTAAAGGCTGATCACCATAAACACAAGAGCCCGGAGAGGATTAGAGAAATAAGGACAGGCAGAGGAGCCTCAGTAACCTGGGTTTCTCCGAGAACAGGGAAGACCCTGACCTGGCTGCTCCCAGGGCCACCAAAGAAAACAATGAACAATTCCTACTGCTATCAGGCAGGCCACACATGAATCCCAAGAGGAATCAGCCAAAGAAATTATCCCCTTAAAGGATCACCTTGCAGACTGTTATTGTCTACAGGGGAATAGGATTCAATGAAAAGGACATTTAGGGACTGTATAAAACTTAACATGGGATGTTTTTAAGCAGATTGTGCTTATGAGAAACAAGGGGGTTTTAGAGGAAGGCAAGAAAGGGAAAGGATCAAGGTGGAGCAGCGGATGAAAAAGTATGGGAAAACAGAGAACAAAGGATAAACGTAAATATAAGTCATAATTAAGTGGGTTGCTGGTCAGTACTGTTGTGCGACCATGCCCTGTACCTAGTCACAACAGCATGTCTGGTCTTATTAAACTGTATTTCTCCCATTTTTTCCCCCTGTGTGATGGGGAACTTTATTTTTTGTGCATGTGTGTTGTAGTTGAAGACAGTAAGCAGCTAAACACCACACAGCAGCTCCCTTATTTCCCCCTCAGTGGGATGGCGAAGAGAATAGAAAGCATAAAAGTGAGAAAACTTGGGCATTGAGATATAAAGACAGTTTAATAGGTAAAGTAAAAGCTGCATGTACAAGCAAACCAAAATAAGGTATTCTTTCACTACTTCCCATTGGCAGGCAGATATTCAGCCGTCTCCAGGAAAACTGGACTTTATCATACTTGACAATTACTTGGGAAGACCAATACAGTAACTCCAAATGCCCCACTCTTCCTCATTCTTACTCCTGCTTTTATTGCTGAACACAATGTTTTATGGTATGGGATATCCCTCTGATCAGTTTGGGTCATCTGTCCCAGCTGTGTCACCTCCCAGCCTGTTGACCACCCCCAGCCTACTCCTTGGCAGGGTAGCGTAAGAAGCAGAAAAGACCTTGATACTGTCCAAGTACTGCTCAGCAATAACAAAAAATTGCGTGTGTTACCAACACTGTTTTGGTCTCAAATGCAAAATACATCATACAAGCTAATATGAAAAATATTAACTCCATCGTAGCCAAAGCCAGTACAATGGGCATGAGTAGAAGTATCAGTGCCTCAGCAAATGGCGGAGAGGCCATGGGTCACAGGCGCCCATAGGTCTGGATGAGAGCAATCGGAAAGAAGGGCTGTATCTTTCCCTAGGAACATCAGCTTTGTGCTTTTGCGTGTATGTAATTCAGTAGTGAACTTCAAGCCAGAGTAGTAAGCAAGTAGCTGAAAGGAGGGTTTAAGAGCCAGATACCAGGGAGACCATAGGTCTGGGAACTTGATAATGGAGTGGGGCTGTGAATCTTAGGGCCTTGTGCATTTCAGTGCCAGCAACTCGAGAGATCTGAGAATCTGGGGCCAACTAAGGGGTAGATTGAGTACCTACAATTTCTATTGTGGATAAACATGTATACACGTATATGTATATGTATTCTGTCAGCAGATGTCAGCCTTGATTGGTGGAGAAGACAAAGCTGTCAGCCCACCCATGCTTGTTTCAGTGCTGTGTTTTCTGTCTATGTTGATCCATGTGGTTAGTCATGTGTATGTGTATTGCGCGTGTGTGTATTCATGCATATGTGCCTGTCAGGAATTCGTACTTACCCTTGCTACTGGCTGGACCTGGGGACATGGAGCCACAGCAGCCTCATACTCATTGGGCTACTGGATTCAGCAACCTCTAGCACTTATATTGCTGATGTTGTTAAAAAAAATTTTATACAACTGTCCTGGTTTGAGGTAAAACAGAACCAATTTTCTGTTCAGTAATTTTACTTTGCAGCTAAGATTCTTCTAGCTAACTGAACTCGCTGAAATTTACAGCATATTGTGCAGAAACTCTTTGCTTTCATACTGATGAGACTTCACTATTTATAATTTATGCCAAGGAATGGTATGCAGAGAGGCTCTTGTTTACACTTATTGCGATAACAAACAAGGTCAGCCAACTTTGTTATTTGCCTTTGTTATTTGGAGAGTCAGAAGCAGAAAAGTGTAGAGGGGTTGCACGTGCAGGGAGAAATGGACAGGACAGGTGACTCAAAACTGACCAACAAAATATTCCATCCCATCTGCCTCATGCTCAGTAGAAAAAATTAGGGATCAAAGGGTCAACTCTCTTCCTTCAATGGCCAGCATCCAAGGAGGACTCTGTTCATCTGCCCTTGATGCCGATCCCTACATTCTTGAATCCAGATCTGGAATCCAGTTTCCATCTGTCCCTGAGACCAGTCTGGTGNGGTCAGCCAACTTTGTTATTTGCCTTTGTTATTTGGAGAGTCAGAAGCAGAAAAGTGTAGAGGGGTTGCACGTGCAGGGAGAAATGGACAGGACAGGTGACTCAAAACTGACCAACAAAATATTCCATCCCATCTGCCTCATGCTCAGTAGAAAAAATTAGGGATCAAAGGGTCAACTCTCTTCCTTCAATGGCCAGCATCCAAGGAGGACTCTGTTCATCTGCCCTTGATGCCGATCCCTACATTCTTGAATCCAGATCTGGAATCCAGTTTCCATCTGTCCCTGAGACCAGTCTGGTGCTTTCCCAGTGCCTGCTGATGATGTGATCATCATCCTGGGAGTCTGATACAGTTTTGTATGTATTGTGCATATATATCATTATTTAATTTTTATTATTATATTAATATTTTCATTAAAGTAGTTTAGTTTCTTCTAAACTCCTAAGTGTCTCTTCTCTCTATCCTTCCTCTCCTTGGAGAGAGAGGTGGGGGTACCATCTGTTGTTCGTCGCAGTGGTCAGTGCAGCCCAAACCACAACAGATTTATTGGTGCCTGACATAGGACACAACTGGGACTTGACCAGGGTTCTGATAGATTACCTGAATAGTTAGAATTCCAGTTTGCTCAAAGATTAAAACAGACAGATCTCCCCCTTACTATCACACTTTTGACTTCAGTGGAAAAAGGGGAATATGATAAACCATATGTCTGATTCCAGGATTTTTATTGTGTGCATCACCAAGATTTCTAAATTAAATCCACAAAAGCAGGCCATGAGCGGAATATTATCTAGTTCTTTCATCCCTAGTGGATAAGTGGCCCGTTTTCTTTCTGCCTCAAAATAGAATGATATCATAAGAAACCTCACAACAGTTTTTTTCTCATATCCACAGAATGCCATCTTCCTCCAGAAATTCCAGAAAACCTCATGGAACAGTGAGGTTGTACTGCAGAGATTTTGCTGCCTCTGGCAAGCCCATCATCCCTGTTGGGATCCAATGAAGTGAACTGGAAGAGCATGAATGAATTAGGCACAATGATGATGTAGTCCTGGTGGGCTCATTGATAGAGCACAGCAGTCAAAAACATTCTTTTCCAGGCATAGCAAGAAAGAATAAATCTGTTAGGAGTTGGAGGAACATTTTCTCTACATCTTCCCTTAGGATAAACACAGTGACATTTCCATAACGGATAGAAATGGGGGAAAGCATTTCTCATAATGATGCTTTGCTACAAGATCTTATCATATTATTATGGTTACAAAAAGCAAATGGTGATTTTTCACATCTCTTCAACAAAAGATGCAAATATCTCTAATGAAGAGCTGTCTATCACCCTCTTTTTTTATTCTAAATTAATGTTTTAAGTATTTTCAGAAAGACCGAATATGTTATCAGAATTTATCTACTGGTCTTCACTAAAAAGATAACATCCTTGCCATTCTAGTATTGTTTCCCTGGGGAGTAGGAAAAGGCAATGTACATCTTTCTACTGAAACTACATTTATTTATACTTGATAGCATGAAAAGAGCCTTTGACGTGATGAGGAGTGTTGCTTAGAAGTAAATTGCTCTTTAGTAATACTAATTAAACCTTCAATGACACTAAGAATTCACCTCAAAGGAAAACATTTTTTATGAAGCACTCAGGAAATCATTATAATCGGAAATATTTTTCTTTCTCAGAATGGATTCAAAAACTTTCATAGGAAGATGTAACTGACATCACTTGTTCTTTAACTTCAGCAGTTTTAAGGAAGTTGACATATATTTTGGTAGAAGAATATATGCTGATTAATTGCAACAGTAATAACATTAGTTCAAATATTCCAGCTATTGTACAATCTTTCATAGTATGAAAAAGAAAAACTCTCCTGGACTAATGATGAAGGCTACTGTTATCCACCTTAAATTCTAGTTCACTTCCTGAAAGAGTTCTTCAAAGAGTCAGCCAATGTTTTCTTCAGAGTATTGGGAGCAACTGTCAAAAAAGGTGGAGCTGCTTTAATGTCTGAATCATGCACTGAAAGTTGAATTAACCAGTTCAGTGATGCAGAATAACCCTACTTTTCTCTCATTTAGTAGACATATTTCCCTGCAGTTGAAGCTGGGGGTATCTAATTGAATCATTTCCTTATTCAGCTCAAGTAGAGCATATAAGTAGTTCAAGTCTATAATATTTTTTATTTGATGCATGTTTTGATTATTCAACTAGAGATTATAATTCAATCCAAGAATTAATTTACATTGAAAACATTAACATGAATATTATCAAACTTATCTTTCAGGTTATGTTGAAGGTGTTACATAAAGAAATGTACATAAGTAAAGGCTATTATTAGAGATCTATGTGAAATGTTTGAACAGTTTCAAGATATTTTCCCCTTCTTTCTTCGTTCTCTATATCACCTTTCCTCTACTTCTTCTCATGTCTTCACTGATGAAACTGACAAGTCCTGAAAGCTTTATCTGCCCTACAATTTCAAGAAACAGTTCTGTTCCTTCAAACCACATTAGAAGTACAGAAGTTAAAATAAAACATGTACAGTACTTAGTTTGGATTGAAATACTTATCCTTCCCAAACAACCCATCTCCCCAGATTAATTTGACACCAGTCAGAGTAATTATATACCTTCTCCCTGTGCTTCAGTTGACTGTAATCCAATGATTAGCAATGTTGCTGCATAGCTGCATAATCTTGACTCAGATTCATGGAAAAAATTGTTGGGTTGTGAAAAGGATCTGTGACAAAGTATGTAAACTACACACTTGCAAGATACAAGAAAAGTAAAATTGCAGAGAAAGGTAAGATTGTTGAGATGAGGATAACTGGAAGGTCAAGGACTCAAGACAAAAAAAACAGTGACATCAAAAGGGAAAAAGTAAAAGATTTGAAGGGTGGCAAGTCCAAAGCATCCAGAATCAAAATGTTTCAAAGACCTTCTTTCCTAAATGACAGCTGCCTATCCAGCAAAGAGTAACCATAGATCTCACTGGGTTAGTGAGCACAACAATGCTGAATCCACTAGCTACTTAGTCTGAACTACATCTGCATCCAATAAGTAATTCACTTTTTATTTTTAATATGTGTATAACCTATTCGCACAGTGTCTTAGTAGAATTTCCCTAAAAAGGTCCAGGGTGGGATGGTTACAAGGTTAGTAAGAGTCAAAGAATTTCTAATTTGTATCAAAAGGAAAATGCTAAAGAGATAACAAACCTGTAAGAAATGAGCAGTGTGTTTCTGAAATGGCTGAGCTAATGAAGTGCTTTATTAAATCAGTATTCAACAAGAAAAGACAAATTAGAATGATACACATAATTCCAAAACAATAAAGACTTTGTCAATATACAGTTTGATAAGAAGCTGTTAATGGAGTACAATACTCTTAAATGAAGCACTGTATCTAACTCTTGGCCTGGATTATCCGTGTTCCTTCATTTTAAAGACTGTTGAGCCACTACCAATGTGTTCTGAAAATCACAGAGTGTTGAAGACAAACCTCTTAGTTTCTGGAGGAAAATCATAGGTAGGGTTTTATTTTCAGTGATTTTTTGCTAATGGCTAGTAATCTCTGTTACTAACATTTCTCAGTGGGTCAGCACCACGGAAAGTAATGCAACGTGTGTCAGCAATGAGTGCACTTCGTGTTTCAGTGTGTAACAGCTATGACTGCCCCTGTAGTCTAATGTGTACCAGCCATGAGTGCCCCTATGCACAGACTACTTTGTATACAAGCTTAAGGTGTAAAGAGTAGTATGGGTTAGGAATGTGCAAAAGAAATTGAGATTTCAAGAAATAGCTTGATTATTTCAAAATCATGACCTGTGATTATTTGGACTTGTGATTCATGAAGCTGTATGTAAGGAGGACAAAGCAGTCCTTTATTGATTTCTGTACAGAAAACATGGAAGAGCCACACTTTTGCTATAAAAGACAATGATAGACTAGAGTTCAGGCCACTCTGTTAGGATAAGAGAACTTCAGATCCAGGTGCTGGGTGCGCTAAAAAATGTGCTTCAGCTGAGGGAAATTTCACCTTGGAGATAATTAAATATATATAAATAGATATGTATTGAGACAGACAGCAGTACAGTTAATGAGTATTCATAGCTTAACGACTGTGGTACTTACTTGACTGTTCTGGTTATTCTAGTATGCCTAACTTTCTACTGTTTCAATCTTTATTAATCCTTGTGTATGCATCACAGATTTTTAAGCTATGAATCCTGCAATAAATTCTGATTTAATTCAGTGCATGGCATGGATAACACTATAGAATTTAATTATAATTATACAGCGAGTGAGGCTGTTTTCAACACCACCTCCACCTCAGTTGTCATGGATTCTAAAGAAAGAACTACATGTAGCTTATGAAAGGCAACTGTAGAAAGGAAGGGAAAAAGAAGATTGCATCATGATTAAAGAAATGGAATACACACATTGGAAAATAAATGTCTGTAGCAGAATCAGGTTTAGAAGTGGCTGTTTTAGAGCTTCTCATGAATGTCCATTCTCATTCTTTCCAAGACTCAGAGATTAAAAAAACCAACAAAACCACAGAAAGAACTAGTCTGCAGAACTGTTGTTTGATGAGCAGTCATGGCTCCTTACAAAAGTAAAAAGAGCAGTACTTGCAGTAAAATAAAATGTTAAATACTCCAAAAAAGAAAGATGTGTAGACAAGAAAGTCATAGTCATTGGTTTCTTCCCTGGAGCAATCTTAACCAGAAGGCTATTTCACATCAAGGAGTTAGTGATCCTTATACAATTAACCTGAGTAGGCACAGGCATGTGCTGCATTGTTCTTATCTTCTGAACAGTAGATGAACTTAGCTGACTGCAACAGAGAAACGTCTATGTGACTCCCACTTGGCATCTGGCTGTCATGCTACCTGCATGTCTCACCTTATCTTGAAGGGAAGCAACAAGTCTTCTTATAATATCCTTTTGCTTGATAGTAGAAATATTGAATAGAGTGGTTTACTTCTAAGAGCTTATAAAAGCTCTAAAGACAAAAATGTTTGTGAACCTCTCCCTGGATGGGGTCTGTACTGCACGCCATGACCTGATTGGTGTTCATCCGGTGCTGGACAGCTTGGAGTTCCCAGCATCTGAAGGGATGTTAAACTATCTGTGTTATCATCTCTTTCCTTTTTGTGCTATCTCCTATAAATGGCATTTTAATCAATACTTACAAAGTCTGTGTGTCTTTCTTACCTGGGCCTATAATGGGCACTTGTACCAGGACTTTACAGTCCCAACTAACTTTAGAGACCTATAAATACCTGGCTAACAGAAAATGACATTTCCAGAAGAAAAGTAAGATTTATTTTAACTGAGTTGATCCAAGACAATGACAGTTATAACTGATTGAATTTTAAAGAATGTATGTCATTATAGATATAGAATACCTAGCATCTTCATTGGTACATGCTCTAAGATACGCTTCCAGGCGTCCAGTTGCTGGTTTAGATCCCTTAATTTATCTAAATGTACTGATAAAATAAATACAAGTTTATGTAATTAGTAAAGTGCAAAATAATCCAAATGGGCATTATTTATTTATTAAGGACTTTGTTTTTAATACAGTGTGTTTGTTTGGTGCACTTAAAGAAACGTTTTTTTTTCATTTGTTTGGTGGGGCTTTTTTGTTTGTTTTTTTTTTTTAACTTTAGGCTTCCTAGCAGTCACTGGTCATTTTTTTCTGGTAACAAACAGAATATACTACATCACTGTATAAGTGGAATATCTAGACTTAACTATACTTTAAAATGTTGCTTACAACAGCAGTGAGAACCCAACATAGCTGAAGCCTAAGCAGACCAGATAAATGAAATAAGATCAAATCCCAATGATCTTTCAGGGCTATAGCAGTTGCTGAACTCTGACTATCTGCACGTTTGTGTCAACCCAGTGTTTGCTACCTGCCTTGACCTTTTTAAGCCCTTCATCTTTATTCCACTGTGTATTAAATATGAATTACTGGCACAGTAATGTTGACCTAACAGAATTAAATATATTTCTTTCATGGTTTAATAGAGGAAATCTCACTGATGTATAAACTGGTCTATCCTCTCTTAAACTCTACCATCAGTTTTTTCCCCTCTTTTTCCAGAAAATCACCATTGGAATTCCACTATTTAAATCCACATTCCTAATATAAAAATAAATATTATAAATTTGACTGTAGATGAAACTTTAAAAACTCTCTAAGTGCCTTTTATGGGCAAAATTTTATGAAATTCCTCAAATAAAAAATATTTTGAAAAGAACTTACTTAAAAAGATTATGTTCCAAATATGAGTAACAGATAGTCTGAAAGAAGCAATGGTCATTTTTCTAAAATGTAGCAACAGACTATACACAGTGTAAAAGAAGTTTTAATCTGACTTTATTGTAATTATTTTTCTTTAATTTGTTAGGGCAGACTTTAACGTGGTTTAGAGTTCAACATGATCACAAGCCATCACAAGGGATTTATTCCCTTCCCTAAGGTAACTTTTTATTATACTTATTACCTCAGAACATTAAACAAAGTGTTAAATATCAATTTTATACACATTGCTAGTATTACATCTGACATAAAATGTTACGTTATTGACATTGATTTAAATGAATTTCATGCTTGAAAGAGGGATGCCATGACGAATTTTATATTATAGAACACATGAAGAATATGTTATTCTGACATTTAATTTAGAAGTTGTTACTCCAGTATTTATTTTAGATAAAAGTAGAATAAATAAGGTACAGAGGTTCTCTCAACTCAAAGGGAATATACATAAAACAAAAATAACTAGGCTCAGTGAAACTAGAGTATCTCATAAACGCAGATGTAAAAGTACAGTAAAAGATAGGTGTGGTTATGTATTTAAATAAACAAATAAATTATAAGTGTTAACAAAAGTGTCAAATCAGAATAATATTCCTCATCCATCCTTAGAACTTTGTATCTTTAAAGTGTTTAAAAATATTAATGACTAACGTTTGATATTGTGTATGAGTATGTAGACTCTTCCACTCTGCAGTTTAAGAAATTATTAAAACACTGAGAATACCATACCAACATCTCAGTCAGGCCTGTTTCAGCAGGTACTAAAATCAATTATGCTATTCTTATGCTTAAAATTAAGTATAAATTTAATTGTTGTTAGTTGATGGATCTCTTAGAAGCAACAGGATCATGTGAAGGCCTTGTGAAACCACAACTCCTGCTTCTGAATACAAGAAATCTGCCTCCACTGTGTAATTCCAATGACGAGAAGAAAAGGGGCAGAGTTTTGGTACGCATTTTGGTGTGCCCAGAGGCATTATTACAGCATAATTTAATGGTTCAGCCATCAAATCTTCTAAGATCAGCAGAAAATAGTACTGATAATTTCTTCGAGTCTTTCACAGCTAATGAAGTGTAGCATGCTGAATTAATGCCTCTGCTAACATGTACTTCATCTAATCTGGGATTTCCATTTCAGCCAGCGGTACCAGAAATGGTATTCCACTACATTATGATAATTTGAATAGGTGCTTGTAACTGGAAATGATAAACAGAGCTCTGTTACTCTGGTTCTGAAATCTGAAAAGGATTTCCTATACATTCCAGTCAATGGCCTGTCTGAAACATTAAGACAATAACATTATTATTACTTTTTTCATACATTTAAATGACTAAGTAGTTGAAAGTTTGCTACTTTTCTCCATAACACTTCCACAACAAAGTGTTAAAGTCATTCATATTGTGACTCCAGTTTTAGCACTCATCAATAATTCCAATTTATGATAATTTTATTGCCATTTAAACACCACTATATGGTTCATAGTCAATATTTAAATTAATTCCAATATTGAAGACATACTTTTCACACTATCAGTTATATGTCAAATTTGTCCCAGAGACACGCTGGTAGTATTTCCAATCTCAAACAACGTAGCTGCATGAAGAGAAGAGTAACTATAGCAATCCAAAGCTGTGTTCTCACTAGTCTGCTGTAGAAGAGTTTGTCTTACATTTTGTAATAGTGATGACTTCTACATACTGTTTTCTTCTCACCCATTTAAGACACTGAAACATTAGGGACTTAATTACCTCTTTTTTGGAGTGTGTCATGATTTATCCCTGGCAAGCAGCTAGTCACCACACAGCTGCTTGCACACTCTCCGCTCTGGGACAGGGAAGAGAATAGGGTGAAAGTGAGACAATGCATGGGTTAAGGTAAAGACATTTTTAAGAGGTTAAAGCAAAAGCTGTGCACACCAGCAAAGCAAACCTACTTCCCATTGTCCAGGAGGTCTTTAGCCATTTCCAGGCAAAGCAGGCCCTCATCACATGTAAAGGTTACTCTGGAAGACAGATGCCTTCACTCCAAATGTCCCCCACTTCCTCCTTCTTTCCCCCTAGCTTTTACAATTGGGCATGTCATCATATGGTACGGAATTTGGGAATTTGGGTTGACTGACTCAGGTTAGTTGGGGTCAGCTGCCCCAGCTATGTCCCCTCCCAACTTCTTGGGCACTCCCAACATTTTGATGCCTCACTATGGGAGGACCATGAGAAACAGAAAAGGCCTTGATGCTATGCAAGTACTGTTCAGTAATAATTAAAATGTTGGTGTATCATCAAGACTGTTTTAACACATACCCAAAACACAGCACTATACATGCTGCTATGAAGAAAAGTAACTCTAGCCCAGCCAAAACCCCTGATGAAACTCCATGACAAACGAAGTACGTTTTATATCCAAGTTAACTGCCTTGCGTTAACTAGACAAGTTTGAGTAACAAGCACAGGAAAAGAACAGGTAACTGAAGATCTCCTTTTCATCTTACATGTTTTCATGACTGTGTAAAGTGGACGTAGGGTTTATGACACTAACTGAACAAGAATATTACAAGTGCTCCACTATGTGTTGGTTTCTCCTTTTCCATTTATTTTCAAGAATAGGTCAGTTATTCCCTGTACTTGTTATGCACTTGCAAAAATTTATAACCCTGTGCAGGAAGTGAGGCACAGTTGGAGAATTTTGCCATTGGCTTCTTCCTAAAGCTATGTACATGACACTTTTCACAGGATGTCTGAGATGGCCATCTTATTACCCCAAATAAAAATACAAAGGTGGGTAAAGAATAGTATAAAAGGTATATTCGATACTGAGTAATTTAACTTTGTTTTTCAATTTTTTAATGTGAATCCCAAACTTAACTAAGTATATTATTATTTCTTCTATGTTTGCACTACACTATCTGAATCAAAATAGTATCCATCCTTCTACAAGAAGGGCAGGTTAAGAGCTTCTCATGTACTACTAAGATGACAGGTTAACAACTACTTGCATAATCAACATGAATTTTGGACCAGGCAGTACAGCACAAAGCAGAAGTGGAACTTTTTCTGGATATTAAGCTCAATTCTTCACTGCATCAGCCTCAGTTTTCTATGCTCCACCAACAAAATAAGGTTTTCAAGCTGGTAGCATAATGAGCTCAACTTGACGAATTTCACATCAAAATTGACAGTAAAACACAATTTGAATTCTAAAGGTGCAAAGCATAGATCGATCCTTCCTTCCTTCCTTCCTTCCTTCCTTCCTTCCTTCCTTCTTTCCTTCCTTCCTTCCTTCCTTCCTTCCTTCCCAGTGATATTATAAACATTTAAAACATTTAAAGAGTTGTTAGCACTGTAAATTCTTCTTTCTATTTATCTCATAGACAGTTTTGACAAGCAAAACCTGACCTAGCTGTACCAAAATCCTGATCTTGCTCTGTTTCTAGATTGTGCTGTCACCTTGGGACACTATATTAGACTAAAGATGTTCCTGCTAAATCTGGACAGATGGTCAATATATATTTTTTGTTAGAATCTTAGATGGACTTGTTCTTCTGAAACAGTTAATGACAAATATTAAAAAAAAAAAAAACAACAGCATTTTTTCCCCCTACAACTCCTCGTATTGTAGCAACACCCTTCATAATTGTTATGTAAAATAAAACTAAATAGGTCAGGTGCTGAATGCTTTCCTTTTTAAACTATTGTCAGCTGCACCATTAGAATATTTCCAGTAACAAAAAGGGGAACTGCAAATTTACCACAAATTATTCAGAATATTTTCCATTTTCAGTAGCACATTAATACAGAATAAGCTGTGATGATGATTCACACAAGTTATGAAGTTAACCTTTCTTTTCAAATGTCTAAATCCACTGATGTTGTTTGTCATTAATCATTTTTGTTGAATAATTCAGATCTAAAGGGATTACTAAATCCGCAACCTAGTTACATTTTGTTGAATAAAAACCCCAAACTTCTGTTCTGTCTCCTTTGCCTGAATTGCACAAAACCTATTACACTGCTAAATGAAAAGTTCTGTGTTTAGATATTAATTAAAGCAAAGCAACAAGTGTGTGAAGACTGTAAATTGCGTAGTGCTATATGTCTTAAAATAACAAAGATTCTTAGACATCAGTCTCACTATGTAGTATAGTGCTTCAGTTGGAATTAAAAAAACATGAAAAGATAACAGCAAAGTGTTGAAGTGGTTTATAAAGAATATCATTCATTGTTAGACTGAAGTAATCTAGAATCACAGGTACAAAATCCTGACACATATTTCCTGTTGCTCAATAAAACCAGAAAAAGAGAGATCCAGAGATAATCACAAAATCACAGAATCACTTAGGTTGGAAGAGACCTTCGAGTTCACTGAGTCCAACCATAAACCTAACACAGCTAAACCACCACTAAGCCATGTCCCTCAGCACCACATCCACCCATCTTTTAAATATCTCCAGGGGTGGTGGTTACACCAGTTCCCTGGGCAACGCTGTTCCAATGCTTGACAACACTTTCTGTAAAGAAGTTTTTCCTAATATCCAACCTAAGCCTCCCCTGGCACAACTTGAGGCTGTTTCCTCTTGTCCTGTCGCTTGTTACTTGGGAAAAGAGATTGATCCCCCACCTCGCTACAACCTCCTTTCAGGTAGTTGTAGAGAGTGATAAGGTCTCCCTTCAACCTTCTTTTCTCCAGGCTAAACAATCCCAACTCTCTCAGCCGCTCCTCATAAGACTTGTTCTCCAGACCCCTCACCAGCTTCATTGCCCTTCTCTGGACATGCTCCAGCACCTTAATGTCTCTTCGATACTGCGGTGCCCAAAACTGAACACAGTACTCAAGCTGCAGCCTCACCAGTGCTGAGTACAGGGGCATAATCACTTCCCTGCTCCTGCTGGTCGCACCATTCTTAATACAGGCCAAGATGCCATTGGCCTTCTTGGCCACCTGGGCACACTGCTGGCTCATGTTCAGCTGACTGTCCACCAGGACCCCCAGATCCTTTTCTGCCAGGCAGCTTTCCAGCCACTCCTCCCCAAGCCTGTAGCACTGCCTGGGGTTGTTCTGACCAAAGTGCAGGACCTGGCACTTGGCCTTGTTAAACCTCATCCCATTGGCCTCAGCCCATCGATCCAGCCTGTCCAGATCCCTGTGCAGAGCTTTCCTACCCTCAAGCAGATCAACATTCCCGCTTAATTTGGTGTCATCTGCAAACTCACCGAGGGTGCACTCAATCCCCTTATCCAGATCATCGATAAAAATATTAAACAAGACTGGCCCCAAAACTGAGCCCTGAGGAACGCTGCTTGAGACCTGATGCCAACTGGATTTAACACAATTCACCACAGCTCTCTGGGCTTGGCCATCCGGCCAGTTTTTAACCCACCAAAGAGTACACTTTTCAATGCCATGGGCATTTTTTTTGGTATTACTCATGTATATGTGGTAAAAATCCCCAAAGCAGTACTGATGGACAGATTCTTACAGGTGGTGAAATCACGTAGCTGTAAGATTATTTAGCAATCATGTATGAAGAAAGTCAAACAGTCTAATATTTTAATATACCAAATGACAAGAAAGTTTTTTCTATCTTCCAGAGGAATTGTTTAGATAATTTAATGATTTAGAGTATTAGTTTAACTGCTTGATTTAAACATAACTACTTCAGCCTATGAACATTATGAAGGCGATCTCCAGATAATTAGAGACAACAAAATATATTTTAGATATTTTTGTGTTAGATTAATTGATTTTTTTTTCAATTAAAACAGTTTTCACTTGCGAACACATTCTAGGTATTGTTTGATCTTGTATCTGAATTAGACCTTTTCATTTAAAACCTTTTTGGTTAACAAAGGACACATTTTAGCCATGTACACTCACTCAGTTCAATATTATCCAGCTCTTTTTTCCTCCACGGTATCATTAGTATATTCATTTTCAGATTATTCTTTGAGGAAACAATATTCAACATAACGTGCAACAGAATTAAATAGACAAAGATTCTTAATCTCTCAAGAATAAAACTAAGAGCAAGCTACAAAAATTTCTTGAAGTATTCCTACACCATTGTGGGGAGCATGAACTGAGAAAATATTAACTTGCCTCTCCAACATCCAGTATTTCTTACACTGCATTTTTCACTCTACCTAAGCTCTAATTCAAGAAAGCACATAAAAATGCACTTTCATTTTCTTGTTCAAATTTGTTCTGTGAACAAAAAGCCAAAACCAAAACCAAACCTGTTGCCTTCAATATACTTCATAGATGTCATAGGCAGACTACATACAATAACTTAAAAAGCTTAAAGTCAATATAACAAACCAACTCTGTGTGTTTGCATCCACTGCCAACATTGATTATCAGGTCACTATCTCCAGTTCTATATTGTCCTTGAGTTTTTTCTAAATTAAAACATATATTTTATGTGTAACTGATGTGATTCTCCTTTGTTGGTAGTACTGTCCACCAGAGAACAAGTAGTAACGCAGTTCACAGAATCACAGTATCTCTAAAGCTGATATCTACTCCATTCCCTCTGCTCAAGTAGAGTCAGCTACAGATTGCTGCCCAGGACCGGAAACAAAGGGAAAGAAAAGGAGCGCCACTAGTTCCAGGAAAAGACCCTGCACCCTCTAACTGACACATGCGCAAGACAAAAAAAAAAGAAAAAGGAAAAGAAAAAAAGGAAAAGAAAAGAAACTCTGAGTGACAGGAGATATCACACCCCTGCTCTTTGCAACCTCTCCTCCTCCACTCAGTTTTAACAAATTCTGATTTTACTTCACCATGTTGTCTTCTCCATACTTAAAAATGTAGACCAGTTTAAATAACTCCTTCAAATCCTCCACTTTTAAGTGAAAAAAAGAACACTAGAAAACCTTTCATTACTTTATTCACATAAGAAACAAACATATCACTTTGCTCCTAACTGTTCATCCTGAGCCTATGCAGACAGTCCAATTTTATTGTCTGCATTAAAAATTGGTTTATTTTGCTTCTACAGGAGACTGTCAGTAATAGTGAACAATTTATAGTATTTGGGTTCAAGTCAAAGTTGTATTATGGAACCAGATCAAAACAAAATATACTGTTGGAAACAATTCACCTTAAAAATATTTAAGCACTTGAAGTGAATTTAACCTGTGTTTATTCTTGCAAATAACAGTCAGCTTTCATTTTAGTTTATGGGCTTGCACCAAATAGCTTTTAGGAAACCTTATGGACAATATTATGAGTCATTTAGAATCTAGTTCCTTTGTCTCTTTTCCTTTATTTGTGGAATCAGCCAAAGTCTTGTTCACATGATTTATTTATCCAAACTAGCTTAGTTATGGACATGTTTTATTAAAAAGATTTACACCTTTCCATCCCTGACATCTCACTCCTGATAACCCAGCTACAAAACCTGTCAAAATGAGCTGAAGCTGTGCCAAAATTTTGCCACAGGATTGCTTAGACTAACACAAGCCTATGCTTCAGCATGAGATGACATATAGACTTCCTCATCACTTAGGCAAATTCAGCATAAACTAACTGTTAAAGTCTTATTTTGCTGACAGTTTCTGATATGGATAATCTTTTCCTGCTAATATACATAGGATTTTTAGGGGGTACTTAGGTTATTAGCTTAGTGAAGTGAAAATGCTTTGATATGAAAAGCTTTGATTCAAAAACAGAACAAGATGACCTGAAACTAAGATGATGTCACTGTCTTGCTAAATATACATATTCTGATAAAGTCTATAATACATTTCCCATGTTTATGTAGGAGGTAGCAGAGTTCAATTCCCAGGTCTGTTGTGCTCACCCTCTGAAAGACAATACTTCCCTTAAAAAGAAAGAAGAACCAGCCATCAAGATACCATCTCCCAACAAATAGCACAGAATCTAGTATTGTGTTTTGCTATATTGCTACATAATATGTGCTCAGTAGCAAAGATCTGTAGCGTCCTCACCTCTGTATTCTGTGGTTTTGGTGCCATAAAGCAGTAACTCTTACCGTGACACTGCCTTCTGATTTATGATTTTTTTATGTTACTGCTTAAAGAAAAAGAACATATCTCTTGTTCAACGCTATTCTTCTGCATAGACTACTAACAAAACCAATAGCATCATTATGGTCTTTTTTCACCTATTTTGTTTTTACCAACACAATTCTAATGTTAATTTACTATTACTGTGAAGCAGCTTTACTACAGCTGTTACATGTTGTTGCTACAGGATGTATTGTACCTTTATTCAAGTAAAGTCACACAAGGGCACTTAGCAAATACTCTGATCCTTTAGAGTTACATAAAAAAAGTATGAAAAAAATAATTATTTTTTTACAAAAAACACTGTACCAAGGGGAACTCTGTCCATTTTTGTATAATATTGTCTTCAACTATAACTATTAGGTCAGTTGTAAAAATACACAGTTATGAACATTTTGCATAGAGGTACGGAATTATTTATTTCAATATTCATTTTGTGATATCTTCAATAAAATAATACAAAAAGATAAAACTAACTGCCCCTGAAATCTGATCAATATCTGAACAAAATAATAGTTCAAATATTAATACAATAATAATAATAATGATAATGATGATAATAATAATAATATTATTATTTCTGCTAGTGAGTTACAATTTCATTGAGAACGGCCCCACTACAGATAAATTTGTCCTTGTTCATTCCTATAAAATAAATTAAATACGATCAAGCACATTTAAAAACTACCTCAGGATCAAAACTGTGGGTTTTTTAATCTTACTTTAGGAAAATGCAATCCAGTTTCAGAAATATTTTTGTTGCATTTTTCTCTGACAAAAACAGAGCCCTAAGCTTAGCTCTAATTTTCCACTGAAAATACCTAAGTTTTACAATAGCTCAGTGCTCGCTTTTTTATAGAGTTAGTGATAGTAGAGCAACAGTAATTTGGTAAAACACTCTGATCTCAAGCTGTATCTGTCAGTGGCTGTCTTCAATTCATCGATTCTTCTTGCAAGTCACAAAAAACTTCCTCTGTTTTGCAGAGATTAAAGTAATCACAATGCAGCTTCCATAAGAGAAGGATATCAAGGGCCAGATTCTCAGCCTGCAAAATGGCAAAGTTCCATTACCTGCTGTCGAGACCTGTCAAACTGTACTGTCGGATTCTTGTCAGTAGCTATACTTAATATTCTGCTTCAATGAGTTATACCTTTATTTTCACATAAAGTTTGCCAAGAGAAAAAATAAGAAGTTTATTGTGAAGCAGTCACCCTTCCTTCATCAGGTTTCATAGAAAGTGTGATATTAAGTTGTGGTGGGTTGACCCCAACCAACATCCAAATACCCATACAGCCATTTATTCAGTCCCTTCTCCTGTGGGATGAAGAAAAAACAGAAGGAAGGCAAGAGGACTTGCAGATTGAGATAAAGACAGTCTAATAAAGAAAGCAGTAGAGAAAGTTGAATTCTACTGTAAGTTTATCTTTGCAAGCCACCTTGCTTTCCTCTCCATATGTCTTAATAAGTCATAAATATAAAATTCTGGTAATATATATTGCATATCAGTAGATAAATAACCATTTCTGGATGTCTCTAATTATTTAAACTCATCCAGTACCAATTTAAGATTTAACCTTTGTTCCAAATCTAGGACCTTTTTTCTCCAGATGAGTAACTATAAGAATGAATAGGTACTCCAGGAGAGAACCTGGAATGCATTTTTCAAGTTCTGTATAACACTCGGGACATAGAGGAGGGTCAAGAGGATAAGTTTTCCAGGATACTGTCACATGATTGTTAGAAATCTCACTAGATACATTTATTCTTTCATCTGCAAATATATTCTGTAGTATGGTTGCATTGTGGCAACAGCCGACATTTTACTGACACATTTCTCAGCTTCCTCACTATCACACAGGAATCTTTTTTCCATTGTGCTGAATGGAGAATTACTTCTGTTACTTAGAGATGTTTACTTTTTCCCAGCAATAGCAAAAAATCAAGCAGTTACCAGAACATGTCCCTGTTACTGTAATCTGGAAGGCAGTAAGAGACTTGTACTCCATGGTGCTGTTAAGGACAGGTAATAGTAATCAGGGACAAGTTGTTTGGCATTGGTCCAGTATCCCAGAGAACACATGGTGCAATCTGTTGTCTGTTTTCAGTGACCTGTTTCTTAAGCATCATATGTGGAAGTCAGCAAAGAGACAAACTGTAGAGCTAAGGCCTTTTAAAATGAGATGTTATGGTAATGATGAAGAAGGAGTGTTATGCACAAGTGAGAGAAAGTAGAAGGTTGTGTTGGTGTAGTGGTTCAGTGGGAGGAGGAATATGGTATCTGATTATCCCGAGGCTTCTCATCATAATATGCAAATATGAACTTCAAATGTGTGAATTGTCCTCCAGAAATAACAAGAAAAGTGAAGTTTTCCTTATTTGCTTTGCTGAATTGAGGCCTTAATTACTATGCAATTGCTACAATTACATAAATAAAATATATAAAACAAAGCATTTTCCCCTAACATTTAACTTAGAAGTAGTACAATGACTTAGATCATTTAAGATGCAACTGAAATGTAGAGGCTTAAATATGATAGTGCAGTAACTTCTTATTGTTACTAAAACCTCATGAGAATCTTGGAAAATATACCCTTTAATATTGAATTGGAAATGCATTTGTATTAAGAAGCCAGAGCTTATAATTTTATATCCATTTAGTACATGGTTAATCACCATTACCCATCTTGGCACTATCTAATTTTATCCCCTTTAGATTGTAGTTGTGCCACTACTGTCCCATTTAAAGAATGCTAGTCACTATCATTACAGCGAATCACAGTTACCTAGGAGATAACCCAATAAAACAATCTTCCTGATGCAGCTTCTCCAGTGAAGCAAAGTACAGTATAATAATACCCTACATTTATATGTCACTTTTCGTCCCAAAGCACTTCAAAAATTATGTACCAAGAACATCACAAAACTGCAGCAGCTTTAAGTAGCGAAGGGCATAAGGCAACAAGCATACAGGATGCTGCCTGAGAGCAACATGGAGGAGGAAATTTAAGTGACACTTTTTCCTTTTATTAAATTATTCTTGCATTTCTAGTACCTACACACATAACAAATAACTCTAGAATCTTGTCTATGGTGTACATGGAGGCAAAAAGAGAACAAGACACAGCTGAGGGGAAATAACACAATAAATGGGCCAAACTTGCTTAGTTTTGAACCTGGGGCTTAGAGTAGATATAAATCTCAATCCAGAGTAACAAAGTATTTCCTCCCACTGAGATGCAAACATGATGTGGCAAAGCAGCCTGTAGTTACTGCAACACATTTCTCGGAAATATAGATTCTAATAACTGTTAGTTAACATCCTGAATTCATTAAATCCTTGTAAGCTAAATGGCATAATCTTGTGCATTTCACAGATCGGGTTTGTATAAGCCTGAGATTCTTAGAGGGGGCAGACAAGACAAGAAAATAAAATCATTAGCTTTGCTATCTAACCTGCCATCCCATTCCTCCCACCTGTCATATTAAACAGACATCATATAAAATTTTGCCTCATGAAAGACAAAAATGTAACTTCTGTCCATCTAAAGTTACTCAAAATTTAAGGTTGACTGAATTGATCCCAAGTATTAAAAAACCCAAAAAAAGTATCTGCAACTTCCTGTGTAAGAAGTACTGATATTCTATCACTAACAGTTTTTCAAAATTCTAGATTTTCTACAAAGCAATTTTTAACCTTAATAAGAATATCAAGAATATTCTTAGGCTAAGAACAACCTTAGATATACAAGTGGTAACTCTTAAATTGTGTCTTCAGAGTCATTAATTTTACATCTTTCCAAGTTTTTCTTTATATTTACTGGCACTGTTATTTTACTGGTTTTAAGAAACCCTTCCCTTCCCAAAACAATACATACTTACATACATACAGTTTTGACCAAACTACCCCATGCTTTCAGAAGTACACAGTCTTTTTCAGATCTGAAAAAGCCTTGAAATAGCTGTCATTCTGTTCCACAGCCATTTAAAACATAGGCTGAGCAGCTGCAAATAAAACGCAAAGTACAAAGGAGTGGAAACTAGATCTCACAAAACCATCTAAACAGGAGAGGAGATTTTTGCAACATGTAGTATACGATCTCAAAAAAAGTAAAAAAAAAAAAAAGTAGACATAAAGGAGTAAATCAGTTTCACTTGGATTAATCTATAAAGGAAGATCTAAATACGGTCAACTGGAAGTTGCCAATGCTGTCATTTAGGAGTAAAAATATAATAAGAACTATGTACCTGGAATATTATAATATACTGGAAATTACTAAGCTGATTCAGCTCAAATTTTGAGGGTAGAGAAGATGCAACATAATTTTATTCTGAAACAGGAAAGACAACACTTCTCTCCAAACTGCCCATAGAAATTAAAAAATAAGCAGGATAAAGATAATTTTATTTGATACTGAAACAAGCATCTTGGTTGCAAAGTTGTGCATGAAGTATGCCACAGTAAGTACTTTTAAGGAAATTACCAATTTAAATAAAGGTAATTACAAACTTGTCATGGCAGATAGGTGCTAGGTTTTATCACAAATGTTCTCATAAAGGTACAGGTATGGAATTTACTATAAATGCTGGCTTAAGAATACTCGAAAAAGTAATGGTTACTTCCTTAACATTCAAGGATCATGGCCTCAGGAGCAATGCATCCCAACAAAGTGGAAGTCAGGCAATGATATTTGAGAAGTCATGCTAGTCTGGTGAAGTTCCTGCTGACTGGAAAAGGGTAAGTTTAACACCTATTTATAAAAAGGGTAAAAAAGAAGAAACGGGACAACAGGCCAGTCAGTCTCACCTCTGTGCCTGGTAAGATCATGGAACAGATCCTCCTGGAAACTATGCTGAGGCACATGGAAAATAAGGAGATGATCGGTGGTAGCTAACATGGCTTCCCTAAAGGCAAATCAAGCCTGACAAATTTGGTGGCCTCCTGCAACAGGGTTACAACATTGGTAGATAAGGGGAGAGCAACCGATGTCATCTACCTGGACTTGTGCACAGCATTTAGCACTGTTCCACACAACATCCTTGTCTCTAAATTGGAGAGATGTGGATTGATAGATGCGTCACTTGGTGGATAAAGAATTGGCTGAATGGAAGAAATCAACGAGTTTTAGTCAACGGGTCGATGTCCAAGTGGCAACAAGCAATGAGTGCTGTTCCTCAGGGGTCAGTATTGGGACTGGTGCTGTTTAACATCTTTGTCAGTGGCATGGATGTTGGGATTGAGTGCACCCTCATGAAGTTTGCTGATGACACCAAGCTGTGTGGTGCAGTTGACATGCTAGAGGGAAGGGACGTCATCCAGAGGTACCTTGACTGACAGGCTTGAGACATGGGCCCATGCAAACCTCGGGAAGTTCAACAAGGCCAAATGCAAGGTCCTGCAAATAGGTCAGGGCAATCCCAAACAGAAATACAGGCTGGGCCAAGAATGGATCGAGAACAGCCCTGAGGAGAAGGACTTGGAGGTGTTGGTTGATGAGAAGTTCAATATGAGCCAGCAATGTGCACTTGCAGCCCAGAAAGTCAACCACATCCTAGCCTGCATCAAAAACAGTGTGGCCAGCAGGTCGAGGGAGGTGATTCTGCCCCTCTACTCCACTCTAGTAAGACATCACCTGGAGTAATGTGTCTGGGTCTGGGGCACCCAACTCTCTCTGTTGGAGAGAGTCCAGAGGAGGGCCATGAAGATGATTAGAGGGCTGGAGAACGTCTCCTACGAGGAAAAGCTGAAAGAGTTGGGGTTGTTCGGCCTGGAGAAGAGAAGGCTCTAGGGAGACCAACTTTTGGCCTTCCAATACCTAAAGGGGGCCTACAAGAAATCTGGAGAGGGACTTTTAACAAGGGCATGTAGTGATAGAACAATGGGTTATGACTTTAAACGGAAAGAGTAGATTTAGATTAGATATTAGGAACGAATTCTTTACTGTGAGGATGGTGAGGACATCTGGTCTAGTGGAAGATGTCCCTGACCATGGCAGAAGGGTTGGAACTAGACGATCTTTAAGGTCCCTTCCAACCTAAACTATTGTATGATTCTGTGATTCTATGATTCTATGGTTCTGTGATGTTTAGTTTATAATATCTATAATTTTTTTAATTAAATGTTTGATTTTTTTAAAAAAAATATACTTATTCTTGTTTTTATATTCTAAAAGAACTAGCTGTAGATATATGCTCTAGTATAAAATTTAACTTTGGTGGTATCTTGACAATTTTTCCTAAAGCATATGAAATTCACAGAGATTGAATTCACCATTGTTATTCAGTTTAAGGGCCTGGCTTAAGTTTAACACCTTTCATTTAGTCTGGCCAATACTACTCTTGTAAAGATCAGCTGAAAATCATTATATAAAGTGACAGAGAACCTCATACCTAAGAAAAAAACAGCTGATGTAGATTATAGAGTCTTTATTGATGCGACATCTGATACACATTGCCAAGATAATAACAACAGATACAGACTCCACAGCAGTTTAGAAGTAGGTAAAATCTAAGGCTAAAACAGCCTGACTGTTTGATCTGCTGTGTTAATGATTTTGTATTTTGTGAACTGTGCAAGTTCCTAGAAGTAGGAGGTGCACCAAGGTGTTTTTGGCTCCCAGGGTAAAATGTCAATATGATGCCCTTCCTATTTTATGCAAGCACAAGTCTTCTGACCTGGACCTCAACAGGACTTGAGGCAAGTCCACCTCTCACATACTTGTAAACATCTGTATTTTCTCGTATCTGGTGGCTACTCAGAAGGGGAGCAGAGTGGACGTTTCTCTTACACTGCCTTGACTGTCTCCCTTAAAGTGACACAAAGGTATTTCTTCACTCTCTTTCATTTTATCTGGTTTGAGAGACTGCTGTTCACCACCAGCATTTACGAATATGATAACTTGGAAGGAATGTATTTCAATCCTTTCATTTCAAGAACCTTGTGTGCACACCCACCTGCTGCAAACCGCTGTTTAGATTGTAATTTGAGTATCCTGTAATGTAAAAGATTCCACATTTGCATTGTAATCACATTATATAACTGTATAAACAAATATACATTTAGGTGCTTCAACATACTTAATTAAAAAAAAAGATTAATCTCCTCTTTAAAAAAGGTTTCTACTTTGACATCTGATATCACAGTATTTGCATAACATTTAAATTTACTGGACGGTTCAGCATTTAAAATATGAAGATCTGGACTGTTAATGATATTTTAAAGATGAAGCAACCTCTCCCTTTTCTTTTAAAAATAGCGCAAATATACTTGTTCATTGAATCTTTAACTAGTATAAATATATTTTTTATAAACCACACAAGATTAATCACCTCTGCATGTGGCACAGAGAGTGCCTATTTCTCACTTGACAACAGAGGGAGCCGATACAGCTAACTTAGATAATTTTCAGATGATTATAGGAGGGTGAACTATATCCCATTCTTCCTTTTCATTTCTGAGGCTCATTTGTCATCTTCTGCATTTCTAAGAAACAATAATGTACCAGTGCTAAATTTAGCTGCTTTTATTCCTTTTCCTTCCTTCAGAACTTTCTTAGTTGAAATCATATCCACAGTCAATCTTTGAGATTTAATAAACTTGTAGCCACAAATACCTTCTGAGAATGCAAAACCTGAATTTCATGAGGCTCTTCCAAGGCAATATAGTGTTTTAATGTATATACTTAGTCTAATGAAATCTCTTTCTAAATTTTCAGATTTTTCTGCAGCAGATCTAGCCCCAGTTTTAAATTGTCTGTTTGGTTTCAGGCCAGAGTGTGATGAGATGAAAATCAATAAGAACAATTTCTGAGAGACTACAGGGATATGGGTCAAAAAGATGGAGAGTGAATCCAAGTACTTAATACAATTTTTACAATATCAATGACAACCAGCTCCCTGTCAGGAGAAAACAGATGTGATGCAGGATCTTCAGAGCAGTATTTCAAAGGACATAAGGAACAAGATAAACAATGAGGAGAGGCACTTGAAGAACAGATGTCAGTCAGAGCTTTAAAGCAGATCATCCTAGATATTTTCTTCCTAATGAGCTCTTCAAACTTCAACTTAAAACAAACTAAGAAATATGTCACAGGAAAGTTTTATTTTAAATGATAAAACTTGAAATGACCAAGGAAGAGAGCAAAGAAAGAAAGCAAAAAGTTGAAAAAGGGGTCAGAAAGAGTTCTTGCCCTGCATCTTGTGTTTTTACAAGCAGGTCTCTGACTTCAGGCTTGGTTTCAGTTAACTCAGTGACTAACTTGGAGCTGACTGTGCAATTCTTGTTCATAAGAGGATTTCTTTCATTGCTTCTGACACTTTACTTTCTGTTTCCTGGTCTTATCAGCACCCTTTTGAGCTTCAGTCTTGCAGCTTCTTGCAGGGACTCTTCATTGCTACCGCCATATCCTGCAATCTTTGGAGCCTTCTTTTACTCAGCAGGCTCAGTTACTCACCAGGGAAGAAGTAGTCTCCTCTCTTCCAGAAAATCCACACCCACTCACTCTAAAAGGAGAACAGCATAACACAGAGAACACACATGTAAATCATACACTGTCTGTCAAATAGGGTCAAGTGAAGCTTTCATGAAATAGAACAAAATATTTTTTCCAGATTTAAAAAGCAGCATCAAAAGAGATGTTCTCTATTTCATGTTATGTTTTCTGTTTATATATAATAAATTAAACGTTTCTCTGAAAGCTATTCTGTTTGATTGAGACACTTCAGAGGTTAATTTGCCTTTCTGTATATACAAGTTGCTTCTGTTATCAACTGTCTAGTTTTATCTAGCTTCATGTATGTAAAGAATTTGCATAAATCCTTTAAAATACTGGCAAAATACTGGCAAGATCCCAACATTACGAGGTCATTCTCAAGTTACATAATTAGAATACAAATTGGTTTGCAAATACTGTTCAGCATTTTGACACAGAGCTGAGAAAATAGTGCTAGAGGGTGATCTTTATTTCAGCAGTGTTTCAAGAGCAATACAATTAGTAACAATTATAAATAAAGCAGTATTAGTGTTGCCTAAAGGAAGAGGAGCTGGTATTAAGCTAGTTTCGTGATAACTGCCCTTAAAGCAAATGGACTCTTGATCAAATAACACTATTGGCAAGGAAGACCAAGCAATCTACCTAAATGCAGAAATTAATCATATTTATGATAACCTATCTAAAAGTTTTGTACAGTTATGCATTCACATTTGTCACAGTTTAACACAAGCTGGCAACTAGGACCATGTGGCTGTTCACTCACTCTCCCCACAGTAGGGTAGGGAGAAGAGGGAGAAAAAGGCAAAAAAATCTTGTGGGTTGAGATACAGAGAATTTAATAGAACAGTAACAGAAGAGGAAAATAATAATAATAATGATAAAAGAATATACAAGATAAGTAATAAAATAGAATTGCTTACTACCCGATGATTGACTGCCCAGATAGTCCTGAGCAGCAATCACAGACTCCTGCCCCTCAGCCAACCCCTGTTTATATAGTGAGCATGATGAATATAAGCATTACTTAACAACAACTAAAACAATATATGTTATCAACATTATACAAAACTCAGAACTACTAGGAAGAAAATTAACTGTGTCCTAGCTGAAACCAGGACAACATTTCTTAATGTCAGAAGTTTGTTGAAAAAGCTATATTAGTTTGCATGGATGTAATTTTTTATTGCATATGTGTTCATTGTCTGTCTTCTGGCAAGGGATGTTAAGGTCAACAGGAAGGGGTTCTTCAAGTACACAGGAGAGAAAAGAAAAACTAGAGAGAATGTGGGCCCGCTATTCAATGTAATGAGCGCCACGGTGACAGACGATGCAGAGAAGGCAGAGTTACTGAATGCTGCCTTTGCTTCAGTTTTCATTGCTCAGGCCAGCCCTCAGGACCCCCAGGATCTACAGGTAACAAAGTCTGGAGGAAGGAATACTCTCCCTTGGTTGAGGACAATCAAGTTAGAGACCAGCTAAGTAAACTGCATGTCCACAAGTCCAGGGGTCCTGATGGGATGCATCCATGAGTGCTGAGGGAGCTGGCAGAAGTCATTGCTGGTCTGCTCTCCATCATCTTGGAATCTTGGAATGCTTCTGGAGAACAGGCGAGGTGCCTGAGGATGGGAAAATTGGCATTGTAAAGCCACTGTCAAAAAGGTCAAGACGGAAGATCCAGGAAGCTACAGGCTAGCCAGCCTCACCTCCGTCCCTGGAAAGATGATGGAACAGCTCATTCTGGGCATCATCTCCAAGCATCTGGAGGAAAAGAAGGTTATCAGAAGTAGTCAACATGGATTCACCAAAGGGAAGTCATGTCTGACTAATCTGATAGCCTTCTATGATGGTATGACCGAATGGATAGATGAGGCAGTGGATGTCGTCTACCTAGATTTCAGCAAGGCTTTTGACACTGTCTCCCACAGCATCCTAGTAGGTCATCTTAGAAAGTGTGGGCTAGATGAATGGACAGTGGGGTGGATAGAAAACTGGCTGGCAGGTAGATCTCAGAGGCTTGTGATCAGTGGGACACAGTCTAGCTGGAAGCCTGTAATTAGTGGTGTTCCTCAGGGGTCAGTACTGGGTCCAGTCCTGTTCAATGTATTCATCAATGACCTGGATGAAGGGATGGAGTGTACCCTCAGCAAGTTTGCTGATGACATGAAACTGGAAGGGGTGGCTGAAACCCTGGAAGGCTGTGTTGCCATTGAGCATGACCTGGACAGGCTTGAGAGTTGGGCAGGGAGAAACCATATGAAATTCAACAAATGCAAGTGTACGGTCCTGCACCTGAGGAGGAATAACCCCATGCAGCAGTGCAGGTTGGGGGCTGAGCTGCTGGAAAGCAGCTGTGCAGAGAGGGACCTGGGAGTCCTGGTGGCCAACAGGATGATCATGAGACAGCAATGTGCCCTTGTGGCCAAGCAGGCCAATGGCGTCCTGGGAAGCATCAAGAGGAGCATAGCAAGCAGGTCAAGGGAGGTCATTCTCCTTGGTGAGGCTGCATCTGGAATACTGTGTCCAGTTCTGAGCTCCCTAATTTAAGAAAGACAGGAAACTGGTAGGGAGGGTTCACTTCTCTCTATTCAGTTGCTTGAAAAAGAGAAGAGTGAGATTATCCACTGATGAAAGGTAAAGCAAAGCATCATATAGGAAAATGAGAGAAGCATTTGCAAATATGGAAAAGGATATTATTAGTTCCTGTGTGGAGGACTGGTCTGCAGGACAGTACGGGGATCTGTGTCTAACACCGAAAGGCCAAAGTTAAATGAACAAGACAAAGCAAGGCAGACCCTCACTCCCACCCACGAGTTCTAAAACTTTTCTTAGATTTACAGACACCTCAGAACAACATTGCTGCGATGAAAAAAAATAAAATAAATTTCAGCTATACAACTGAGAAGTCTTAAGACTGCTCTGGCTAATGCTACCATTGAATGTAAAATAGGAAACAAGTAAGCAGAATCAGTTCAGAGATTTTACTTTTGTACTGTGGTATAGGCACTGTTAGATTTCAAATTCTGAATGGAATTTTTTTATTTTTATCTTTAAAAATGTATGTTGAAAAACTGAGGAGAATTGAGAGCAGTAAATTGATTTGTGCAATAGATGAAATACCTTAAAGTGAGAATTTTCATCTCTTAGTTTCTTAGTAGGTTATAAGAAAATAAAATCTGATGGAATGGTTCTTTACTTACCTTCAAGGAGAGAAAATGTTGAGAGTTAAGTAACGCTTTTTTCCTAGTGAAAGAGAGATATATAAAGAAATTAACGGTTAGAAACTGATGCAACAAAATACAAGCCTTTATATTTGTTTGAACTAGTTTAGAATTAATTTTGATGAATGGCTACTTTCTAAAGGAGTCACTGAGAACATCTTTTAAATGCATGGAAATACATAGTATCTGACTGGACATGGTCCTGAACATCCTACTCCACCTGGCCTTGCTCTAGGCAGAGAGGTCGGGACCCTTTGAGAACACCTTCCAACATACGTAGTGTTACCGTGATTCTGTAATTTTATCATATGTTGTGCTTTGTGGTACTAACACCCTCATGATTTTTACATGAACATTTTAACTTGACTCCTCACCAAAAAAAAAAAAAAAAAAAAAAGAAACAAAAAGAAACAAAACATGTTACTTAAAAGAAAGCCAGTTTTAAGATAGTTTTTGAATATTGATTCAAGGTGATGAGGGAAGATTTATGCAAGAAATGCTGTAATATCAGGAAGGGACTTATTTTCTAACATACCTCTCCTTATAAATATTTCTACATCAGAGCTTAATACCAAGGGACAAATGATACCAGTGGTAAGGAGTTTTAGACAAAGTTGGCAAGATAAATAAATATTTGGTATAAAGTTATTGTGTAATAGCTGAAGATCAGCAATATTGAATCAAGGAAGTGAGCTACTGTCTCTAAATCAATTTTACATTACTTCTAAACGAATGTTATCTTAACTGGATACTTCTTAGACTTTAGAAATTATTATACAAGACTAGGTTAGTATTAAACATTCAATTTTTTTTCCCCACTATAATTAAGAATTAAATTGCCAATTTCATAAAAAGACCTAGCATTAATGAAAAAGTATGTTTTTAAAAAAATAATCAGTAGACTATATTTAATTTAATGAACACTTTTTAGTTACATTAATCACTCCTTAGAATATAATAATAAATAATGAAATTACAAAGGTATCAGAAAGATCTGACATGTGCAGTAATATCAATTTAAATCCTGCTTATAAAATATTAAAAAATGCAACTCATATATATATGATAAAATTCTGAAAAACATTTAAGATAGACCATGTTAATCAACACATGGAAGTTTCTTTTCTATATATACTTAGGATACCTAAGTATTTTCTGATTAGATAATTTTCTGTAAATTGCAGGAGCCAAAATTATATGTATTGAGTTGAAATTTTATCTACAGAAAAATGAAAAATTGAAGTTGTATATATCTACTTTCTTCAGTTTTCAGAAGAAAAGCTTCTGATTTTTCATGACGGAATTATGTGTTTATTCTCAAATTTCTTTCATACAGAAAGAAGAGATTGAACACTGATTTAGTGAGAACAAACATTTCATAACACTTTAAAAAAGTTTAAAAAAGGAAAACTATTTTCTTGACATATAATCATGATTTATCCTGGAAATCTGTAAATTCTAATGTAATCAGGTTAATTTGCTCACTGGTGCTTTATGAAAATTATACATAAAGTAGAAGGGTTTGTTAGGCTTCACTGGTAAAAAAAATCTTAAACTTGAATGCTTTATTTCACCTGTTAAATTTGAAATCAATTGTGTGAAATCAAGGGGAAAAAAATCAGGAAAGATTTTAATTAAAAGTAAAAATGAAGCAAGATACAGGAATTAGTAGATTAAAGTCTGCTATGCAGCTAGGAAGTTCTACACAATTTTGATGCAGAGGACATGTCATAGGTCAGGCAGCTGATAATCTCTCACTGCTAAACAATATGATTCATTTTCATTAAAAATATATTAGGAGTAGTTGAGCTCTCAAAGTCCTGAAAAAATTGATCAAAACAGAAAAAAATTTAAAATTAATAAGAAAATCCATTAAGTTTTTAAAGGTTACAGGGAATATTTTATTTTTCTCCAGAATTTCTGCTCTCTTTTTCTATGTCTATGCAAGTATCAGCCTAAATCCTGCAAGAACACACAAAAGAATCTTGGCTCTGCAGTTACAAAAGACAATATAATTACCATGATATGATTCAGAATTAATCTCAGTATTAATTATGTATACTCGTCACTGTCTCAGCAATGATCAAGTTTAAGTTTTCCCAAGAAACTGTAATTGCTATATCTACCACAAGGCACAGTGAGCAATAATACTGCTTGAGATTTTCTCACATAGCTCTGACCTTCCCAGACTTCCTGTACATGGGAAGAAGAACATGTTTTGTTGACTAAAGAATAGGACAAGGTCATATGGTCACACATTCTGGGGGAAAAAACCCAATTCTTAAGTGCTTTTTTATGTGGTGTCTCTGTTAATCCTTCACAATTAAGAAAAAGTGGGAGAACACAAAGTTCTGGATCCCTAACTTACTGATAAAATTTGTTCCTCATGAATGTTTCATTTGGATCTGCTCTCATGTTGACCCAAGTTTATGGAGGGGTTCTCTTTTTTAATACCTTTATGTTTCATAGTCAGCTCTAAGCCTACCAATTCTTACTTTATTTATTATTGAAACAACAGCATAATATGAAAAAAAGGCTAACCAAAATAAGCCGTGCCAAAACAGAAAAAATAGCCTATTAGTCACTGCCAAAGACACTTTTAATTTTCCTCTGATATCTCTTAGCAAATGTGTTCATAACTTAAAATATCTACAGAAGTATAAACACAAAGCCTGAAGTAGCCAAGAGTTGCGGATGGTGGATTTGGAATTAGAACTATGTGCCTGTGTGCCCAGAGTGAAGCAAGTCCGTTGCATGATATTTTGGCTTTGTGTTTAATTTGTAAGGAGAAATGTATAGACATGTGTCAGTTGAATCTGTTTTGTTTAGTGTCCATTTCTGTCGTTGCCAATCACATCCTGATGCTCAGGATTACTGAACTATTCTCTTTTTTCAGCTAACATTTTTCCAAGTGGTCCATCGTTATTTGATCCCTTGTCTTATGCAATCAGTGTACACCTACTACTGCAGTTATTAAATTGTAATCTCTGCATAGTCAAAGACAGAGTCCTGGAACTTTCTTTTTTCCCCCACCAATAATTACCAACATTTTAAAATGTTCCAATATTGGTCATTGTATTTACTTATTACTCATATTTCTCACATTTGTTGGGTTTTGCCAACCAAATTTCTGAAGTCCAGATTTTTCTTTTCTCTAACACTTGGTTGCTTGTATATTTAAATGCTTACTTTAAGTTTGTGAGTAGTTTCTCTGAAGTCAGTTCCATTGATTAATGTTAAACATGAGCTTAATTGCATTGTTGGACTGTGGCCAAAATGGCTAATGTCTCATCTGTTGCAAGCTGTTAATGACTCCTTGTAATCAATGCAAATGTAGTGAGAAAACAGGATGCCTTATTCCACAGTGAATGGATGTGTGTCTCCTAAATTTAGATAGCTAAAACTTAGGTTAAAATTTAGGCCTAGAGAGTCTAAACTACAAATCTATGCTCTCTGTGATACAATAGGGAGATACTAAGAGCTTTGCAAAATCCATCTTCCCACTGCAAGGAAGGTGAAGTATTCTTGGGAGCTATATCTTTTTCTCATTGTTGCCATTAGAAGGAATGAAGACAAGTGGTTCAGGGTATGTGATAAACTTCATATAACAGAGGCAAAGAGAGATTAATATCACCTTGATAATCAAAATCATGTTACAACACTACAGTGTTTGAATTATGACTATTAAGTATGTGGAACAGACAGATTTTTTTTTTTTTTTTTCTTACTCTTGTGCCATAGTAAGCACAATAATACAGAATACTGCCTTTCACTGAAGAAGGAAGCTGGACATTTGGGGATCATGCTTCTTGGAGAAACTTACTAGAGGACTCAGAAGAGGAAAAAGACATCTTGATTCAATTCTTAACAGCAGACAGATGAATTCAAAGTTCAGTCTGTTAATACCATAAAGCATTAAAATTTAGCTTCTATGTAAGGATAAGGGTCACCTATCAAATTACACAGTAATAATAACTAATTTTAAGTTCAGCATTTTAGAGGTTTTGAGCAAGAGTCTATCACTAAACAACCAAATAAGCAAAGAGACGAATGGAAAAACAAATACACAAGCAAACCCTAGCTCTACTGAACGGCAGAGCATAATCTTACAGAAGTAAAAAAGAACTGTTCAAAATGTAAAGGAGTACAAATAAAATCAAGTGGACAGAGAATAAAATTTTCAACTTAAATTTTAAGACATAATGATGCAAGTCATTAAATAAAAGTAGTTTGGTATAAAATTTTCTTTGACTATAATAGAAGTAAGGTCTATACAAAGAGCTGAAGAGATTCACAGATAAATAGGGATTAAACAGATTTCACAGAAGAGATGAGATACAGTAGAGTAGAAACTTTACATTGTTTTTTTTTAACATATGTACTTACTATTGAGAAAGATAGAGAAATCATGTCCTTTAAAGCTGAAACATCATCTTTATGAAAAATGAATCTCAGAAACATTCTCAAATGTCAACAGAGGTGGGTTTAAAACAAAATTAATATAGTCACATTTTCTGGACGAGAGATTGTTCACACAATTGTTCTACAAGAAATCAGATTTAAAATTGCTGAATCATTAGATGTGGCATCTATCACCCCTAACATTCTCCCCCAGAAGAATGGAAGGCAATAAACAAAATGATAGCTTTATAAAAGGGCCCTGGCTAGCCTGAGGAACTGTAGGACAAAAGAAATAAGGCAGAAAATAGAATAAATAATAAAATGCAGAACACAAGAATAAGAAGACAGAGCAGTAAAGCAAAACTTTAAATTGACTACCAGATACACTGTTTGAAACCACAGCAGAAATAGAATTAGTGGTTTTGTTTGTAAGTATAGTTTATTTGAAGAAGAATAACATTTTCAGAAAAATCTCTCTCACACACCTTTGAAGAAGTTAGCAAGGAAAGGAAGAAATACGATCCAGTCAGTGTGCCTGTATTTCATCTAGGAACACTTCCAATTTGCTAGGACATCACGTACAATATCACAGAATCACATAATGGTTGAGGTTGGAAGGGACCTCTGGAGATCAACTTGTCCAACTCCCCTGCTCAGTCAGGGTTAGCTACAGGAGGATTTCCAGGACCACGCCCAGATGGTATGGTCACAACGGCACTTAGTATTGGAGAAATATCACAGTACCAAGAATCTCTCTGTGCTCTCCTCCCCTGCTGCTGCCTAGACAGATGAATTCTCAGTGGTCAGTCTGCCTAAATGCTGTGGTAGAGGTAAAAATTACCTTGAACACCGCTGGAAGAGGATCACAAGACATGCTACAGCCAATGTGTGAGTGCAGGTACAGCCATAGAACATTAGCAAGTTCTCTTGCTACTAAGTTAATTAAATTAACGGTCACAGAATAAGAAAGTCTTTCAATAAGTAAAAATATTTAAAAGGTAGAAATAAAGGAGGAATAAATGGACATTGCTTATAGTGGAGAAAAGGTACAGTGAAGCGCTCCAAAACTAGTGTGGAGTTGTTAACATGTTTATAAAATATATGGAAAAGGGAGTGAAACCTGATACAACAAGATTTACTGATAAAATTATAGTGAAAACTAAAATGTTACTAAATGTCTTCAGAAGAATCCCAAAAGCTTGAAAGACTGAGTGATAAGTGCAATTCAGTATTTTATATCCAAAGCAGAACTGAAGAGGAGAAGCAACCATAATCATATATGCACAATGATATGTTGCTAATTATTACAGTTCAGAAAAAGGGTCTTAGAGTCATCCTACATAGTCTTCTGAAAACAGTAGAAGAGAGGCCATAAAACCAAGAATGTTTGTACTGGGTCTGGTTGGAACAGAGTTAAATTTCTTCATAGCAGCCTGTATGGTACTGTGTTTTGGATTTGTGACTGCATCGGTGTTGATAAAATACCGGTGTTTTGGCTATGGCTGAACAGTACTTGCACAGCATTAAGGGGTTTTTTGGCTATATTTCTGCTTTAACTTTTTCCCACTCTGCTGCTCCAGTGAATAGGCTGCAGGTGCACAAGAAGCTGGGAGGGGACAAAGCTGGGACAGCTGACCCCAGTTGATCAGGAGAATATTCCATACCATGTAATATTGTGCTTAGCAATAAAAGCTGAAGGAAAAGAGAACGAATGGAGTAGTTTGCATTTATATTTGTCTTCCCAAGCAACCATTATATGAATGGAGAACATGTTTCCCAGGAAGTGGCTGGACCTCTGCCTGTCAATGGAAAGCAAGTATCAAATTCCTCATTTTGCTTTGCTTGCAGCTCTGCTTCACATGTTAAACTGTTTTTATCTCAACCCATGCGTTTTTTCTCACTTTTGCCCTTTTGATTCTCTCTTCCATCCTGCTGAGGGGGAGTGAGCAAGTGACTGGGTGGGGGTTTAGCTGCCAGCTGGGATCAATCCACCACAGTATTATAAATTATGATAAAGAGCAAAAAAGACATATGTTTGCCACTTTGTAGTTCCATGTTGGACTTGGATCTTGAAAATCAAATATCTTCTAGTCTTCTCACTCAATTCAAAGAAGATATTGTAGAACCAAAAAAAGTTACAGAAGAGGGAAAGAAGAATAAATTAATTTATCAGGTGCCTGCCACCTAAGCAGCTAGAAGAAGCGCTGGGTGTGATAGGTGAATGTAGTTAGATAGATGAAAATTTATGAATGAAGTATTTACAAATAAATAAGGAATAGTAAGTAATTCACATATTCTCATGGCTTAGAAAGGTTGCATTATGCTAAATTTGACAGACTGAAAGCAGATCAAAATAGTGGCTTTTTCCACCACAATTATAGTTAAGTTAGTTAACGCATCATCAAAAGATGTTGTGAGTGCCAAAAGCATGAATTGGTTTAAAATGTGTAAGGTGGTGGACTTTTTAAATTATTCTTTATACATCTATAAATTGCTATTAAATGCTATGATCTAGATCTTCATTTAGGAATCACCTTCTTCAGAAGCTGAGAGGGTGCATCAGATATAGGCTGTTTATTATACTATATGTCTGAATATTTGTTATTAACCACTGTTGGGGACAGGGCATGAGATTAGATGTAGTAGATAGAACTTTCACCTGTGCTGTCATATCAATTGTCATCAATTTATGTACCTCATAAACCTGATGTATTCACATACAGTAAATGTAGTCAATAGGAACAGCTAGACACCTCTGGACAGTTACTCGTCTAGGTTAGAGACACCTTAGGTAAATATCTACAGTTGGATTGTGTGAATACTTCTCAAGGATTTGCATCAGGAACAATTTCTGTTTGTGCAAAAGAAGGGATAATTGCTCATGAAGTATTCCCAAATATTCCATAATTGAGAAGAATGGAATATACAATGTTCAAGGTAGATGAGATTCTTTAGAGTTATTTTGAAATCCCTTTTCCTCACTTAGTTGTGACATACTCAGATAAATACATCCTTTATGCTTGTAAAAAACTAAAATAGTGTCTATAGGATTCTGACTGAAGACTTGTAGCATATAACTCCACTCCAGTCTTAAAATACGTGAGAGAAGTGTGTCATCTTAATTTCCAAGCAATCTTGACTTAATAACTTTTTAGAATCACGCAGGCTCAAAGGAGAAACATACATAATTTTCTTCCAGACCTCATACAGTTCACTAATAGGTCATACCAAGGTGCTGTACTTATTCTGCTAGTATCTCACTACATCCTTTATCATGATGCTACTGTTTCAGATATTTAAAAGCCTTGCTTTAACCCTCTGCCAAGATATGCCATGAATGTCAGAGTGCTTTAAATCAAAACTGAAAACTGACTTGCTTTTTCCCTTTGCTTTCCATCATCAGCTTGGCACTGTAAGCTGTGTTATTAATTATTGTACATCTCTTGTAAAGCACCTTGAGATGTCTTGCTGAGATAAGGTCCTATAAATGGAAGTTGTTGCTGCTATTCAGTCAGAAATGAGTCTAAAATACAGTAGAACTAAGTCTTTCAAAAGTTTCATCAACTATAGAAAGTTTAATATAAATTAATACTATAAGGTTGATTCTAGAATCTGCAGACTATAGTTTACGTCTCACAGAAACACAACTGTGCCTTCAAAATAATTATGTATTCATAGTGATTTACATCAACCTTGCATATCTTTATTCAGGTGCAACCAACCACATAAAGAGAGGGACAGAGGAGATATAGATTTAAGATCTCTGTTAGTATTCATATGGTGTACTTCATAGATTTGTACCGTGTGTTACTGTGTCAGCATAGAGGGACTAATGAGGAAGGCAGATAGCTCAACCTAAGGGGAGGACAGTTACAAATCAGGCTAGTTTCTTGAAGGAAGAAATCTCTTTAACACTGCTGAGCTATTTTAATACCTTGGTTAAACACCATGGGGCTTCAAAGAGCATCTGAGACATTAACAGTTTATTTTAAAATGGGATTAGCTATAGTTTTGGGATGCTTTAGAGCCAACCTCATTCATAGCAACACTTTTTTAAAAATGTACTTGGCCTAATTCCACTATGATTTAAGCTATTTGTTAATACAAATAGTTTTCTACACCAGGAGAAGTTTAAGAGTTACAATAGAGCTACCAAAATTATGAAATCACAGGGAAAAGAAAATAGAGAATGGGAGAGTCTTAACTTTAGGGTTGACTTCACTGCTGAGGTCAAGACTTGTTCAAATATACAGAGGACCAACATTTCTCCTCAGTTAATTCTGCTTGTGGCTATGCATACAATGAATATCTAGCGCATGCATCTTTCTTTATACTGGTAGATCTCCAAATATTTAATACCTGAAAATAACTGTATCTCAGAAAGGAAAAGTGATCTTTCAAGAGCTCAGAAAAAAACCACTGACACAGCTGGACATTGGACACCTGTCTCCAATGAATGAATGCAGTTCTCTGCCTACTTTAGTTTTATAAACACACTTTCAATTACTTGCAGGGGAGCTCTAAGGTTAAAATGCAAGCAACAATAAGCCATAGCCAGATATTCATTAAACCCAGCCATTAGTAAAAACACCTTGTATGTCAAATATGGAAATTGAAAAACAAAGTGGAAGAAACACATTCTTCACTGTTTCTCCAGTTCTTCTGTATCTCAGTATTCTTGTCATGTGTTTGGCATAGAATAAATAGCTATACCAGGTATGCTGTGGCTCCATCTCTGCCCATTTCTGCCAGTGAATCTTGGTATGTTAAATGTTATTGTACTGTAGAGGTGGAAGCAGGCTTCTTGGTATCCACAGAAAATTGCCAGGGAGCACTGAGACATTCAGAGGACAAGTATTACAACAAAACAGACAATTTTCACAATTGTAGCCTAGACATTGCTAGACAGCAGTGGACTGGCATAGGAAGAAGTGATTACAACATCCCAACTGCAACTGAAAGATTTCCTATTTGGTGTCAGATCAGCCTCAGGAGAAGCTTGGTTGTTAATCAATATTTTGTGATTTAGTGTGGGATGACCATACGTGGAAAAAAACAACTCATTATGGTCAGTCACAACTGAAGGTGTCAGTCACAAAAACATTTATCATTCTAAGCTCAGACCAATTAAATGAGTAAAAATGATGATGTTGGGATTCTAATGAACAGAAAAGAACATTTTACTTATTTCTTGCTACCTGTTTTTCATTCCTCAGCAGTATATGGTCATAAAATGAAGAATATCACTTCTAACATCAAGGACACAGAGTTGAACATAGTGATACAAGGGAACTGACTGGGCACTGACAGAGTCAGCAGTTTATTCCCATCTCTTCAAATTTCCAGGCTCAAGACTTATCTGTACTTTGTTTTGCCATTGCATCTTGCATAATATTTGCAAAAACACATGTAAAACACAGTCTGAGGACTTCAACAGCAAAAGAGATAGAAGGTGTGACAAAAGGTAAAACAGTAGAACAGTAGAATTTCAAAGTGATTTCAGTTAAAACATGCATTGAATTTTCGTTTTCATAATAGTCACAACACCCTGAAGATTAGACTAACTTTCCCTTCACCCTTTTCTCATCACTGCATGTTATATCATTAGAGTTATGGAATCTCATTTATCCATGAGGATGATGTGATATCTTGTAAAAGCTTGTACACTTCCAAAGACCATGTTTGCAAAAATTGTACTCGTGTTGAAGATACTTAAGGAGATGAAATGTGATGACGTTTTCCCAAATGAGGCTTTTATGAAAGAACTAATTCACATTTATTTACATTCATTTTCTTAAAACTACTTTCTTTCCTTTGTGAAGAAATTGTAAGAGGTAGTTCAAAAGAGTCTTGATATCAAAGCTAATGTTTGAACTGATTGGTAAGCCAAGTGCACTTAACAAGCCCTTGTGATATACTTTGCTGTGCAGTTATCTCACAGAATGTTTGATTTCCAAAGCAAATAATGAGCTTCGGTTTATTTCGCATAGCTTCGGGTAAGCAGACATGTTTTGATGTGTATTTTAAATGGCACCTGAAGACTTAAATACTGTTCCAGATAATGGCATAACTAATCATGTTTCTGACAAGACAGTTCAAAATAAATGATGGTATCAACTAAAATGAAAATAAGAGTCTTAACAGTTCTTACTTTCCATCCCTATTCTGTTTTCATTCACATATATTTTCTATTTTATCACAAGTGTTTGATTATAGTATGGACAGAGATAATATTGAATAAATAATTTTTCTGGCAATTAAGTCTCAACACCTAATGTCTTGAAGTGAATCTGGACCTTATACAGATGGCAGATAAGAAATATTTTTTAAATAGGATCATCTTTTGCTTTTGTATCTGCAAGTCCTAACAGGCTTAAAATTGCTATCAAGATTGTACACCTTTTTAAAATAACCATTAGGTTTTCAGCCATTCCTTCTTGTATATCAGTCCAGTCATACAGGACATATACCCATTTTAAATAGTTCAGAAGTCAATTTTTCTATAAAGAGAATGTGTGATGAATTCATATTTGCCTCCTTGGAGATGCCGTGAGGATGCATTTACATGTTCTCCGGTGCTCAGCTGGAATGTTCCTGCAGTACAATATCCAATAGTCAAACTCTCATGTGTTGTGTTACTATTCAGGTTTAAACTATTATTATCTGCTCTTCAAAAAGTTAGATATTGCCTCATGTTCCTGCGTGAATAAGAATGAAAAATTCAGACTACAATAATTGTTCATAGTGAATTGTAACTAACACAGGACAGTAATGATCTATAGCTGCAAAACTGACGGACTTGGATTTTTTAATCATACATCAATTACTTCTTATAATCAGTAAAAATGTGATAAAGGAAAATAAAAATACTTTATTAGAAATTCAAATGCTTTGAAAATGTGTTAATTTTATGAGAATTTTTCCAAAGAATGTAACATTTCGACACTTTCTCTTAAATGAGTTGCCTGAATTCTCCCTATTGTTTAAACTAATCTGTAATTTGTACAATAAAAAAACCTGACTACAAAATATGTATCTTGATTTGAAACTTTTTTCCCTGAGAAATTTACTTAGAAATTTTTCATTTAAATTAAAAAAGAAACCCTAGCAAATTCTGCATACTCAAAATACTTTATAACATTAAATTTATTCTCCCTCCATCTCTACTTTTTAGCTTTTTTCCTTTTCAAACAGCAGTTTGTCGTCTTTATTCTCATTGATTTCAACAGCATTTCAAAAGAAGTTTGAAAATATTAAGATGTATACTCTGTCATTTAAATAATTTAAATAACGGAGTCACATACATTATTTTTGATCAGATGTGATTATTGCAACACTTGTTCTAACCTTACCTATGTCAAACAATTGCACTCATAGTTACCCTTTAGTGAACCCCAGTAAGTAATTATGACTAAGTCGTCCCTGTCAACATCTCTGACAGTAATCAACTGTCCAATTTTTTACTTTGTTCAGCTTCAGAATTCAGAAATGAATTCTTGTCATGCTTTAGAATAATAAAGGGGCTGTGAGAATTTAACATTTTCTCACAAAAGATTAATAAATGAAGAAGGCATCTTCTAATTTTCTTTTTGATTAGCTAAACAGTTCTATACATTCTAGTCCTCCTCAGAAGACATTTTCCTTCACGGTAGTCATATAATCTTATGGGATCATCTGTGAATTTTCTTGAATCTTATAGACAAAACCTGAAGTAACCAGCAGTATAAAGTACCAAAGTGTTTATGTAAGGCACATGGACTAAAGCAACAAAACCAACATCCTATGTCCATAAACTACACTGTTGTACTAGCATCTCATTCCATTAGTTGTATACCACGACCCCAAAATCTTTTTCTTAGTCCTAGCCAGCTAAGATACTTCTCCCTGTGCAGTAAGCATGACCTGTGTTCCTGGCTTCTAGACAGACTTGTGTTTGGCAGCATGAAATCATGTTTCGTTTCAGTGAACTCAGCTTAAGCAATGACCCAGATCATTCTGTATGACTGCCCTGTGTGGTTCATTGTTTTCCACTCTGTCAGTTTTGTACTATCTGCATATTTTGGCAGCAATGATTTTATATTTGCTTCTATGCCACTGATAAAAATACTGCCAGACCTATTATTGTGCACTCAGGACATCCAATGGAAATGTCCTCGTTCAGCGCTTAATTGTCACAGACAACTTCAGGGAGTACATCAGCCAGGCATTGCTATGCTTTAAATGGGACTTTTTTGACCATAGTACTTTTCTTTACTAATTCAAGTGCTATTAACAAGCCTATTCCTTTTAACAGAAGATAAAGTCAAATAAGAAAAACCTACTGATGATGTTCTTTACAAAGAGTAAGCTATCAAAACAAGTATCTAATGAAATTTTGAATGATAGGTAAGACATGCACAATGAAGTAAACTGTTACGCTTTAACAGATATTTTAGTGCATGAGTGTTCTTCAGTATACTCTGTTGTGGTGCTGTTGTGTAAAAAAAAAAAAAAATTGGTGTTTTTTTATGTTTATGCTTACACAGCTAGAACAAATCTTCCTATTTACCAACACATTGTAGGTTGCACAGATCATGCACTGTTAAAGATGACTTAAAATTTGTTAAAAATAATTAACGGAAAAAGAACCACAAGACTAGTGTCTGTAGCCTGGTTTTGCAACTGTATTCTAAGAAAGCAATGTAGAGTGAGTGATGTTTTGTTTCACTAATTTCTTTTATGTCACTGCTATTTTCTCTGTAAAATCATGGATCTTATCAAACTACATAAGAGCGAAATCTAGGATTTTTTGTATAATTAAAATAAAATAATTTATATATTTCAAGAAACTTACATTATTCCATAATAATAAGTAGGTTCTGAAGCGCAGCATCTCTTCAAAAGCCTCATTTACTTTCATTAATTGTGATAAAATTTTAAATTTATTTTGGAGACCCCTTAATGATTGGGATCCTATGCCTGAATTTGATACTTACAAATTATGGCTAACCACTTTGGCAAAATTTCAGATTGTAGTCTCCCTACCTGTCTTACAAAATACTTTTACAGTAATATCATTAATAACAATCTTGCAAACAAAAAGATTAAGTAGGTAAGCTATTTAATGTAAAGGAGAGAGGAAGGAATACTGAAAATTTCTATTCATGGAGCATTGTGCAAAAGAGTGACATTCCACCAACTGGAGATTGTCAGGCGTTATTCACAATGACACATTTTTCTTCACGGAAGAGTATTACATTTTCCCTGAACATGAAATCTATCATTCCATACACATTAGCCTTTGCAATCAAAACACAAATATAATAAACCCTTTTTTGGCAGAATACACTTGATAATGCTATAACCATGCACGTTTTGATTAGTTCTCTTATGAGGTTGCATCAAAACTCTCTCTCAATAATTCTATGGGCTTGATGCTGATCTAGCTCACCCCTTCAGGGCAACTTATTTAACATATATGGAGTATAAAGCAAATCAAACAAGAGGCAAACCAGACATACATAACAGGACTCAGCTGTTTCAATGTTAAGTGTAATTTGTAATGTAAGATGTTAAGCATAATTTGAAATACTCTTGTATAACCTTATAGAATCATAGAATCATGGAGTCATAGAGAATGGGTTGGGTTGGGAGAGACATTTAAAGGTCATCTAATCCAACTCCCCTGCAATAAACAGGGACATCTTCAACTAGATCAGGTTGCTCAGAGCCTTGTCAGACCTGACCTTGAATGTTCCCAGGGATGGGTCATCTACCCCCTCTCTGTGCAACCTGTTCCAGTGTTTTACCACACTCATCACAAAAAATTTCTTCCTTATGTTTTCATAGAATCATAGAATCATAGAATCACTTGGGTTTGAAGAGACCTTCAAGATCATCGAGTCCAACCATAAACCTATGCCAAAACTACCCGTAAAACCATGTCCCTCAGCACCATGTCTACCTGTCTTTTAAATACCTCCAGGGATGGTGATTCTACCACTTCCCTGGGCAGCCCGTTCCAACGCTTGATAAGTCTTTCTGTAAAGAAGTTTTTCCTAATACCCAACCTAAACCTCCCCTGGCACAACTTGAGGCCATTTTCTCTTGTCCTGTCGCTTGTTACTTGGGAGAAGAGATTGACCCCCACTTGGCTATAGCCTCCTTTCAGGTAGTTGTAGAGAGTGATAAGGTCCTGCTGGCCATACTGTTTCTAATACAAGCCAAGATGTTGTTGGCCTTCTTGGCCCCCTGGGCACAGTGCTGGCTCATATTCAGCCAGCTGTTGATAAACACCCCTAGGTCTTTTTCCACCAGGCAGCTTTCCAGCTACTCTTCCACAAGCCTGTAATGTCACAGAGTTGTTGTAAGTCAAGTGCAGGACCCAGCACTTGGCCTTGTTGATCCTCACACCATTGGCCCCAGCCTATCAATCCAGCATGTCCAGATCCCTCTGTAGAGCCTTCCTACCCTCAAGCAGATCAATATTCCCACCCAACCTGGTGTTATCTGCAGACTTACTAAGGGTGCACTTGATCCCCTTGTCCAGTTCATTGATAAAGTTGTTAAACAGAACTGGCCTCAATATTGAGCCCTGGGGAACACCGCTTGTGACCATCTGCAAACTGTCATTAACTCTATTCACCACAACTCTTTGGGTCCCTTAACCATCCAGCCAGTTTTTTTATCCAGCAAAGCGTACATCTATCCAAGTCATGAGCAGCCAGTTTCTGCAGGAGAATGCTGTGGGAAATGGTGTCAAAGGCTTTATTAAAGTCCAGGTAGACAACAGCCACAGCCTTTCCATCATCCACTAAGCAGGTCACCTTGTCATCAAAGGAGATCAGGTTAGTCAAGCAGGTCCTGCCTTTCATAAACCCATGCTGACTGGGCCTGATCACCTGGTTGTCCTGTACGTACCATGTGATGGCACTCAAGATGGTCTGCTCTGTCATCGGCACCGAGGTCAGACTGACAGGCCTTTAGTTCCCTAGGTCCTCCTTCTGGCCCTTCTTATAGATGGGTGTCACATTTTCTAACCTCCTGTTAACTGACACCTCCACAGTTAGTCAGAACTGCTGATAAATGATGGAAAGTGTCTTGGTGAGAACATCTGTCATCTCCCTCAGTACCCTTCAGTGGATCCCATCTGGCTCCATAGACTTGTGTGTGTCTGAGTGGTGTATTAGGTCACTAGCCATTTCCCCTTGGATTACAAGAGCTTCATTCTGCTCTCTGTCCTTTTCTTCCACTGCAGGGGGCTGGGTGCCCAAGGAACAACTGGTTTTACTATTAAAGACTGAGGCAAAGAAGGCATTAAGTACCTCAGCCTTCTCCTCATCCTTTGTTACTTTGTCTTCCCTCACATCCAAGAGAACATGGAGCTTCTCCTTTGCCCTCCTTTTATTGCTAATATATTTATAGAAACTTTTTATTGTTTTTTTTATGGCAGTAGCCAGATAAGTTGTAGTTGAGCTTCGGCCCTTATGATTTTCTCCCTGCATAACCTCATGACCTCTTTGTAGTTCTCCTGAGTACCCTGCCCCTTCTTCCATAGGCCATAAACTTTTTTTTTTCCCCTGAGTTCCACCCAAATCTCTCTGTTCAGCCTGGTCATTTTTCTTCCCCACTGGCTCATCTTTTGGCACATGGTGATGACTTGCTCCTGCACCTTTAAGATTTCCTTCTTGAAGAATGTCCAGCCCTTCTGGACTCCTTTGCCCTTCAGGACTGCCTCCCCAGGGACTCTGTCAACCAGGAACCTAAACAGGCCAAAGTATGCCCTCCAGAAGTCCAGGGTAGTAGTTCTGTTAACTCCCCTCCTTCTCCAAGAATCAAAAACTCTGTAATTTTGTTGTTGTTATGCCCAAGACAGCCTCCAACTGTCACATCACCCACAAGTCCTTCTCTGTTTGCAAACAATAAGTCCAGTAGGGCATCTTCCCTAGTTGGCTCACTCACCAGCTGTGTCAGGAAGTTGTCTCCCACATACTCCGGGAATGTCCTAGACTGTTTCTTCACTGCGGTATTGTATAAGTTGAAGTCCCCCATGAAAACAAGGGCCAGCAATCATGAGACCTCTCCCGTCAGCTTATAGAATATTTCATCTGACTCTTTGTCCTGGTTGGTTGGTCTATAACAGACACCCACCATAACTGCCTTATTGGCCTTCCCCCTGATTCTTATCCATAAACATACAATCCTATCATCACCATCATTAAGCTCTAGACAGCCAAAACACTCCCTAACATACAAGGCTACCCCACCATCTCTCCTTCATTGCCTGTCCCTTCTGAACAGCCTGTAGCCATTGATAGCCATGCTCCAGTCATGGGATTTATCCCACCAACTTTCAGTAATGACAACTAGGTTTTAAATGAAGATTTTGAGCCATGGATCATGGGCTTAAGCTGGTTTTAGTGCATGGTAGAGGAATGGGCAGAAAACAGGATTTGGGTTTTTAGGTGAGAGATACAATAAAGAGAACTCTGAAAGGAGGGGTAGGTGCTAGACTATAACTGTGTGCAGGTGACTGCATGTCACTTCTCAGCACAGCTTATTAAGGTATAGAAAAACTCCACCCTCAAATATAACTGCACTGTGTTACACTGGATGTTCATCCAAAGATATTTCTTTGCATAATACTGTATTATGCCAAACCTTTCTTGGTTTATTTTCTTGAATGACCTTCTAACTGATTAACCATACTGAGTTCTGTATTGGATTCTACAGTGTAGTAGATCAAGAACTTCTTTTTTATTATTATAAAATAAATGTGCAAAAACCTTGAAATGTCTCTTACTTCTGAATGTATTGTAGCACTGGGGCCCATCATGTATGGTGTTGTCACTGCTTGTAAAGACCGCTGGTTACTAGATCTTATCTTAGCCCAAAAACTTGTCTTGACTTCTGCTTGCTTTAGCTCCAAAACAGATTTTTAACGTCAGTCAAGTAGTACGGGGGCTATTGATTAAACATCAGCCCTATTCTCTGTGCTTAGTCCTTGGACTTGGAACTTGCTCGGATCTGTTCTACTGAAATTTGTGATCTAATGCTTATTCATGGCACACAAGCAATACAATTTAAGGGAAAAGTCCAGCAGTTTAGAGTACAAAAATAATTAGCATAATATAGAAATGCTGACCAATGGGAAAGAGGTCAGGCTGAGAAACAGCAGAAAATAAAAATGACAAAACCAATGCCACTGACCTTTCCACAGCAGGAGCTCAGCAGCCAGCACATTGCTAGGACAACCACCTCCCAGTCATATATGGCAGGAGTCAAAATCCTCAGGAACCAGTGGCCAACCAGAAAGGTAAGAAAGTACTTCAGGTAAGACCAGCAGTTTTAAGATGATATAAACTTATTATTAATGTTAGAACTGCCTTATTAATTTATCAGCCTTTTAGGTTAGTTTTGGTTTCTGGTATATGGGAGTCATTTTATCAGAGCCAGTTTGCCATAGTAAAATTGGACTAGCAATAAAATCTTGAGTCCACATATAAGGTGTGATGACTTTTTGATCATAATGAAATTTTGTGTGTCATAAAGGGTACACACAGGTTTGGAAGGAAAAAAATAAAAAACCCAAACAAAACAATCACCCTTAAGAAGTTTACATTAAAAAGATTTAAGTCTACACCAAAACACCCCCCATAAATTTTTACCTTTGAAGAGAAGATTTTTTTTTTAATTTCATTAACTACAGTCTTCTGAATATTTTTTTGCTATGCTATACCGCACTTCTCACTCATCACAGAATTAGATAAAATCTTCAGGAAAACACTCTAAACTTTAGAACAAATGGCAAATTTTTCTGAATAGTAAGTGACGATTAACTTACTCCCTTTATTGTTGTAGTGCTCACCCAGTGATACACTTCAGTCACAGAAACAGAAGTAAAAGGGAAAAAAGATCAAAATGGGTAAGTAAAACAATGTATGTATGACTGTAAGAATTTTAAAAGCTTATATTTCTATACTAGAACCTGTAAGAAAATATATTCATCAGAATTGTACTCAGAACTTTTTAACATCTCACATAATCTTGCAAAACAAATATGTTTCTATAAAAACTAAAAAAATAATTCTATTCAGAATGACAGCCTGATCTCCTACAGCTGTTATAACATTTAATAGCTGTTTTCATTCTTTATGAGCCAAGTGCTCTAGACTAATCAACTTATATGAAGTGCTGCGTATCATTTTAAAATATATTCTAAAGATGTCATTGAATTATATTTGTGTATTGAAGTTTATTAAAAATAAAAATTAAGATTGAATTTTTACAGAAAACATTTTCATACCAATCCTTCTGAAGAGCTTCAACTTTCAGACATCTAAATCATATGACACAACATAAGTTTAATTTTGAGAAATTTAGTCAGCCTTTCTAAGTCTCAGAAGCACAATATTGGCTCTTAAGATGCAGAGCTTCAAAAACTCCAGATTTCTTTCCTACAAATATTTTTAAAATAGGGTTTTTTTTCCATGGCATGAGGTACTTCTCAGACATCTGTAATATAGCATTAGAGTTATCTTAGCTTCTTTGTTTCATATTGGGAAACTTCCATGTGTTTCAGGGTTTTTTTCTTACTTGCTCGTTTTAATTACAGTACTAGTTTTTCACCTTTCCCTCTTAATCCAGTTTGGTGTGCATTGGTATTAACCCATTACTTTCTTCTCACTCTTCCCTAGCAATCTTCCTTAATCTGATTCTTTTTCTAAAACTAATTTTTTACTGACATGAGAAGAAGTGCAAAGTAATGGACTGGACTCAACTCAGAAGATCTAAATTTCAGTCTCAGTACTGTCATTCATCTTTTGGGTGATATGAAACAAATCATTTTTCTGTGAAGGTCTCTGTTTCTTTTTCCAAATTTTGACTATCTGGGCAAAAAATTCTCAGTACATCTGTTCTCTCTGTTCTCTATTTTTTCTATTTTGTCAAAAAAAGAGAAAGAAAAGTGCTTTCAATGTGGTGAGGTAGCCCTGTCACCACAGGAATAAATATATTGTTTTGAATCAGTCTTTCATATTATTACTTCTTTTTTTCACCCCCACCCCACCTGAACCTCTATTTCCTCTGATACAAGCCCTTTAAGATTACAGTTTTCTTTATTAACCCTCAAATTATTTTATCCATGATGCTATCTTTTCTTGTCTTTATCAGTCTCTATCTCTTTAGTTATTAATTTGTTGTGATTTGCAACTTTTTGTTGACTGAGTTCTCATTCCAGTGCCTATAACTAAATTCCTCCTTCTTATTGTCAACAACAGGACTGTAAATCTTGACTGATGCATGTGCACAAAGACAAATGGTAACTAGTGAGAATGCACAAGTAAGGTTCTGCTAGTAAGTATGAAAATTTGGTTGCACAAGATGACTGCATTGTTAGAGCTAATGCCATTTTCTCTAGCTTTTATATATTAAGACCCCCTAAAAAGAGGGTGTGTTTTTGTTTAGTTTTCTTAAAGATTCTCAGAATGCCATCACACAACTAGGTTTTGGTGACCTCATATGAAAGAACAATCTACAAGAATTTATTTGTTCAAATTTCAAGGGAATCTAAAAATTCAGATACATAAATAGTGTTTGATAATTAATACTGAATAAACTAATAGTAAGCAATTTGAAGCAAGCAAGTATTCTGGATGTGGTCTGCCACCCACAATCTTTTAACATCAATCAATTAGATAATTATCTTACTCTTTCTTAAGAATGTGAATTTGTCAACAAAATCCATATCACTTTTATTATGTTATTAACAGTGATTTTCCTTAGGCATTTTGTGCTTGTAGTTCTACTTTTTCTCACTTAAAACAATGTTGGAAATTGCAGTCTTGTGTATTGGCCATACACAAGACAACGATCAGCTATTCTTTAAATATTTTCACTATTTATTTGTTTTTAAGGAAAATTGTTTAACTGTATTTCAATAATGTCAATTTCAAAGACAGTTAGAGTACTGTTTTTTCTCAGTCTTAAAGTGTTACTATATCTTTTCTCCTTGGTAGTTATGTGAAAACAATGACCATACAAAATATGCTTGTTTTTCTAGGTTCCATGTTTCCTTTCTATTTTCATCAATCAAGTCAGGAGTTGAGGAGCTTTGCAAGAAGCAAGGAAACGAATACATGAATAACACACTACATTTGTAGTGAAAACTGCTGAAATAAAAAAGGCTTATTAAAAAGCCTGATGAACTTCTTTCTAGAAGGAAAATAATATTTCTTCAAGTGATTTTGCTTGCCATTTAATGTGATATCACAGAAATTTCTGTGGAAATTAAACAAATTTAAACTAACTTTACAAGACAGAAAAAATCAATTGTGGAAATGGAAAAATTGTGGAAATCTATATATTAATAATTCTGATTTTATTTCTGATTTGTATCTCTGGGCTAGAAGCTCACAGGGAAAAGACTTTGCCCCACAATCTGTTTTAACCAGAGTACGAGACAAAAAGAGGTATACCTGATTTGCACTACTGTTGGGGAATTTTCTGTTTGTTTGTCTAAAATGATCATAAATTATATCTGCAAAGATAATTCAGTACCTCTACCCCTATTTTGGAATTAAAGAAAAAAAAATCTGAAATTCTTTCTCTGAATACCCTAAATGATAAGCTACAAATCTGTGCTGTAATGAGTTTTGTTCTTTTAGTCAAACAAATTGTTCATTATCTTCTGTACAGTATCATGACTTCCACAATCATGATCTAAACTTGTCCATAGGTTTCTAATCTAACCCTGTTTAATTTTAATTTGCCTATAGCATGGTGGTAAGAAACTATCCTGGATGCCAGAAATACAGATTTGAACACCTTCTAGCTAAGTATAAACCAAAATTATTTCTTGGTAATTAACAAGTAGGTTATTGCATAAAAAAGTGATGGCTCACTAAACATGATCTGTGATGTAGGTTCACACAAATAAAGTGGGATCCGTATCTGAAATCCATGAAAACAGATTTTCCAAGAACAGAAGTGAGGTTCAGGGAAGAAGATGGAATATAACTCTTATCAACATACCTGTCTTTTTGGACCATCCCCCTGAGATGCCCAGCCCTCTTTGTATATTGTGCAGAGTTTAAACGCCCCAGTTTCTTATTGCACCATGAGAGCCTTCTACCTAAAATCAAACATTGTACGTACTTCAGCTACAAGCTCCTGTCTTCTATACTAGATCCAGCTCGAAATGTTCATTGATCTTGTTCTTAGTTTGATAAGTCATAATGTAGCTTAAAATTAGTATGACCTTTGCAGATCTCTATCACTAGGTTGTTTATCCCGTTATGCATCAGCAGGATTTTATAAAAATAAAAATTGATTAGCTAATGTTCACAATACATATGAGATAAACAGCTTAATTCATAGAACAAAACAATAATTTATTGCCATATTCTGAAATATGATACAGAGAATAAAATGTTTTATTATAACAAAATTCCAAAATGTAATTCGAAATTTAGCTGAGTATCTGTTACTCATTCTTTTCATTATGACTTGTTCTGTTGTGAAATCCTGTAATATTTAAATCTGGTATTTAAGCAAATTCTGTCTTGGTGTCTTTTTCTTTAGAGACTTCTCTTTAAATAAAAATAATATGTAAAATAAGCCTCAAACTTTTTGCCATTTTGAGTTTGAAAGATTTGTGTGCGTATGTACATGTAGAAGAAAAATCAGTGAGCAATATCACATAGGGCAATGAGCAATGTAGTCTTCTACCTTATTTACACTTTCTTCTGTCGTATAGGAGTATCAATTCTTTTCATTGATTCATTCCCAGAATAATAGAGAGTGCCTTGCGGTAACCTTTTTTTAAGCACTATAAAAATTCAAGCCCAAACCTTGCTGAAAGCCTATGTCTAATGACAGACTCTGTTCATGATCTATGGATATTGTGTGAGCCAGGACTGTGTTTTAAATACAGAATTAGTGCAGGAGTCTTTGTAAGTCTTAATTCATGAGCAGAGTAAGAAAGGGTTGTATTTCAAGTAGAGGCATCCTTCAGACGCAATATCTGAGACACATGGAATCATACAATCATAGAATCACTTGAGTTGGAAGAGACCTTCAAGATCATCGAGTCCAACCATAAACCTACAACGCAAAAAGCACCCCTAAACCATGTCCGTCAGCACCACGTCTACCTGTCTTTTAAATACGTCCAGGGATGGTGATTCTACCACTTCCCTGGGCAGCCTGTTCCAATGCTTGATAACCCTTTTTGTAAAGAAGCTTTTCCTGATATCCAACCTAAGCCTCCCCTGGCACAACTTGAGGCCGTTTCCTCTTGTCCTGTCGCTTGTTACTTGGGAAAAGAGATTGACCCCGCCTCGCTACAACCTCCTTTCAGGTAGTTGTAGAGAGTGATAAGGTCTCCCTTCAACGTTCTCTTCTCCAGGCTAAACAATCCCAAATTTCTCAGCTGCTCCTCATAAGACCTGTTCTCCAGACCCCTCACCAGCTTCATTGCCCTTCTCTGGACACGTTCCAGCACCTTAATGTCTCTTCGATACTGAGGTGCCCAAAACTGAACATAGTACTCAGGCTGCGGCCTCACCAGTGCTGAGTACAGGGGCATAATCACTTCCCTGCTCCTGCTGGTCGCACCATTCTTAATACAGGCCAAGATGCCATTGGCCTTCTTGGCCACCTGGGCACACTGCTGGCTCATGTTCAGCCGACTGTCCACCAGGGCCCATAGATCCTTTTCTGCCAGGCAGCTTTCCAGCCACTCCTCTCCAAGCCTGTAGCACTGCCTGAGGTTGTTCTGACCAAAGTGCAGGAACCAGCACTCGGCCTTGTTAAACCTCATCCCATTGGCCTCAGCCCATCGATCCAGCCTGTCCAGATCCCTGTGCAGAGCCTTCCTACCCTCAAGCAGATCAACACTACCGCCTAATTTGGTGTCAGCTGCAAACTTACTGAGGGTGCGCTCAATCCCCTCATCCAGATCATCAATAAAGATATTAAACAAGACTGGCCCCAAAACTGAGCCCTGAGGAA